>CM042146.1:16036236-16038736 GCA_023376005.1 Doryteuthis pealeii
AACTTCACCCTGTGATCTGCTGGCACTGCAAAATCCACCAGTTGACAAGTTCTTTCTTTTTTGTTAATCAACACTAGGTCTGGCCTTCTTGCTGGGATAAGGTGATCCGTTTTAATTTCAAAGTCCCAGAGAATTTTGTGCGTTTCGTTCTCAAGAACAGATTCTGGTTTATGCATATACCATTTTGTTGCGTGGTAAAAATTTAATTTCTTGCATAATTCCCAGTGGATCACCTTCCCAACCCAGTCGTGTCTAGTTTTGTATTCTCGTTGTGCTAGTTTGCTACATTCGCAGAGTATATGGTTAACAGTCTCATCTCTATTACCGCAAAGTCTACATTTACTATTTTGTTGGGTCTTATCAATTTTCGCTTTGATGTAGTTTGTCCTTATGGCATTATTTTGTGCAGCAATTATAAGTGATTCTGTTTCTCTTTTGAGGTTTCCCTTTCTTAACCATGTCAAAGTCTTTTCATGTGCAACCTCATCTATTTGTCGTTTGAAGCGTCCATATAATTAAAGCGTCCCATATAATAATAATAATAATAATAATAATAATAATAATAATAATAATAATAATAATAATAATATTATTATTATTATTATTATTATTATTATTATTATAGACAAATGAAATAGATTTATTAAAGACGATTACATTGGAACGTTAAAAATCGAGTATTGATTTTAAGGAAACATGTTCAGAATGAATAAAATAAAAAAAATTCTTCGGGATAAAATAACCCGTTTTCTCTTATTGTCACTATGTGATTTGTTAGGTTGGAATAGTCCAAAAGCCGTCATATTGATTTCTTCTTTATTACATTTAGGTATAATCTTCTGGCAAATATGTTTTATTGTTGATTATTATCTTTTTCATATCAAAGTTCGTGAAAATCTTGCAGCACCCATTTTCTTCGAGAAGTTCTGTTTTTTTCATTGGTTACTCTCAGTTTCTCAATTATGCGATTATCAATCTTGGTTTAAAGATCATATAGACCACAAACCGAAAGTTATCAATCGCTATTTACTTCATGTATATGCTACACTATCTTAAATATATATGCTCTATCAATGGTATTGAACACTCTCTTCTTATGAATATACCAAACTCCATTATCAATACTAGCAAATATATGCACCCTCCGAGTGCAAGTATTTTAGTTAAATTTTATAATAAAATATCATATTAAATTAGAAAGGCTAATGAAACTGAATAAGAATGTAGATAAAAATATTTTGAACAGAGGGGGTATGATTGAAAAATAGAACAACTTTGAAACTAACTCTTCCATCATTTTCCGTTACTCCCGTCTTTCATTGGTAAATTTTCCTAATTAAACTGTTTAGTTAAAATAGGAAGTAAAGAATAATATTCTTTTAAGGAATTTCTTTTAAGATTTATTGAAGAGATCTTTGCTCATATTCAATAAGATAAAACCAAACAATTAGAAATCAATAATGCTGAGCACATATTTATTAAAATCAAATTTTGAATATCAATATGCAAATTAGCCTTCCCCTTCACACTGCAAACCACTATATTTTGTATATATAAATACAAATGCATGTTAATAATAGGTAGATATGGTCAACAGTATTAATAATGTAAAACAATTTTATTAATAATTGAGGTTTAGATAAAAATAAAATCATGGAGAACGTGATGTAAATAACTAAGGGAATTGTGACTTGAGTAGGAATATAGTTTCGGTTACAGACAGAAAAACCCACAATCTTCATTATAATAAGATTAACATTAATATTCACACCAGCTGCCTTCACACACACACATATATATATATATATATATATATATATATATATATAGTTTTTTCCGTAGTTAGGATCTTTCGATGTGTGGTTTAACCAAGCTGATGCAGGTAGACCATGAGTAGAGCTCAATGTGCCTAATACCAGTGAGTAAAAGGACGGAGCAATATATTTAGTAAATGAAGAAAAAAGTATAAACTTGCTTCATTACAATAATTTATTTCAACCGTATTAATGCGGCATCTTCAGGTAATCACAAGTTCAGTAAGAGTCATGTTCTTGTGATTACCTGAAGATGCCGTAATAATACGGTTGAAAATAAATTATTGTAATTAAGCAAGTTTAGACTTTTTTCTTCATTTACTATATATATATAATATATATATATATATATATATATATATATATATATAGCGAGAGAGTTAATTCTTACATATATTACCCTGGTTGTGTGATAATTTCTTAAATTCGATAATGTATAAAGCTTTCAAATCTGCCTAACTTTGTGTGGCGCGAAATGAGATATATTCACAAATATCATTAAATCAGGAGGCAAAGACCTAGTGTAGATACTCTATTCAGTAATTATCTTTATTTGTAGCGGGCGATTGCAACGGACAATGGACAGTCGGCAGCTAAAGCCTTCGTGGACATTTAATTCCGGCGGGTAATCCAGCGTGTAATTTGTCATTAAATCCAGTAGATGCGAATAAGTCAGTTCAAAAGGG
>CM042146.1:16043736-16068736 GCA_023376005.1 Doryteuthis pealeii
AAATATATAGATATCTCCTCTCTCTCCCTAGAATGCTGAAGATAGTTGCGACACTCCCCCCAGACCTAAAAACTATCTCCATGGTTTAGCGCTAGTGAAAAGGAGATACGTTCCCTTTAAATTAGCCATGTGCTGCATCCTGCTCGGGCGGAGGGGTTGGTAAATATATATATATATATGCACACACAGTGTTGGTTATTTGGTGATATAGGCTGTGCTACAATCCACCACTTAAATTTCTAGACTAAGCGAGGTCACATGAGTTAAACGTCAGCCAATCAACAGCCCGAATGCATGGCTGGTTGACTACTTAATCAATGATACTGAGAGACGTCTATTTGCAATCATTGACGAAGGACTTGCAAGAATGAGGAACATCAAGGAATAACCAAAAGATCTCCGCTGGACAAGCTCTCTTACTTGAAGCCTAAAGGATGGCCACTAAAATCATAATACACATTTATATATTTATATATTTATGATAAATGATATGAATCCGACTATCATCCCAGCAGTCATGGTTAAATAGTAAGGCAGTTTGGTCCTTGCAAATCTTCGATTATTATTTTTAATTTCGTCTAATAAAGGGGAAGTTCAGAGAAGGCACTGGTGGTGTAATATTTATCGTCGTAGGAAATGGACACGGCGATCCCAGTTCAAATAGCACATATAATTTCCCTGACCCAATTGCCCTTATGGCAACCCCTAACTGTTTTTATCATATATGTGCTAGAAGGCAGTGGCTGAGGGTTTTCATGTCCCTCGTTAATGTCGAACTGATGGTGAGGTTCCGGTTCACTATTGCTCCCGGGTTCACTCTAACCCGTCGTGGTAGTAACTGTTAGGGTTCCATCTATGAGTTAAATAGAAAAATGTATTAAAAAATTGTATATCCATTAAGAATGAATTTTTCAAAGCTTTGTCGGCAATAATCTTCGTATAGCTGGTCAATGTAGGTCCTTGCCGGACGCCCCATACTTGCATGTCCATGTGTTGGCTTCCACAGGAATCATCATGTCACTCTGATTTCAATGACTCTGTCATTCACACTGTCTCTTTCTCACACACTCACTGTCTTTGTCTCTGTCTCTGTCTCTCTCTATCTCTCTCTCTCACAATCTCTCTCGTCGCCCGCTGTGTTCATGTGTAGGTTTCCACAAGAAAACGTCACATTCAATCTGTCCTTAATTCTCCAGCGTATCTTGTTCGTCTTACCTGAATGAGATAGGAGGTAAGTGACAGAACAACATGCTTTCTGGAGTGAGATCGGGGATGCTAGGATTTTTTTTTCAGGGCAGTACGTAGAATCATTGTGCAGTTTCCTTATATATATATATATATATATATATATATATATATATATATATATATATATATATATATATGTGTTAAAAGAAAGGAAATGAATCCGACGGTATGAGTGAATATAAAAAAGATATGAAAACACCACAAAATGCTGTTAAAGTGAAAACATTTTATAACTTCGCTGATATTGAACAATATTTCGATTTTATGAAAAACGTCATCAGAGCTTGTTTATACTCCGTGTTGTTAAGAGGAGCGGAGACAAAAGTCATATGAGTTCAAAACAAAAACCTTGACGTTGCAAAAAAGAAAAGTTATAGAATGGAAATGGAAATTAATGGAAATTATACATTCGAAATTATTGTATAACTTTTCTTTTCACTTTAAAAGCATTTTGTGGTGTTTTCATAACTTTATTTTATATTTACTCATATATATATATATATATATATATATATATATATATGGCGTTTAGCTCACTTAAAGTACTGGTCGTAAGCATAGAGTAGACCCAGTTCCAACACCATTGATTCTGTCTATACAATTCTAATATAGATCTAAATATGCCCTATCGCCAATATTGAGGAATTTTATTTATTATATTAAAAAAAAGTTGGTGGAGTTGTCTATTGTTGGTATCAGCCGGACACCGGTGACGTCTAGCTAGACCAGGGACATTGTTTATGCTTAGTAGGAGGGCCACACCTACCATCAACTCCTCACTTTACCACATAGACTAGATTGCATAAACTGTATTACTGATGCGATTCCTAGGCGGATGCACTACCAACTCAGCTTATCCGACTCATCCAAAAATATAATGGTATTAAATAGAAAACTATATTATTAACATCACACATACACAAAGATCCTTGCTTTAAAGATGTGAATACAACACAGAATTATAGGAAGGGTTGCATTTTCATTGAACAAAAGTATAGATTGTTGGGGATCGAGGTCAGAGCAAAACTCTTTTAAGGGTGTGCGAATAGAAAAGGGTTGGGAATCACTGGACTAGAGGGTCCTTGTGACCCCCTCTAAGTCTTGGGGTCCATACAGCCCATAGTAGCCCATATGTAAATCCAGCACTGCTTGTAATTTATACAGACTACAACTTATATAAGTTCTGCAATGTACATTATCATTTTGAGGTGAAGTAGAGGATTTGTATGCTTACTCAATAAATTTACAGTGGACCAATAAAGTCTGTTAGCATTGGAAATTATTGCTGGGACCCTATGGGTTAGTGATATGTACTGCCAAAAGTTCTTCCCCCTTCCTGTAAACTTTCATTTAAAATTAAACAGTCACATTTCATTTTTTTTCTCCAGAAAGAAAGCCTAAAATTGCATATAATTTTTCTATGATTTTTAAAAAATTACAACAATGAAATAAACCAGATTTAAAAGACAAAAAAATACGGTAAAAATTAAATCCAAAATTAACTCTTACCCTATGATATTATCTCTTGCGCGATATTCTGCATTGGTACGATGATAATGATAAGAAGATTTTTTTAAAAAGAGAGATAGCATCAGATGTCGAAAACTCCTGAAGTAGCCTAACACTAACCCCGTAAAGGTTTCGGGTAAAATGTAATGAAGTGTAATGCTTTTTATACGTAATCTAATGATATTATCTCTTGCGCGCTGTTGAGCATTAGCACCAGGAAGACAACAATGATAAGTAGAAGATTTTTAAAAAGATAGCATTAGATGTCGGAAACTCCTGAAATAGGCTAAGCCTAACCTCAACCCTACCGTCTCAAAGGTTTAGAATGTAATGCTTTTTATAAGTAATCTAATGATATTTTGAAAAATATAGATTTTAATTTAAAAATTATCTCGGTTTAAAGGCCGCCAAACACATAATTTCTAAAATGTATTTTTTAAAATCTTACTTCTTCATTTTAAAAGAAAAATCCTGTTATGTTTATTTTATTTAAATGATATCCAGCTGGGCACATAGCGTAACGGATATAAGGTTTGAGTTAAAATAGTTCTAAGTGACAATTATCAGAAAATTTCAGATTCAATCCTGGCCAAAGGCGATGACATAGAATATTTAACATAGTTTAATCCTTATACCCAGCCAGGGTTAACGGAATGAGAACTGTCTACCAGTGGAGATTTGATAAAGTTCCATGAAAGTTCCATGAAGCTCCCGATTAGGACACGAAGGCTTCCGAGTTCAACAAGAAGGTTATCGAGTTAAAAGAGTTGGTCCCTGGCTACAAGTAGGTTCCCGAATTCGACAAGAATTACCTGAAGAAAGCCGGAGGTTATGTCGGCCGAAATGTTGCGTATATAATAATGGAGATGAAGATAATAGTCCGAAAAATCCAAATAATACAAACGATCAAGACTCATCTAAAAAATGCAAAAAACTATTAAGAATTAACATTGGATTCATGCTTTTTCCAAGGGTATTAGCGCCATGTGAAATGCAAACAACTTCGTCCAGGAATCGAACTCGCGTCGACGTGTCCATTACCTACAACTCTAACCATTACGTCTGATTTTTTAGTTAATAGGGGATAAAAAATGGCCTTTCCTGTTTAGTGATAACGATGCTTTAGTCCCAAATGTAAAAAAAAAGTAAAGTCGACGTGGCGGCCTAAAGTCGGTATCAGCCAGTCAGCGAGGGAGTCTATCCCCTTTTCAATAGTTCTAGACCAAGGAGATTGTTTTTTAGCATCTGAGGTAGAGCGCCACACCTACCATCAGCTCCATACTTTAGCACACAGATCACTGTGCTACTTATACGCTGAGTTGTCGAGGACCGGTATCGAACTAGGAACCTTGTGGTTTCTAGCTGAACGCTCTACCGACTGAGCTAATCCGGCCCTTGGACGCCAAAATAGTTATAGTTGTTGGAATAGTCTGTAAGGTTTTACGCAAAAGAAATCGATCCATTTACATGTTGAGTAACCCTACGGGCTATGTCAAAAATTTCCAGGACTGGTGTCACAAAAAAATTATTTCAAATCAAAACTACAAACTACAAGTTATCTTCCTCAAAGTAACACCCCTGGATTCTAATGCACTTTCCCATCCTTCTCTGTCACATTTGCATGCACTCCTGGAATGATTCTTCCGGGATTCTACCAAGCTCTGTCATCCTGAAATCTTTGATGCCGTGCACATTCTCAAAACAGATTCCCTTGATGACCCCTTGAGCTTGAGGAAGAGGAAATCATCACATTGAGCCAGGTTGGGTGAGTAGGGAGGTTGCTTCAGCATAGTGATGTTCATCTGAGCCAGGAACTCTCGGATACTCAGGACAGTGTGGGGCAGGTGCGTTGTTATGGTGAAGCACAGACGAGTTGTCCTGTCACTTTTCTCGCCTCTTCTCCTGCCCTGAACGCCGCAAACCCCGCAGTATCTCTTTCTAGATACGCTGGTTGATCGTCTGGCGCTGTGGCAAGTACTGGCAGTAAACGATAAGCCTCACATCAAAGAATGCGATCAACATGGAACGTTTCAGACATTCGTATTTAAGCATATGTTTAACAAGGGCATGCTTAGACTTTGTAAATGACAAGAATGAAATAGCTAGACATCATTTGGGTGAATTGTGGGGACATCTGTTGCTTACTTAAACGTTTATCCAATTGTCTGTAATCTCTAAACGTGAAGAGATCCTTTATCTGGGATAATAATCTTTAAACAGCTTCTTGTCGTTTTTTCAAGATTGTTTCCTTCCAAGAAGACAATTCTTTTCTAATGCATCAGAGTATATATATATATATATATATATATATATATATATATATATATATATATATATATATATATATATACATGAGGAAAAATGAGTAAAGAAAAGAAATGTAAATGGATAAAATGAATTTAATCGATATCACATTAATCGATATCACTTACACATGTGTTTCGGTCAGTTTATGTGTGTGAAAATATTTCGCACACATACAAGAATCGACCTTCATCAGAGTGAACATTTATTTTTATGATAAAAATAAATGTTCATTCTGATGAAGGTCGATACTTGTATGTGTGCGAAATATTTTCACACACATAAACTGACCGAAACACATGTGTAAGTGATATCGATAATGTGATATCGATTAAATTCATTTTATCCATTTACATTTCTTTTCTTTACTCATTTTTCCTCATATTTGTCGGATTCAATTCCTTTTCCATTTTTACAATATATATATATATATATATATATATATATATATATATATATATATATATATATATATGAGAGAAGTAAAATACACAAGCGATGTGTTTTGATATGGCTTTTTTTTAGCCGACAGTCAGGGTTCGAGTCACGCACAAGGCGAACTTCCTATCTATAGCTCTGCTGATGAGGCCTAATGGGCCGAGGTGTACATACAGAGATTGATTTTTCTCGATTTGTTTAGCCTTGCATTTGAATAGGTATGCCCACCTAATTAATTAATTATTAATTAATTAACTTTCAAAATTAGGTACGACTTCAGTTGAGCACATGTTCTCCCAAAAATTGTCGGCTAAAAAAGGCCATATCAAAACACATCGCTTGTGTATTTACTTCTCATACTGTCGTGTAGAAAAAGTCACTATAAGAGGAAATAAAACCTACTTCAAAACAAAACGAAAAATCTAAGAAAGTCCAGTTGGTGTAGGGGTTACGGTTCTCGCCTGTCAGCTTGACAGTCAGGGTTCGAGTCACGCACAAGGCGGTCTTCCAATCTATAGCTCTGCTGATGGGGCCTAATGGACGCGAGGTGTACATACATATTGATGTACATACATATATATATATATATATATATATATATATATATATATATATACATTAAATATATTAACATAAGTATAACACTATGATAGTGTTCTCAAGTTGACTGGCGTAATAAAATTAAATAATTAATAATAATTAAGATGCTTTGTTAAAAGTCAGTTATAATTCTTTGTAAGGAAGTGTAAAACCAAACAACAACAACAACAACAATAATAATAATAATAATAATAATAATAATAATAATAGAAATCGCACCTGGTGATCCAAAATCGCTATGCTGGGTTCATTTTAAGGTCAAATCAAAAGTTACCGTCGACGAAGGAAATTTTGAAAAAGTCAATTTTAAATTTTGATTTTGTTAGATAAAACTTTTGATTATAAGTTCAGTTAAGTACAAACATTATGAATGAGAACGAATAAACGTCTGGCACAAGGCCCGTGAGATCTTAAACACATTGTGAAAAAAACTACCCTCATGGAAGCAGCTATACGGCCATTTGACCCTATCACACAAAGCATCCAAGTGAGACAAACAAGACATGCTGGATACTGCTGATGAAGCAAGGAAATACTTATAAGCGTCTTCCTCCAGAAGAAGCCAGCACATGGACATGTCAGTGCAGGCAATCCAGCAAAGAACTACATTGACCAGCTCTTTGCGGATACTGGATGCTGCGTAGATGACCTACTGAGGATAATGAATTATGGGTGAGAGATTTCCATGGATATCCGTGCTACTTTTGCGATATGATAATAATGATGTAAGCACGTCTGTAAAGAATATATGATTGTATCGTTAGTATGTAATTTGAAAGTACAAAATGAACACGATTGTAAAGAAAATGGCGTATACTACAAGCAGGTGGATTTATATCTCAAATGACTCTCGTTCTATAAGAATATCTATATAGCAGTTATTATTATAACCTTATAATATGCTTTTTATGGTAGGCCACATACTAAGAGAGACATGATTTCATAGGCCACATACTATAATGGTACAGTTGAATGATTAAGCAGAGCTGCTGATAGGTACGCATCCTGCATCCCTGACTCACAAAAATCTTAAAGGACGCAGTAAAATCATATCCATGCATCTGAGTGTTTTTCTTTTTTCTTCCCTCACCATTTCAAGATAACTTTAAATACATTTCAATAGTTTCTATTGAAACGAATTACGCAGGATAGGTTACAAGGCAGGAGTTAGCTGGCTTTAGTTATCTCCCCAGATCATAGATAAAAACCCTACAATCTATCAAGAAACTTTAGTTGGCACCCATTAATTTTCCCTGTGACTCATTCAAAGGAAATATGTGTGTCCCAGGACACACTAAATTAAAAATATATCAGCATAACTGATTAAGTATATATAATGACTTTGTGAAGGCGTGTGGTGTAATGGTTACCATCATAGGAAATGGACACAACAAGACTAGTTCAAATCCTGGATGAGGCTTTTTGCATTTCACATAGTGCTAATACCCTTGGGAAAGGTAAAGAGTAAAGCAGACTGTGCTCTTTAACCTTGGCTAGGTAACCAGTCTAGAAGGAAAACTCTAAATTCAAACTTATAAGTTCTACAGAGCGATATGATCCCCACCAAGAAAAGAGTTTCCTGTGTTGCCAGGTTTGTACGCCCCAGATACACACGAGTGGAAATTGTCGATAATCACGATACCCATGGTATTTAAGGCCTTTTTATTCACCAATAACTTTTCTCTGTTTATAATAATTAAACAATGAGCTCTTATACGGAATCTGAACTCTACAACAAACTACTGGTAGGGAATACGACCAGCCTAGAATCACCTTGTACCAAGAAACTTGGTATCAAAACAAAATATATATATATATATATATATATATATATATATATATAAGATAGGGTAGCGTGGACGCAGTGGCAACGGCGCTTAGTTATTGACAGTTTCTCGCGTATGGTTTTGCTTTTAACCATTGCATCGGCGAGAAACTGTCAGTAACCAAACGCTGTTGATTCCATGTCCACGTTATTATAATCTAGATCTGAATGCCACACACACACACGCACACACACACACACACACACACACACACACATATATATATATATATATATATATATATATATATATATATATTACATTTGATAGAGGAATTATATATAATTGATAATTGATAATTGAATCATATTACCACGACCAGAGAACTCGGCAAACACCATTTGCGAAATCCGGAGCACTGGACACCTGTTTCGACCTCCTTTGGTCTCATCAGCAGTGCATACCACAATCTCCGCCACTAGAGATTGAACCAGCGGACCACAGCATGAAGAGCGGGGGACTCAACACACTGGGCCACCAGCCCATGCCACAAACGGAGAATGCCAAAATCATCTAGTCATCTAGTCAATTATCAATTATCAATTATTTATTATATATATATATATATATATATATATATATATATTATATTAGAAAGCGTTATTCTGGGTATTACACTAAACTATATCTTACGATGATTCACCAGTTCTGTGTTTCTGGTGGGTATTGATTATTACTCCATTGCGATTAATCCCCCATCACCTCTGACCCAGAGTGGTAGTACGTGTTAGGGTCTGATCCATGGGAATAAATAGATTATTTTATTAGGAATAGTTGATAGCATATAATCGTAAATTATTTGTATTAAGAATACTTAAGTGAAACTATGATTATTATCAAAGGATTATTATTACTTATTATTCAATAGAAATCATCTAACTGCATGAAAACGAATTATTATAATGAAATAGAAATATTTATTTGAAACAATATAATTGTGGATACATTATTAGAATTAGATATGAATACACAAATCCATCCAATCGGGTTTTAGATTGTTGTATTAAATAGTAACACTTAATATTATATAAATTCATTTAAAACAAAAACTCTGAAACAAATAAATAAAAATGCAATCTTGATTATAGGTAAACTTTCCAACTTATTTATATTAGTTTGGAATACTATATATCATTTAAGTGTTATAGAAAAACTATATAAATACGTAACCTTTAGTAAAGAATTATTTGAAACCATACAACTGTGTAGAACTGATTTATTTTATATTGGAATAATTGATAGCAAATTACCTATACAAATAATTCATAAAGAAACATCAACTCGAAAAGTTAAATTTAAAACGTACAATGAACACGAGTGCTTAACCTTTAGGCATGAAATAACCCCAGATATGTTGACAGGCCTTTAAAATATATTAATCAATCAATCAATAAATTAATCAAATTATTTAATTAACCAAGCTTTCTATTTATTTTTATTCTGTATTATTCCTTTGTCAATTCCAGGTTGAATATGCATGATAGGCTGAATTGCAGGCAGCACAAGATCAATTTTTAAGTTTAACAATATTTGATATTTGATTTTAACATGTGTTATATATACCCTTTTTACTCAGTTGCATATCCCCCCACACACACTGTTGGCGTTTTCTGGATATAAGGTGTGTGCCAGATGCCCACTTGTACTTATAGACTTGCCGACAACCATGTGACCAACTTCTTGGCCAATCACTGGCAGTACTCTGCTGCTGTTATAATATTTATACAGGCTGTTCGGATCTTAACTACACTCAATTGCCTTCAAAATTCGTGGACGACGGAACATAGGATTATATCACTGGACCTTTTGACACTACGTAGGATTCCATAACTCAGGACTTATTCACTTACCAAAGGATTCCATAGTTCAGGACTTACTTACTTTAAGTCCTTTTTAACTGGCCAAGGATGGCGGTCAAAAACTTAACAGGTTATGGGCCCAGCACGCTTCCACTCTTCACACACACACACACACACACACACACACACACACACACGCATGCACACACAGACAGACAGGCAGACAGAGTGACAAAGACACATAGAGAGATGATGAGAGATGATGGTATTCATTTTACACTTCTGTTTACTTCTGGTTCCTGCTAACTCATCCGGCCACCATGTTCTTCTTGTTTGTTTACTACTCAACGAGACTTCTGCTGGGTCTCATTCTTCTTCGTTTTAGGCTGGTCATTGTTTTTAATATTCAAATAACAAACAAGCTTTGGTTGTTTCTTAATAAAGCATTATTTCGCAACCCTGCTCCTAATTCCGCCGCGGTGAAACCGACCCATCAGAGCCGACAATAGCGTCTGCACTCCTCAGAAACGGGTAGAATCTGAACTAAACTAATTCTTATTCTCGCAGCGCCCAATCGCGCGCCTTCAAGGTGTCAAGTTTATTACCCGTCAACAAGTGTCGGGTAACTTTCCACAGATCGCTTCATTTTGAGTCGAAGGAACCTTATTCAAAATTCTAACTACAGCGAGGTTTATTATTTATAAGCTGCTTATAAATTATGTAACACAAGAATATGTTGCCTTCTCAGGGACCAGTTACCACACTAACGTTAAAGATCCCAAAATGCCTTACTATTTACCCATAGCTGGAGTTAGAATATCTGCATGCATACCTTTCACAAGAGTAATAGCGCCATGGGAAATGCAACCAGCCTCGTCAATTGTCTCGCCGTCCATTTTATACGAAGATAACCATTACACAGGTAGGCAACCAGTCTTCATCTTATTCAATCCTGCTCATAGCCAAACATTAATAAAAATTAATTTGACAGAAGAGCATGTGATATTACACATTTGGTGACATGGTGTAAAAAGTTTTACAACTCGGATTCGTCTTTGCTTATTGCACTCTCGCTTTATTCAAAGTTCGTTGAAACGATAATGACACGTTGAAATATATATTTCTTTTCAATTTCTCTAATGTAAGGCAAGATCTGAATCTGGTTCCATCTACTTCCGCGTTCTTTTTTCAACTGCTGTCGCGTATTTGGGCATCCTCATAAATGTACACGTGATGAAAGTCCATTTTTCTTACACACCGGGAGACAGTGCCGATCGATTGGATTTCATTGAATCAAATTTATCATTGATGTCCAGTTTATGAGGTCAGGCAAGGTCACCCAATGCAATAGAAAGAATGTAAATAAATACTGAGCGCGTTTCAATTTACTCAATATTAAACATATAGGTAACATAGATGTATTGCAGTGAATGAACACATGCAGATATCAGGACGTGCACGGGTTCTAACGTAACTAGAGTATTCGGACCACCGTAGATAATATACCTAACTTCAAATTAATTCTTCTTTTAAGGAAAATTTAACAATGAAACCACCCTGTCGGCTGGGGCGTTAGAATGCACCGACTGCACCTCTGCAGAGGGGTAAGACTCCCCCAAGGGGGCCACCTGTTGGCCGTGGGTGGTGACCCGTGATGCTTAAGGATAGAGCCCAGGTGGATGAGCAGTTCATGACATGCAATACTCCACTTTGGCCCTATCTTGGGCTAGACGGGCGGCCGAAGAGGCCCCCTCCGATCAACCGGCAGGTCACATCAAGCCCTAGCACCTATATGATTTTCGCAACCCTATTGCCCTTATGGCAAGCCCCAACCTCTTTTTATCATATGGGTGCTAGAAGGCGGTGGCTGCGGGTCTACATGTCCTGGGAATACGTTTAAACTCTATCTGATGGTGAGAGGTTCCAGTTTTGGAGGTTTGGGGAATGTTGGAAGCACCCCTTCATCACTATTGCTCCTGGTCCACTCTGACCCAGTGGTAGAGAACTGTTGGTCCCATCTATCGGTTAAATAGAAAAATGTATTTTTAAAAAAATTGTATTATCCATCAAGAATTATTTATTTCAAAACTTTGTCGCATTAAATGACCCACTGAGGTTGATATGCCGTAAAACAAAACACAAACAAACAATTAACAATGAAAGGCGGGAGAGATGGAAGAGTATGTTTCAGTTGTTCCATTTCTTGATTATACACCTCTATGTTTCAAATCTTTTTATCTGCCTTCTTATTTAGTTTCATTAGCCTTCCTAATTTGATGTAATATTTTATTGCATTAAAACTTAAATACATGCACTCGGAGAGTGCTTATATTTTCTAGTACCATTAACAAATAAAACAAACCGGAAATACGCTTGTAACTGTAAATACTGAATTCCGCGCAGACACTGTTAGATTTTGACATTGTTGGACGCACTGACCCGCCCTCTCAAATGTAATTATAGCAAGTGCGTACGTTACCCGTATTTCAAATAGCTCAACCCTATTACTTGACGTTAAGAAGCTTGAAAATTCTACTTTGACATGTGATTCAGAAGAATACAATGATAACGCGATCACAGTGATGAAAATGATGGTATTGATGATTAAAATATACTGTAGGTAGAAGAAAGAGAGAATTCCCAGCATGACTCGATAGAGAGAATGTATCATATACACCAACAACCCACACACACACACACACACACACACACACTCTTCTCTCTCTCTCTCTCTCTCTCTCTCCTCACACACACACACACACAGACACACTCTCTCTCTCACTCTCTCCCACACTCTCTCTCTCTCTTTACATCTCTCTCTTCCTCTCTCTCTCTCTCTTCTCTCCACACACAGGCACACGCACACACAATCATATACACACTCTCTCTCACACTCTCTCTCTCTCACACACACACACCAATCACATACACACACACACTCTCTCTCTCTCTCTCTCTCTCTCTCTCTCTCACACACACACACACACACACAGCAGACACACCTCTCTCTCTCTCTCACTCTCTCTCACACTCTCTCTCTCTTTAACCTCTCTCTCTCCCTCTCGCTCTCTCTCCCCGCTCTCTCGTCTCTCTCTCTCGCACACACACACACACAATCACATACACACTCTTCTTTCTCTCTCTCTCTCTCTCTCTCTCTCACTCTCTCTCTCACACACACAACATACACAATCACATACACAACAAACACACACACTCTATCTCCATCTCTCTCTCTCTTCTCTCTCTCTCTCTCTCTCTCTCCGAAGAAGAAGAAGAAGAAGAAGAAGAAGAAGAAGAAGAAGAAGAAGAAGAAGAAGAAGAGAGAAAGAAAGACGAAGAAGATGAGAGAAACAAAATAAGAATCATGAAAAAAAAAATTGTAATCCCAAAAGACTACCGAAGAAAAAATAACTTTCGTAAAAAAACACGTAAAATAATATTGGTTCTAAAAAAGAATATGTTCTGTTCTATTTTTATGCCGTAAGTAGAAAATTTGAAAATAAAAAATAATGGGAAAAATAAGATAATGGAAATGTATAAACAATAAGAGAACTTCAAGTGGAAAGTATTGAATATTGAAAGAAGTGAATAGGTGTAATTTTTAAATTAATCTGACAAACTATGTTTGAATAAATAATAGTAAACTGACGTTGACGCTGAAATAAAAGCCGTCTTTTGTGCAAAGTAAGGGTTTAGAAATAGGAATTCTTAAAATAATAAGTATTAAATAAGTAAACTAAGTTAAAAAAAACGTGAAAGTGAGGTTTGAGAAATAGAACGTAAAAAAATCAGGGGATTTTTTATATTGATGGTAGATAAGGGGAAAAATAAGTTTACAAAAGATTCCAAATACAAATAAAAGGGAAATAGAAATATAGAAATAAATATACCAAAGCACATAAAACAATTGTACGTAGTTAAACTTAAAGTGCTGATGCTAAAATAGATTTATTTATAATAAAGGCTGCGACAAATACGTGTCCCGCTTAAATATACAAGGAATAGAAAACAAAGAAAGAAATCTAAAGAGAAAAATAAATATGCCTGGGTGAGGCTATTTTATAGTAAAAGAATAAAAGTATTTACGGATTCGAAGGAGCTTTTATTTCTCCGTAGTTGAAGGCAAATTGTCGGACAAAGAAGGAACAACACAAAAGTAAATGCAGACACTGTATTGACATAAAATTACAAAAAAAATTTGCAAATTTAATGGTATTTGCTACGAGACTCATCTGTGGAGGGATTTCTTGTAGTACTGGAGATAACACAGTTTTCTTCTCGTCGGTGGGAAATGTAGTTAAGACGCTTCGTCTCGGTAGTTCTTTTTCCTTTGGTCAGTGTGCGTTCGTACCGGCCTTTCAGTAGTATGCTGTTGCGATGCCTTAGACGGAATCTGGTTGTAAGGTTCTTGTGATAAATGGACCCTGTTTTGGGGATTGGTAATGAGAGCTTGGTCTGTGAGAGAACGTTAGTTTTACGTCTCTCCTCCAGTAACGGTTCTTCGATAAGTAGCCCTGTTTTGGGGGTAAGCGAGAGAACGTTTCTTTGACGTCTCTCTCTAGTAACGGTCCCCTGATAAGTAGGCCCTGATTTTGGGCTAAGTGAGGGAGCGTGTCTTTTGGCGTATCTCTCCAGTAACATATCCTTGATAAGTACGTCCGTCTCGGACGAGGGCCCACAGACTAGTGTCGGGGTTTTGATTCTCGCGCCAATATCCCATTGGCGATGTGTCCCTCTAGTGGCAGGGGAAGTTAATTCACATGGAATTTCTGACAAGAAAGAAAAAAAAGATGTTAAAGGATTTTCAAACATTTCCACTGAACACCCGGTCGGAACCTTAACAACACGGACATTCACGAACTTTCAAATTTCAATTTCAGCGTTCATCAACGTATTAATAACAACTGTTGATTTTTACCAAACATGAATGGGATGAACACTTCTTACAACTCTGATGATGGATTTTATCCGAAAATATTAAGTATGTTTAAAAGAATCAACAAAAAAAACAACAAAAAAAACAAAAAAACAAAAGAAGTAAATAAATATGTTTTTCCAACATACATCGCATTATTTTACTGACTTCAAAAAACAATTTATTAAAAATAAATATATATTTGGATGTAAAAAAACTGAAGTCGTCGGGGCTGAAAGAGAAGGTGTCGGAATGATTTTTGTTGCCATTTTTAGTCGGCAGGTGAGAGCACTTTACAGTGGAGATCCCTTATGTTCCTTAGTGTTACGTAGAATCATTGTGTTCCTTATTTTATAATCCTTGTGTCAAGCAGAGTCCTTGGTTGTTCATCCGTGTTAGACAGAATACGTGTTAGACAGAATCAATGCTTAGTTTGCGAAAAGTGTCCATTTTAGCTCAGTGGGTTGATCATACGCAAGGTTCAAAGTTCGAAACCGGTCTCCGCCAACTAAGCTTATTATGGGTAGCACATATTGTGAAATCTGATCTGTGCGGTAGTGTAGGGAGCTGACAGTAGGTGTGGCGCTCTGCCTCTGCAAAAACAATTTCCATGGTATAGCGCCAGTGAAAAGGTGATAGATCCCCTCTCTGTCCGGCTGATACCGACAATAGGCCACTCCACTAAATTTACTTACTTTAAGTTTGCAAAAAGGCCTGGTTTAACGGGCGCTCATGGATAACAGAACCAACTCGCAACCGTATGTTATTCTATCATGCTAACTCATACGCTACACAAATCCATTACTACTGAATAGCGAGTTTGATCCTCCCTGGATGCCTCACACTTGCGATCTCTTGTCACATCATACTCGTGGCGAATCTATTGGAAGTACCAAAGCAAAATCTAACCAGAACCTAAAGTCCTCCTACACCTACCACCCATTCCTTCTTATATGACCATCTTAGCAGGCGTAAGTATCTTTTCGTTCCTATTTTGTAATAAGCACCATAATCGATAGGGATACTTGATATATAATCGCGTGAAAACATCTACACAAGAAATGAAACTATAAGTGTGTATTGTATGTAATTTCCAGGCCTCTACGCTTGAAATAATTCAAGGCGGGTTGACATGCCTTTAAACTCAATTAACCAATGATAATAAAAGAAACGAAATGGAATGGAAACAAAAGACAACAAAAGAACAAAGCAAAACTCTGCATTATTCGGACTATTGTCCTCATCTTCATTGTTATCTGTACAACGTTTCGGCTAATGTGCCCTCCAGCCTTCTTCAGGTATTTCTTGTCAGACTCGGGAACCTTCTCGGACTCGGGAACCTTTTTTTCGAATTCGTAAACAAATTTGTTTGAGCCATCGATGGTATACTGAAAGATACTGCAACTCCAGTTAGGATTTGATCTGGGAGTAATACGAAAGAAGAGATACTCCTAACTCCGTATTGCTCCAAAACTATAGCTTCAAAAGCAGATTACAACTAGATTTTTATTCGCATGGGGGTTAACAAGCGCAGTGAGCGAATTTATGGTCCGCCGACAGGCTGAATAGAAAGGTGTAAAACGTGATTACGTTTAGGATTAGAAAATAGTTAAATGGAGGAAACAAAAAAATAAATAAATGTAAGGACAGTAAAAGTAAGAATGATTTTAGATAAGTTGTCCTTAATCGATGGATGACAGTAGGTTTCTCGCATATGCCACGATTAACCCTAATTTATATATATATAAATATAAAAGACATAACAAAAGACTTACAGATTTAGCATATAGTCTATTTCAGGGAACTAGACTATTTCAGGGAGCTAGACTATAATGCTAAATCTCTAAGTTTTTTGCTATTTCTTTACTTATAAATTTGCCCTGTGACTCTAACATTAAGAGCACACATTGAGCTCTCAAACTGCGACAGGTTTAAAAAAACAAACTCTTGTGTCGTAAGGAATATTTCTTCTCTGGACTTTTGGATTATATATATATATATATATATTATATATATATATATATATATATATAAGCATAATCACCGATATTGAGTACTCTTTATTTATGAATATAGCAAACTGTGTCATGAAAACCCCTCTAAAAACAATAAAATAGTAAAAGAAGAACAATGTTTATTATATCAGCAAGTTTATTATATCAGTAAAGAAAACATTACCGTATTTGACGTCATATAAGACGCACGGGCATATATAGACGCACCCTCATTGCAGCAGATCCGATTCAGGAAGAAAGTTTTAGTGTATTTTAAGCATATATTGTGGAAAAACAGTCTATATGTGCATTACACAAGCAGCAACATAGCTTGTATAAAAGCAGTTTGGCAGTACATGGTAGGGAAAAGTAACTGAGCATAAGCTGGTTAGTGAGCATCATAGAGAAGGTTAGCCTAGGTGTAACGGGAGTTCTCAAACTTCATCTACGATGTATAAGACGCAGGGTAATTTTTTGAACGCAACGTTTGAGAAAAAGTGTGTCTTATATGCTGTAAAATAAGGTAATTCTTTTTTTGTATAAGTCTTTTAGATTTAAGCGGCATTACACTTTTTGTTAATCTTTTTTTTATTTTGATTAATTTTTCTAAATCTATTCATTTTCATGGCTACTTATTACATTCAACTTATATAGTTATTGCCTTCTTTTACTACTGAACTCCGCCCTGTCGGCTGGGGCGTTAGAATGCACCCACTGCACCTCTGCTGAGGGTAAGACTCCCCAATGGGGCCACCTGTTGGCCGTGGGTGGCGACCTGTGATGCTTAAGGATAAGAGCCCAGGTAGATGAGGCAGTTCATGACGTGGCAAATACTCCACTTTGGCTCTATCTTGGGCTAGACGGGCGGTCGAGAGGCCTCTTCCGATCAATCGGCTGGGTCCACGTCAAGGCCCTAGCACCTATATGATTTTCCCAACCCTAATTGCCCTTATGGCAAGCCCCCAACCCCTTTTTATCATGTGGGTGCTAGAAGCGGTGGCTTGCGGGTCTACATGTCCTGGGAATGACGTTAAACTCTGATGGTGACCCGGAGTGGTAGTACATGTTATGGTCCCATCTATGGGTTAAATAGAACAAATGTATTTATAAAATATTGTATTATCCATTAAGAATTGATTTATTTCAAAACTTTATCGGCATCAAATGACCCACTGAGGTTGATATGCCGTAAAACAAAACAAACAAACAAACAAATTTACTGAACTAAATAAAAGCTACGAGAAAAAGACAAACTTCATATGGATTTAAAAGAAAGGAAATGAATCCGACGGTATGAGTATAGATAAAAGGATATGAAAACACCACAAAATGCTGTTAAAGTGAAAAACATTTTATAACATATTCATAGCTGATAATTGAACAATATTTCGATTTTATAAAAATCATCTTCAGTGCTTGTTTATACTCCGTGTTGTTAAGAGCGGATACATGACTTTTGTCTCCGCTCTTAACAACACGGAGTATAAACACGCTCTGAAGATGATTTTTATAAAATCGAAATATTGTTCAATATCAGCTATGAATATTCTATAAAATATTTTCACTTTATCAGCATTTTTGTGGTGTTTTCATATCCTTTTATCTATAGTCATATTGATTTTAAATATATTATCTATAGAAAAATACAAAATTTGTGTTCATTAATTTTTCATGTTATTTTCCGCGTATGAAATAAACATTACCTTTAAATAGATTGAAAGCTTTATATGGCATAACGGAGAATCACCCATATAGAACCGTTGAAGACCTACCTACTTGAGAGTTCACGTCAACCCCTTGGGCCTGTTAGCACGCACGTTCACAGTTTCCGATGCTTAAATAATAGAAGGAAAATAAAAAGTAAAACCGGAATTATCTCCTATGATCTTATATGCTAAATATAATAATAAATGAAAAATGAATAAATAAGTTGTAAGAAAAAGAAATATAAAGAGAAGTTGCATAGATATTGACATATTTTAAGGCACATGTGCCCGTCGTCCTATAAATAGATATACGCAGGGAAACAAAGGTCGTAAAGGCATTGTGTAGAGTTTGTTTTTCCCAAGAAAAGAGGAATTTGACAGCCTCGGAAATCAAAAATCTAATGCCGGGATCTGATTGTATTAAAAACAAAAAGCAGATCGTTACACTGAAAAGCTAAAAATAAATGATGAGATAAAATAAGAATAATAATAGAAAAAAAGATTCAGTCATAAAATTTGATTAGATTAACGTTTGCTTTTAATTTTTTTATTTCATTTTGAGATAAAAATATGCTAAAGTACAGATGACCGGCTATCGCATTAAGTTTGATACGTAAATCACCCGCACACATTCGCGCACATACAGGCATATATATATATATATATAATATATATATATATATATATATATATATATATATATATATATATATGGGAGTAAATGTGGAAATTAATCCGACAATATAAAGAATTTTATATGTCGGTTATTAAGGGAACAAAGTGGGGAATGATAACTAAATAAATATTATTTATTATATCTCCGTTTCTAGTTAAATAGTGTTAAATAATTACTAAATACCAGGCATCATTTACTTATTTATTTAGTTATCATTCCCCACTTTGTTTCCCTATGTTCTCTTAAAAATAATCAGTCCATTAATACTTTTTCTCGTTTTTGCATTCTCTTCGAGTTGCGTCACGCGTCATGACACCTTCGCGTGAGTAGATCGCGACTTGCTTTTAAAAAATAAAACGCTGATCAAATACAGTTACATAACTAAACAGATTTTCAATCTCCTGTCACATATAAAAACATCCATCTTTTCTTCACCCCAAGAGACATCTGATGAAGGTTCAATGTAACCGAAATGTTTTAAAATATCGATAATTAAAATTCATCCCATTTTCGGAACACTAGTTTTTTCAAATTTTTCTTTATATATATATATATATATATATATATAGTAAAGTCGTCGGGCCGGCCTAAAGGCTGTTTCAGCCAGTCAGCGAGGGAGTCTATCCCCTTTTCAATAGCGCTATACCAAGGAGATTTTTTTTGGCGTCTGAGGTGGCGCGCCACCCCCACCATCAGCTCCTTACTTTACCGCACAGATCCCTGTGCTACTCATAGCTGAGTTGGCGAGGACCGGTATCAAACTAGGAACCTTGTGGTTTCTAGCCGAACGCTCTACCGACTGCGCTAACCCGGCCCATATATATATATATATTATATATATAATATATAATATATATATAATATATATTGCCAGTAAGGTCTTATTTAATCAAATTTTGTTGAATACCACGGAATATTTACACACATACACTCACACACACACACCACACTCACACTCACACACGCACACATGTATATGCTCCCATTCCCCTAGGGTTGAGCACTCTGGAGGGGATTTTCGCTGAGGGCCGCAACTCAAGCGTAAAAACACAACGCTCTCCTGTATAAGGGATGGGGCACTCTATGACGGCCTTTACATACAAAGCAATGTGTTTATTAAAACAGTTAAAATCCCCTTTCCCATTCTGTAAGTGAAGACAGCCTAATGGTTAAGATGTCGGACTGACACTCAACCGGTCGGGTTTTAATTCCGGCTGTAGGTATCTTACAAATGTCTAGCCACACTGAAGAGACTTGATAAGTCGAAACATATGTCTGTGGATGACTCTCTCTATAATATATATTGTGTGTGTAATTATATATAAAATGGAATAAATCCAAGAGTATGAGGTACAGAAAATAGAAAAAACAATATTAAATATTATGCTGACAGACGTCTGTTCCAAACTAAGGGGTTTATAATGCGTAGTTCAATTGAAATCCTTTAGAATTAAAATGGAGACAATTGTAAAAGATACTTTATAAAGACTAGTCTTCATCAAAGCACATATTTTGTTGAATAAAGAAAGAAGGGACATTTAACTGTTTGACACGAGAGGTGAAATAACGCTTGATAGCTTGATGGGCCAGAATGTTTTGTACAAATCAATATAAAATACGTATTTTGCTTTAAAAAATATAATTTTTATTGACTACTTAAATTCCCGGACCTCACTCTTAAATTCCCGGATCTATATGAAGTGAACAAACAATATGTTTGAGATGGTGATAGCCGACAATTTTGGGGTGAGGTTATGTGCTTAATTAAAGTCATACCCAATTTGAGAATTAATTAGTTATAATCAAATGAATTAGGCGTGCATATCTGTTTTAAATGTAAGGCGTAAACAATCGAAGAAAAAGTAATCTCTGTATGTACATTTCAGCCTATTAGGCCTCATCACAGAGAGTTAGCACTGTCTGTCTAACTCTGCTGATTAGAAGACTAATAGGCTGAAATGTACATACATAGATTGTCTTTTTACTAGATTTGTTTACGCCTTACATTTAAACAGATATGCACGCCTAATTCATTTAATTATAACTAATTAATTCTCATATTAGGTATGACTTTAATTAAGCACACAACCTCCCCCCAATATATATTATATATATATATATATATATATATATATATATATGTATATATATATATGTATATATATATAAAGAAAAGAAAAGAAAAAAGGTTGATATTTACCCAATTCGTTTGTAATATTTTCGATGTGAAACAAGGTTGCAATTATGAGGCATCCAACAGGGGTCGAACTCACTATTCAGTATTAACGCTTCTGCGAGATTAGCTTGCTAAATATTTCACTACACTGGGACACCCTTTTTTTGCTAGTGATAAGATGTTATCACAAGCTCACAATTATCAGCGAGAATTGAACTCGCTATTACTGTAGTAATTAATGTGTGAAACTAGCTTGCTAACCATTACACCACGATCGACTCAGAGATAAAATGTATCATGTTCTTAGAATAGGTCTTGTTATCTCTATCTTCACGATTAGAATTCATAATTAAACCATTAAATTAATATAGAAATATTTAGAATTTAAAGTTAATAATAAAAAAAGGACGTTTTTTTTCTATCTAATATATATTTTTCCTGTAACTTATTAGATCGTAGTAGAGCACTCCCTGAATAATATTCAAGTATATTATTTCAAACGGTTGTTAATTAGCGAATAGATCCAATTACCGAGCTACATGGGCTATTGAGTTAAACGCTATAAGCAGCAACTAACAATATCTGACCTGGTCTATTCGTAAGCATCCAAAATTTATTGACATTTAAAAGGTTAATATATACCAACGCCACGGGTAGGATGTGACACAAGGTCACCTAGCATGGGGCATCCAATTAGAATTGAACTTGCTATTCAGCTGCAATGAATATGCGAGACTAGCTTGCCAAAACTTTACACCACCATTGGACGACCAATTTTTTAAAGCTGTATTTACCCAACCCGTTCGCTACCTGCCAGATATCATACAATATTGAGGCATTCATTGAGAATCGATTTCTCTATGCAGTATCAATGGTTTTGCGATATTAGCTTGTTAACTATTGCAACACGATGCTAACCCCAAATGTCTAATGCTGTATATTGGTTAAAATGGATGTGTCACATCTTATTATAATGGAGATTTGTGTGCTTTTCTATCTGTAACCGAAACTATATTACTACTCATATCACTATTCCCTTAGTTATTGACATCACATTTTTCCATGATTGTATTTTTATTTAAACCTCAATTATTAATAAAATTGTTTTACATTATTAATACTGTTAACCATTAACCATGTCTACATACTGACAACATGCAATTATATTTATATATACAACAAAATAGTGGTTTACAGTGTGAACAGGAAGGCTAATTTGCAATATTGATATTAAAAATATGATTTTATTAAATATGTGCTTAGTATTATTGATTTTTAACTGTTTGGTTATATTTTAATGAATAGAATAAAAAAATCTCTTCAATGAATCTTAAATTAACAAGAAAAAAGAACTGTCATTTTATTATTTACTTCCTCTTTTAACTAAATACTTAAATTAGAAAAAATAACAATGAAAGACGAGAGTGATGGAAGAGTAAGTTTCAGTTGTTCTATTATTTATTATACTCCTTCTGTTTCAAATCTTTTTATCGGTATTCTTATTTAGTTTCATTAGCCTTTCTAATTTAATATAATATTTTATTACATTAAACTTAAATACTTGCACCCGGAGGGTGCATATATTTGCTAGTGACTATAATGAACCAAAGTGTGGTAATAGTCAGTATACCTGGTAACCACACTTTATATCACTACAATTCACAGCTAACTCACACTTCTAATCAGAGCTAAATCTCATCTGAACGAGAATGTACAATGAAAATGTAGCTCAGTCGGTAGAGCGTTCGGCTAGAAATCACAAGGTTCCTAGTTCGATACCGGTCCTCGCCAAGTCAGCGTTATGAGTAGCACAGGGATCTGTGCGGTAAAGTAAGGAGCTGATGGTAGGTGTGACGCTCCACCTCAGATGCAAAAACAATCTCCTTGGTCTAGCGCTATTGAAAAGGGGATAGACTCCCTCGCTGATTGGCTGATACCGACATTAGGCCGCCCCGACGACCTTACTTTTTAACTTACTTACAACAAAAATGTGTCATCCAATTTGACCAATCAGAATGTGTATATCACATGCGAAATGAATGTTCACTGAGTAATGGAAATGTACAGGAAAATCATCTGATTCATCCATTCTGGCTAATACTGAATATGTGCACAAAATAACGTAAATAGAAATGCCCGAATTATTTTGATTTAATTTTCCAATCCATGTTTATTTAAATTGGGATTCTTCTTTCTGTGATTAACAAAGTTTAAGAGGAAAACATCGGAAGAAGGTCGGAGGGCAGATCGACCGAAACGTTGTGTATATAACTATAAACATAAGTACAACAGTCCGAAAATTCCAAATAATACTATGTTTTCTCTGTATGTTTTATACTTTCTGTTTCAATTCCACGTTGAATATAAATGTGTGGCCAAATAGTAGGTAACGTATGTATTTACCCAAACCCTCTGAACGCACGGGTTGCAAACACAAGGTCAACTTCTTAGCGGAGTTGAACAGATTTGAACGCATTTTGTCTCTGCTTGACCGGTTGCCATACCAAGGGTAAAGAGCTATATATTCCTCCCTATAGCTGAAGAGGGATAATTGGATTCATACCTTTCCCAATAGTATTAGAGCTGTGTTAAATGTTATATCCTCGTTAAGGATTTGAACCCGGTTCACTGCGTCCATTTCCTACGAGGATATACGTCAAATGTTACATAATCTATGCATAGATTATTGTCACCCCCCTGTATTTCTGAAGGGATGGCCCCTTTTCATATCACGGGCGGGACTTTCCATGGAATATTACAGAAAGCCCGTGAAATACGTGAAGTCACGTGGGACCTGGTTGGCTCTCAGTTTCAGCTTGGACGTCAGGCAGATAAGATGTATCTGCTTTAGCTGGGGCTCACTTGCACAAGCCCGTTGTGTTTAGTTAGAGAAATATGTTTAGTTAAATAAATAAAGGTTTAAATAAATAATATGGTTTTGTGGTTGATGAATGTCTTGGCAAGACTGACCTAGAAGAAGAAATGAATCAAGGACGAACAACCAGCAAGAACAGAGACGTTAGAAGAGACGCTAGAAGAAGAACGTAAGATACCAAAGATGAGCAGAAGAATAATAGAAGTAAAGAAAGGGTATACAACACAAAGAATGGATACTTCTATTTTGAAATGTATAATTTTGATCATACCTTTTAGCTTTTAGCATAATGTGAGTGACCTTTGGAGAGTAAACTTTTATGTCTCATTTTCAGCAAGAATAGAACAGTAAAGTTGTTATTTCTGATATATATATATATATATTATATTATATATATATATATATATAACCGGAAAGAGTATGTCTGTCCTCAATAGACGGCCAAATGGTTCATCCTTAATGTCTGTGTGTATGTGTATGCGCGTGTGGCGGTGTCCTAGCCGATGAATATATTTAGGTTCGTATATATATATATATATATATATATATATATATATATATATGTGTGTGTGTGTGTGTGTGTGTGTGTATGTATGTATGTATATATAATGGTGAAATACCCAAATCCTCTACGTCAAAACATCCAAAACAATACTGTATAATATCTAATTGTTTGCAGATGCAAATACTCAATCAAGGTTCATTGTGATCTACGTTGAATGCTTTGTTCTCTCTACAAACAGAACAGATATTTTCTACCGACTGATGTCTGATAATAAATCGACGACAGAGAGAGAGAGAAAGAGAAAGAGAGAGAGAGAGAGAGAGAGAGAGAGATGGTTGAGAGAAAGAGAATATAGTTAGATATAGGTTGACAGAGAGAGAGAGTGTGAGAGATGAGAGAAAGAGAGAGTGATAGGGAAAGAGAAAG
>CM042146.1:16074063-16086563 GCA_023376005.1 Doryteuthis pealeii
ATATAATCTTAACATATTGATAATCCAATAATATGAGGAACTGAGATAACCAATTTAAAAAAAAACAAGAACTTGCTACAACGAAATGGGGCGCTGCAAGATTTTCACAACTTTGATATGAAAGATATAATCAACAATAAAAAAATTGCAGAAGAGATAACTAACTGTAAAAGAAAGAGAAATGAAATGACGGCTTTGGACTATTCCAACCAACAAATTCATAGGACAAAAGAGAAAACGGGTATTTATCCCGAAGAGATTTTTTAATTTTATTCATTCTGAACAGTTTCCTATAAAATCAATACTCATTTAACGTTCCATGTAATCCTCTTTAATAAATCTATTCATTTGTCTATAATAATAATAATATAATAATAATAATAATAATAATAATAATAATAATAATAATAATAATGCAAGGGTCAGCAGATCACAGGGTGAGCAAAGGAAAATGAAAAAAGACAAATATCTGGACAATGCCAGAGACTAAAAATTATGGAACGATGAAGTGAAAGTGATACCAATATGTAGTGATGGGCACTTGAATCAGGTCCCAAAAGATTAGAAAAGGGATTTGGAAAGTTTGAAATTCAGAGGAAGGATGGAAACCATCAGAAACACGCACTGCTCAATCGTTCAGAAATGACTCAGAGAGTTCTGAACCTGATGAGCTTGCTTCACTCAGACGCAGTAGAAACCATCAGCTAATGCTTGATATGAAAACTCAAAAGGATTAATAATAATAATAGATAATTAATAATAAAATAATAATAATAAAATAATAATAATAATAATAATTGAAGCTTAGACATTAAGAAAATTGAAGTCATTTGATTAAGATTCTAACAAAAAGGACATTAACATTTCAAGAATACTTAAATTATTGACAACCTAATTATTTTTCTTTTCTAGATTCTTTAATGTCTGGAATTTTCAAAGAGAGACTTGAAATTTCTTAAACATCCAAGAAGAAGCAATCATTCACACTAAATTAAGCTTTTTAAAACCCCTATTATCCAAGGACAATCATTTCAAAGTAAAATTAAATGACATTTACACTTTGTAAATGAGCAATGAATTCGATGAAGACTGTCGATTAATCGTATTTATAGAACTTATTTTTGAGTGGGTTTAATGCGTCTATTGCTTAAACAATGATATTTTCTACACAATGGATAAATTACTTTCCCTCGCCTCTCTCTCTCTTCTCTCCTCTCTCATCACCACACACACACACACACATATATATAGAGAGACAGAATAGAAGATGGATGGATAGATATATGAATTTAACTTTTGAAAAACAAAGATGTTTATAATTGCTGACAGAAATCGTTTTGACCGAATTTAATGGAAACGGTCATCATCAAGAGCAACATAGGAAGAAAGACGGGCTGAATACCGTTAGAACAAAGGGTACAAACATATATATTAAGCGGTCGAAAAAATTTCTGTCTGCACTTATAAACATCATTTGTTTTTTCAAAAATGTTAAATTCATACTGTCGGATTAATTTCCATCTATTTTTCATATATATATATAAATAATATAATATAATATATATATATATATATATAGGTATATATAGTAGGCAGTGTATAAACACACCAACATTTCTTTTTCGTGACCTTATAAGTATCCTTTCCAGTCTTCTGGCTATCTTTCTAATGTTAGGATCTAGTTGAAATAGAATCTTCCCCTACTCTCAGCCCGGGCGCTTTCGACGCTTCTTCATCGTCATCAGAGGTTTTTATTTGGTGTTAGTTCTTTTTTCGTTTTTTCTTCTTTTATCTATTTTTGTTAAATTAGAAAAGCATTATTTTTTAGTGTTGCGTGATATTGAGTATTATTATTAAAAAGATAGCGAGTATTTTATGACCGATTTTCAATGCTATTTTATTAATATAGCGTTTTTAATTTGTATGCATATTGCCTCAAGAATTGTAGCCGATTCTTACCAAAATAATTCTTACAAAAATACAACATTTATATATATATATATAATATAATAATATATATATATAATATATATATATATCCCGTTTTGACTAAGAGAATTTCTTCGATTGTCAATCTTGCAATATGTCTCCTTTTTTAAAAACTTTACAATAAGATATACATATACATGGTGACCGAGAAAAAGCGGCGAAGTACTACATTCGAAACTATTGTATAACCTTTCTTATATGCAACAT
The DNA here is from genome assembly GCA_023376005.1 of Doryteuthis pealeii. Classification (NCBI taxonomy): domain Eukaryota; kingdom Metazoa; phylum Mollusca; class Cephalopoda; order Myopsida; family Loliginidae; genus Doryteuthis; species Doryteuthis pealeii. The sequence goes on from CM042146.1 coordinate 16,076,260, forward strand.
CAAGTTTTTTATATTTGAACTCATGCTTTTGTCTCCGCTCTTGACAGCACAGGAGTATAACAAGCTCTGAAGATGATTTTATAAAATCGAAATATTGTTCAATGTCAGCTATGAATATGTAAAAAATGTTTTCCCTTTAACAGCATTTTGTATGTTTTTCATATCCTTTTATCTATACTCATAATATATAACTATATATATATATATATATATATATATATATGATAATATATTTTGGAAGCGAAATAATGCAAATTTATGTTTAAAAACATATTATATTTAATTTAAAAAAATTTTTTTGTTCCCTTAATATTATGACCATCTTCAGACAGTTCAAAATTTTTTTTTTTTTAAAATTTCATCTGTATTTGTTAAACTCAACTGTGATGTTAATCCGTTGAATGTTTAATGTAAATGCAACGTTCGCAAAGATTGAAAGATCTGCTCGCAAAGAATTGAAACTCCGTACATCACAGTAGAGTTTAACAAATACAGATGAAATTAAAAAAAAAAATTTCAACTCTCTGAAGATAGGCATAGCTTGAAAATATTAAGGAACCAAAAAATTTAAAAATTGAAAAAAAATTAAATAAATATGTTTTGATAACATAAATTGCATTATTTCGCCTTCAAAAATATTATATTACATTTTAATTAATGATTCTAACTCCACTATAAAAATGATTTAAAAAAAAATTTATATATATATATATTATTATATTATATTTAATATATATATATTATATAATATATAATATATGTGTGAGTGTGGTGTGGTGTTATATATATATATTGTGTGTTGTGTGTTGTAATATATATATGTATATATATGTACATATATATACACACACACACCACACACACACACACACACACATATATATATATATATGTGTGTGTGTGTGTGTGTTGTATTATATATATATAATATATGTACATATATATATATACACACACACACACATATATATAATAATATATATATATATATAATATATATATATATAATATATATATATGGGGTGTTTCATAAAAGTATCGAGATTGAAACTCTATTCACCAAGATGAAATTAACGATGAATGGAACGTTAATTTTGATTTGGCATGGAAAAACATAATCAAACCATTATACACGAAATTCATTGCACATTCTACTAAAGTGTAAAACTATCATTGAACTTTTAATTTGAAAATGATTGTCCTTATGATAATAGGGTATCAAAAAAAGCTTAGCATCTAGTCTATATATGATGAAGAAATGTGTTTGCTTTTGCTCATGTGTGTATATACATCAATAATGATATGCTGAAGTTGTTTATGTGCCTGTTCCCAGATAACGTACATATGAAATGTCACAGGAAACTTATTTGTAATAATATTAGCTTATCTCGGGTTTTGTAATAAATATTAACTTATCTCGGGTTCGATAAGTCGACGTAAGATGTTGGAACAATCTCACTATTGTTTTGCAAACAAAATAGTATGTATCAGTTATTTAAACATATATTAAACAATCTTTTATAATCCTGTTTTTTTACCTGATGTTATTTTGTTAAAACTACTAGTTTAGCAAGTTACTCTCGCAGATCCATATATTAGAGAATGTAACGTGAGGAGAAACGCTTATCATTGGGCGAAACGGGTGTGAACGTAACTTGCATGCACAAAATGATCACTTCTGGAGACTAATTATTTTTTTAAATGGTCTCGTTTTTTTAAATGAATCTCGCTAAACGAAATTGTAACGTAGGCAGATTTCAGCTCCTCTGAAAATCCGTAAAAGTGCTGAATTTGGAAGGAAGGACATTCGCGTTTTGAGTGTCACAGGAAACTTAGACAATCTTCTCACCAGGGAATAACTCAAATAATGAAAATCAAGCAAAAATAAGAACCAAGCCCTCGTCCTCATAGCTTGAATGGTGAGGATAAAAAAACTGGGAAGCATGGATACGATTTTACTGCGTCCTTTTAGATTTTTATGTGGGACGCAGTATGCATACCTTCAGCATGTATATATATATATATATATATAATATAATATAATATATATAATATATGAACTATGAGGTTCATTCAAAAATAAGGTGAACTTTGCCTCAGGAGTTGGCAATAGAAGCACTGTTATAGTTGTAGCTTTTTATCAATAGTGATGGTCCTTTCATATTCCAAAAGAATATATATATAATATATATTATTATATATATATATATATATAATATATATATATGTGTGTGTGTGTGTGTGTGTGGTGTTTATTGTTTATTTGAATATATATGTATATAAAAACGTATATAACTACGTATATATATATATGTTTGCAATCAATATAATATATATATATATATATATATATATATATATGTGTGTGTGTGTTGTGTGTGGTGTGTGTATCTTGAAAGCCGTTAATTTGCACGATTGACACGGACGAACGGATCAGTAACTAAAACTCTGCTTAACACAATGATTCTGGTAACACTGAGGAACAATCAACGATTCTTCACTAAGAACAAAAAAAGTGATTCTACCTATCACCAAGGAGCACAAGGATCTCCACTGTAAATGCTCTCATCTTCAGCCTAAAAATGACCACAAAAATCGCGTGTTGAGCACATGATATTTAAAACATAAGAAATACATTTCGAAACATACTCAGATTTATATATGTAACATTAGACTAAGAAATCCCACGAATTTTCTCTTATATAGCTCACATCCATAATAAAAGGTTAATACAAAATTTAAAAAAAGTGTAATTCAGCAAGATCGAACTCGCATCAGTAGTAAGTATTTATCCAAGCAATTCGCTACTAGTAGGATGTGAAACAATGTCGCAAGTTTTGTGTATCCAGTGAGTATCGAACTCGCTATTCAGTAATGATGTATTTATGAGAACTAGCTTGTGTAACCATTACACCACGAGGACACCCAATGTAGGTGTTTACCTACCCCATTCGACAAGGTCTCAAGTATGGGGCCTTCCACGTGGATCGAATTTGCAATTCAAATTAATAGATCTGTGAGACTAACTGCTAACCTTATACCACGATGGGATACCAATATTAGTATTTACCCAACATTACCAACTGTAAATAAGAGACCCGGTTCTTTGAGTATTTCCCCTGTCTTCAGCTAAAAATTCGTTAATTGCTTTAATACGCCAAAATCAAAACAAGCCGCCATTCCTAACCATACACAAAGCCACCAACCATTAAAATTTTCTCCACTATAGTTCAGCTTTAATCGATTCTATCAGCTTATTTCCTCCCTCGTCCCACGTGCCCGCACCTCTCCTTGTATGTTTCGTGCGTCCCGAAATGACCATCTGGCTGACACTCGCCCAATATAGTTCATTTTTAAACCAATCCTATCATTCCCGCACTATTTATTAAATGTCTTCATGCATCCCGGAATCTGTGCCAAAGTAACATTGTTTACTCCCCCTTCTTTATATACAACTAGCGAATCTAATATTTCCCAACTCGTCCACAGCCACCGCACAACATTTCCCAACCATGTCCTGATGAAGTTGCATAAATCAAACGTTTTAACGTCGACTTTACCATCCAATAATAAACTCATCTTTTGGAATACTTCGTGTTTTTATATATTTTTTACATACAGAGTATGAATTTAACATTTTGAAAAAAACAAATAATGTTTATAAATTCTGACAGAAATCTGTTTCGACCGTGTTAATAGATCGGTCTTCATCAAGAGCAACATATGAGATAAAGACGGGAAAAATAACCGTTAGAAGAAAGGATACAAACAAAACGCTATTATTCAATGCTGGAATTTTTTAAAAATGCATGTTCTGTGTTAAGAATAAAATAAATTTATTTAAAAAAAATCAGAAGCATTATAGTTCATAATAAAACTCAAAAGAGTTTGATGTAAAATATATAAAAGTGTATAATGAGTATCAAAATTGTCATGATATATTCCAGCTATTAAAAAGAATTTACAAGTCCACACCATAATTGAAGAAAGATGTAAAGTTTTCAAAGAATTTGTGGTGTTGATAAAATCCGTAGCGTTGTAGATAATAGTCTTCAGAGTGTAAACATCCAGATGGTTTGTTTTTCATTAGATAAATGTGAAAAAATAAATGAAATTAATCCACAGTATGAATTTAACATTTTTGAAAAAACAAATGATGTTTATAATTGCTGACAGAAATCTGTTTCGACCATGTTAATAGATCGGTCTTCGTCAAGAGCAACATATGAGAGAAAGACGGAAAAAATAACGTCAGCAATTATAAATATCATTTGTTTTTTCAAAAATTTTAAATTCATACTTCGGATTTAATTTCCATTTATTTTATATTTCATACAGAGGTATCTAACAGGTTAATCCCTCCGTATGAGAGAAAATAACTATCCGAAGCGTTGAAGCCTTTTGTTTTGCCAAAGTCGAGATTCTTCAAAAGCATATTTTTTAAAAATCTCCTTTTTTTTCAAATCATATATCCTTTCCTGAAACTAATCCTTTAAAACGAGGCTTTCCATCGAGTTAGCAACCTAGTTGCTCAGATTCAAAGCTACTGAATTAATGACATCGGTCTTCACTGGATCCTCCATAATTTTTGACCTGTGTCACATCCTACATGTAGCTAATGGATTTATTAAAAACATATTGTTAAAACTTAATCCTCTCACAGAATCTGATTCAGTTAGAGTTAAAAGGAAATGATATCCTTATAGAGATAGGAGCAGTTTCTCAGAGCAACAAAGAGATATAGGTATCTTTTTCTCGAAACATAATCCCTATATATATATTTACCAACCCCTCCACACAGCAGATGCACACAAGATCAATTTATTAGCGGAGTTCAGAGGTTTTAATTCAGAGTTTCCTTCTCCTAGACCGGTTGCCTAACCAAGGTTAAAGAGCCCAGTCTGCCCTACTATTTACCCATAGCTGGAGGGAAGAGTAGGATTCATACCTTTCCCAAGGATATTAGCGCTAAATGAAAGCAATTACCACGTCCAGGATTTGAACTCGGGCGACGAGGTCTATTCCCATGACTTTAACCATTACACCACGCGGCTTCCATAATCCCTATATATACGCCGAGTAAAAATAACACAATTCTACAGGAACCTACATATAACTATATATATATAGATATATATATATGTGGTGTGTGTGTGTGTGTTGTGTGTGTGTGTGTGTGTGTATGCGTGTGCGCGTGTGTGGTGTGTATTACACTTGAGAGCGGTAGAACCAATTATTCGCTAACATTAGCTAATAATCTAACAGGCTGACACATTGTTAAAAAAATGTGATGAAAAGAGCGGACGGGCCAGCGAGAGAGAGGAGAGAGAGAGAGAGAGAGAGAGAGAGAGAAAGAGGGGTACAAAACAAGATAATTGAACAAAAGAAGAGAAGAAGAGAGACAGGGAGTGAGAGGGAAGAGAGAGAGAGGGGAAGAAAAATAGAATGGACGATTAAGGGGAAAAAAGGCAAGATAGAATGGTGATAAAGGGAGGGGGAATATCAAGAGAGTAAAAACGAAGAATTTTATGAATCACCTAATAATAATTCAATGCTGGAAAGCTAATTATTCATTGAAAATAATTTGAGGAAAAAAGAAAAAAAAACAAAACATAAAAACAAATAAAAACAAATCTCCACATTTATGTTTCAGTGCTACCCGAAAGTTTACGTAGTCCGTTCGTACTTGATTAATATTACGCCCTACCTGCAAGGGTAACTTTGATAGCGATTTACTTAGCTGCTGAAAATATTCACCGAATTTGATTTGCTTTCATTGGAAAGCAAATATGTTTTGTATGTGATTGACGCATTGCAATTATGTAATTTCAATCCTATCGTTATATACCTCAAAGCTTCTCTTATGAACTCTTCAGTGCTAAATGACATTAGTTTAGATTCCCCCTTTCACTGTTAATCGCTAAATTACGTTCATTTGTGAACGTCCCCGTTTGTCGTTCTTATTTCAAAATTAGTTTTTGACGTAATTTTAACCTCTTCACACGATTTGTGATTCATACATGTCTTCCAGCAATGCGATATATCTAGAGTGCATCGCCATTGTTCTTGGCCTAACATGGATTTGTTGTAGAAATGGGATGTGCCCTGCTATAATAAGGATCCACTTTCTCTCTTTACATTTCTAAAGACATATACATAACACTATTGCAATAACCTTTCGTGTGTGGAATTGAAATCATTTTCTGGCGGTATTTTCATGACAATATTCGTTCAAACGATATTTAAAAAGAAAAAACATAAATTTATTAATGCCAGTCAATAGGTTTCACTGACAAACCTCATATATATTCCAGAATGCAAAAAAAAAAAAAAATAGATATATATCAGTCAGAATTTATCTATATATCTATCTATTGAAACACCTAAACACGTTCTGTTGATGACTTATTAATATATGCTCCATAAATTTGAATGAGCTCTCTAATTTGGTAAATTAACTCTACCAACTAAGCATATAAGCAATGATCGTTCACCGGAAATTTGATCTCTGAGAGACCGTAAAATACACAAACAAACCTATGTACTTAATAGCTTAAAAACACCAGCCCCGCTACAAGCTGTCAGTGGACGAGAGGATTAGATATTAGGTTGCCAAACGGTCAGGCTAGTTCGACCCTAGCCAAATTATAGTTGTGTCCAGTCACACTGAATAGGCGTGAAAAGCCGAAACACGTGTCTGTGGATGACTTATATATATATATATATATAATAAATAATATATAATATATATATATATCTTGTCAAACCTATTCCTATTTCTATTCCATATCCACTTCTGTTGAATTAATTTACAACTTGACTTTAATCGATTCAGGTGTAAAACTTAAAAAGCACCGAACTGAAGCAAAAAATATATTTTTTAACTCACTGTAAAAATAATTCCATTAATAAAATCTCAATAAAATTACATATTTAGAGAGATTATTCATCTCTTTCGAACCAATAGATATCTTAAAGAACATCGAACGTAAATAGGCGAGAAAAAAATTTTTTTTTTTCTTCAAATTTAGAATGAAAAAAAATCATACCTATCAGCTCTCTGAAAAATTTTTTATAACTCCGTAAAGAATAAATCATTAATAAAAACGCCTAGAAATCGCATATCACTTAGATTATAATATTATTTCTTTCCAACAATATAATATTTAAAGATTGGACCAAGAAATAGGTGATACATTCTAGCAGAACGGCTTAGACTGCGAAAATTTATTCGCTAAAATTATACATTTCTGCTGTAAATTCGCTGAAACAAAAAGTCAGCCACGGACAAATTTGATTATCAGCAGGTGTTGGTATATGACATTTCCGCAAATAGGTGATTTTGGCTTAAATTAATTAAGTTATATCCCTTAATTAGTAAAAATTCAATGACAAAATTTGACGGTTTCTTAGTTAGAAAGATATTAAACTATATGCAAATTTTAAATCTGAATGACTTCTCTTTCTGTGTATAGATCACACGTATACAAAAACTTACTCTTATCTATTCTATTATCTATCTATCTATCATTATATATTAATATAATATATATTAATTATATATATATAATATATATACGTTTGAGTTATCAACTTTCTTGATTGAATCATATCAGAAATTATATATAACCGAAATATTATATTATCACCTATATATATACATATATATATATATAAATATTATATATATTAATTCGTATATAATTATATAATATAATATATAATATATATATATATGTGTGTGGTGTGCGTGTGTGTGTGTGTGTGTGTGTGTGTGTGTGAAGAGAGAGAGATAGATGTAGGAAAGGGGAGATAGATTATAATTTTAATCGTGTGAGCATCTAAGTAGTATAGTTTGCTTAATGCTGAAAAACTTAATCACTTGATTGGAATTTAATGGAATATTAAATCATTCATTTCTTTTAAATGTCATTATAGTTTCGTACAGAAAATTGTGCACAGTGCAATTTTCTAGAATTCCCAGCGTTCCCGAATGCCAAATCAATTTCAATCAATATTTCTTCTTTAGTTCTTCTAACGAATAATTTTCCAAGCCGGACGTGATATATTTATTAGATTTGTTCATTTTCAATTTCCCCTCAATTTGCCCCCAAATGTTATCTTTCTTTAACATATGTGATTGATCTTCTTGACACGAAGAACTTTTTTTTAATACATTCTACTGGACAGTTTTTCCTTTATTGTCAAACGATAAAAAGAAAAAAATCATTCCCAAATAAAAATTGATAACTAAAGCAGACTTTGTAAATTGTTCGATTATTTGTATATTCTTATTATTTGACTGTTAAGTTTCATTTGCAAACCTTTAATTTTGGGTTTTTTTTTTGTGTTTTTTTTTATAGTAGACTCCTGTTAATTCTCGGTCATGATTATTTGTTCTTCAATAGAAGTCCTTTGTCTCTTTGTGAATATTACCGCAGCTGTCTTGATCTCACACACACACACACACACACCACACAACAATATATATATATATATCTATATATATATATATATATACAGATATTTATAAGCTTTACATAGATAGTTATATATATATAATATAATATAATATATATTAATAAATATATATATAGTTACATAGACATATATAAACTTAGTTGTCAGCTTTTAAATAAATATCTATTGAATCAATTGTTTATTTGTGTTATCTGCATTTCCAATTTTTTATATACATACCACACACACACACACACATATATATATATGATATATATATTATATATTATAAATATAATATAGATAGTAATAGATATATATCTACATATATAAACTTATGATGTAGGCTTTTAATAAATAAAGACGAAATATCTATTGAATCAATTGTTTATATTGGTTTATCTACATTTCCATTTTTTTATTACATATACCCCCCACAGACCACACACACACACACACACACACACACAACACAGATATATATATTATATATATATATATATAATATATATAATATATATATATATATATAAACTTATATGTAGGCTTTTAATAAATAAGACAAATCTATGAATCAATTGTTTAATTGTTTACTACATTCCATTTTTTTTATACATACATACATACACACACCACCAACACACACACACACACACATTATATATATTATATATAATATATATAATATATAATATATAATATATAGAGAGAGAGAGAGAGAAGAGAGAGAGTCATATTATATCAATTTTCATAAGTTAGATACATTGACATGGTTCAACTGCACTTGGTTGACTCTAAGCGGCGTAAACTTTCACATACACACTCACACACACACACACACACACACACAGCACACACACACACACACACACACACACACACTCATATATAAATATATATATATAATATATTGTTTCCTATATATTTTCTTCTCTCTAGATAGGGGGAGGTGTCAATGAAAAATCCACTACCCAACCCCTAAACCACCCCTCCCAGTAACGACCTCCCGTTCACCCATTTTAAAATGTCCATCATTGAAGCAAGGAACTATATCCAATACTGAAGAAGGTATAACAACCGAACTGCATCGTCGACGATCACCACCTACAAAAACATCCATTTCCACCAACATCCCATGTTTGTCTACCCTTTTCTCCACATACCGTGATTTAACCTCCTTACATTTCTCCCATATAATATATATATATATATAATATATATATATATATATATAATATATATAGTATATCATGTCACGCAGCAGCATGGATATCCATGACAATCTTCGCCAACCTTCCCTATCATTCATCGCCCCAGGAGTCTTCTCCGCTGCAAACCGCATCTTTACCTAGGTCAATGTAGATTATATAAGTTACGACTTAGTAAAGTAACATGCCTTTTAAGTCTTTCAAAAATCATCTTATAAGGGTCCAGAGTGAAAATAAATCAGGAACTGGAGTCCCTAAGTGGTGTGATGCGGAATCAACAGTGCCTACCCCATCCAACTTCTGCGACCACTAACCCGTGCCAAACCGCTTGGCACCTTACCTTCCTTTGATCACAGCTGACAGTGTGGAGAGCGCGGATTTGCTGCACGGGCAAAACAAGCTATCTCCATATGAACCCGCCCAGGCTATGCATCAAGTTAAAAACTTGACACTACTCCATCGTCTTTCGTAGACGCGAAGGACCAACACAACAAACAATACTATATATATATATATATATATATTACTATAATATATATATATATATATAATATATTATATGTTGGTGTGTGTGTGTGTTAGGTTTGAACAATAGACTAATTCTAATTTAAACAGTATGATCTATCTTAATACAAT
>CM042146.1:16091563-16094063 GCA_023376005.1 Doryteuthis pealeii
TCTCTCTCTCTCTCTCTTCTCTCTCGCTGGCCCGTCCGCTCTTTCTCATCACATTTTTTAACAAATGTGTCAGCCTGTTAGATTATTAGCTAATGTTAAGCGAATAATTGGTTCTACCGCTCTCAAGTGTAATAACACACACACACACACGCGCACACGCATACACACACACACACACACACACACACACACACACACACAACATATAATATATATATATAATATATATATATGTAGGTTCCTGTAGAATTGTGTTATTTACTCGGCGTATATATAGGGATTATGGAAGCGCGTGGTGTAATGGTTAAAGTCATGGGAAATAGACTCGTCGCCCCGAGTTCAAATCCTGGACGTGGTAATTGCATTTCATTTAGCGCTAATATCCTTGGGAAAGGTATGAATCCTACTCTCCCTCCAGCTATGGGTAAATAGTAGGGCAGACTGGGCTCTTTAACCTTGGTTAGGCAACCGGTCTAGGAGAAGGAAAACTCTGAATTAAAACCTGCTGAACTCCGCTTAATAAATTGATCTTGTGTCGCATCCTGCTTGTGTGGAGGGGTTGGTAAATATATATATAGGGATTATGTTCGAGAAAAAGATACCTATATCCATCTTGTTGCTCTGAGAAACTGCTCCTATTCTATAAGGATATCATTTCCTTTTAACTCTAACTGAATCAGATTCTGTGAGAGGATTAAGTTTTAACAATATGTTTTTAATAAATCCATTAGCTACATGTAGGATGTGACACAAGGTCAAAAATTATGGAGGATCCAGTGAAGACCGATGTCATTATTCAGTAGCTTTGAATCTGAGCAACTAGGTTGCTAACTCGATGGAAAGCCTCGTTTTAAGGATTTAGTTTCAGGAAAGGATATATGATTTGAAAAAAAAGGAAGATTTTTAAAAAATATGCTTTTGAAGAATCCTCGACTTTGGCCAAAACAAAAAGGCCTTCAACGCCTTCGGATAGTTATTTTCTCATACGGAGGGATTAACCTGTTAGATACCTCTGTATGAAATATGAAAATAAATGGAAATTAATCCGACAGTATGAATTTAAAATTTTTGAAAAAACAAATGATATTTATAATTGCTGACGTTATTTTTCCCGTCTTTCTCTCATATGTTGCTCTTGACGAAGACCGATCTATTAACATGGTCGAAACAGATTTCTGTCAGCAATTATAAACATCATTTGTTTTTTCAAAAATGTTAAATTCATACTGTCGGATTAATTTCCATTTATTTTCACATTTATCTAATGAAAAAACAAAACATCTGGATGTTTACACCTCTGAAGACTATTATCTACAACGCTACGGATTTATCAACACCACAAATTCTTTGAAACTTTACATCTTTCTTCAATTATGGTGTGGACTTGTAAATTACTTTTTAATAGCTGGAATATATCATGAACAATTTTGATACTCATTATACACTTTTATATAATTTTACATCAAACTCTTTTGAGTTTTATTATGAACTATAATGCTTCTGATTTTTTTTAAATAAAATTTATTTTATTCTTAACACAGAACATGCATTTTTAAAAATTCCAGCATTGAATAATAGCGTTTTGTTTGTATCCTTTCTTCTAACGGTTATTTTTCCCGTCTTTATCTCATATGTTGCTCTTGATGAAGACCGATCTATTAACACGGTCGAAACAGATTTCTGTCAGAAATTATAAACATTATTTGTTTTTTCAAAAATGTTAAATTCATACCTCTGTATGTAAAAAAAATATATAAAAAACACGAAGTATTCCAAAAGATGAGTTTATTATTGATGGTAAAGTCGACGTTAAAACGTTTTGATTTATGCAACCTTCATCAGGACATGTTGGGAAATGTTGTGCGGTGGCTGTGGACGAGTTGGGAAATATTAGATTCGCTAGTTGTATATAAAGAAGGGGGAGTAAACAATGTTACCTTGGCACAGATTCCGGGATGCATGAAGACATTTAATAAATAGTGCGGGAATGATAGGATTGGTTAAAAATGAACTATATTGGGCGAGTGTCAGCCAGATGGTCATTTCGGGACGCACGAAGACATACAAGGAGAGGTGCGGGCACGTGGGACGAGGGAGGAAATAAGCTGATAGAATCGATTAAAGCTGAACTATAGTGGGAGAAAATTTTAATGGTTGGTGGCTTTGTGTATGGTTAGGAATGGCGGCTTGTTTTGATTTTGGCGTATTAAAGCAATTAACGAATTTTTAGCTGAAGACAGGGGAAATACTCAAAGACCGGGTCTCTTATTTACAGTTGGTAATGTTGGGTAAATACTAATATTGGGTATCCCATCGTGGTATAAAGGTTAGCAAGTTAGTCTCACAGATCTATTAATATTGAATTGCAAATTCGATCCACGTGGAAGGCCCCATACTTGAGACCTTGTCGAATGGGGTAGGTAAACACCTACATTGGGTGTCCCATCGTGGTGTAATGGTTAACAAGCTAGTCTCATAAATACATCATTACTGAATAGCG
>CM042146.1:16096563-16126563 GCA_023376005.1 Doryteuthis pealeii
CATTTACATTAAAACATTCAACGGATTAACATCACAGTTGAGTTTAACAAATACAGATGAAATTTAAAAAAAAAAATTTTGAACTGTCTGAAGATGGTCATAATATTAAGGGAACAAAAAAAAAATTTTTTTAAATTAAATAAATATGTTTTTAAACATAAATTTGCATTATTTCGCCTTCAAAAATATATTATCATATATATATATATATATATATATATATATATATATATATATATATGAGTATAGATAAAAGGATATGAAAACACTACAAAATGCTGTTAAAGGGAAAACATTTTATTACATATTCATAGCTGACATTGAACAATATTTCGATTTTATAAAAATCATCTTCAGAGCTTGTTTATACTCCGTGCTGTCAAGAGCGGAGACAAAAGCCATGAGTTCAAAATAAAAAACTTGATGTTGCATATAAGAAAAAAAAGGTTATACAATAGTTTCGAATGTGAGTACTTCCGCCGCCTTTTTCTCGGTCACCATGTATATGTATATCTTATTGTAACAGTTTTTAAAAAAGGAGACATATTGCAAGATTGACAATCGAAGAATTCTCTTAGTCAAAACGGGATATATATATATATATATATATATATATATATATATAATATATATATTATATATAATAAAATGTTGTATATTTTGTAAGAAATTATTTTGGTAAGAAACGCCTACAAATTCTTGAGGCAATATGCATAACAAATTAAAAACGCTAATATTAATAAAATAGCATTCAAAATCGGTCATAAAATACTCGCTATCTTTAATAACTAATACTCAAATCACGCAACCCTAAAAAAATAATGGACTTTTCTAATTTAAAACAAAATAGATAAAAGAAGAAAAAAAAACGAAAAAAGAACTAACACCAAATAAAAACCCCTCTGATGACGACTGAAGAAGCAGTCGAAAGCGCCCGGGCTGAGAGTAGGGGAAGAATTCTATTTCAACTAGATCCTAACATTAGAAAGATAGCCAGAAGACTGGAAAGGATACTTATAAAGGTCACGAAAAAGAAATGTTCGGTGGTGTTTAATAACACCTGCCTACAAATATATATATATATATATATATATATATATATATATATATATATATATATATATATATATATGAAAATAGATGGAAATTAATCCGACAGTATGAATTTAACATTTTTGAAAAAACAAATGATGTTTATAAGTGCAGACAGAAATCTTTTTCGACCGCTTTAATATATATGTTTGTACCCTTTGTTCTAACGGCTATTCAGCCCGTCTTTCTCTCATATGTTGCTCTTGATGATGACCGATCCATTAAATCGGTCAAAACAGATTTCTGTCAGCAATTATAAACATCATTTGTTTTTTCAAAAATGTTAAATTCATATATCTATCCATCCATCTATCTATCTGTCTCTCTATATATATGTGTGTGTGTGTGTGTGGTGAGAGAGAGGGAGAGAGAGAGAGAGAGAGGCGAGGGAAAGTAAATTTATCCCATTGTGTAGAAAAATATCATTGTTTAAGAATAGAGCATTAAAACCCACTCAAAAATAGTTCTATAAAATACGATTAATCGAACCAGTCTTCATGAAATTCATTGCTCATTTTACCAAAGTGTAAAAATGTCATTTAACTTTTAATTTGAAAATGATTGTCCTTGGGATAATAGGGTTTATAAAAAGCTTAAAATCTTAGTGTGAACTGATTGCTTCCTTCTTGGATGTTTAAGAAATTTAAGTCTCTCTTTGAAAATTCAGAAATTAAACAGAATTAGAAAACAGAAAATAATTTGTTGTCAATAATTTAAGTATTTCTGAAATGTTAATGTCCTTTTGTTAGATCTTATCAAATGACTTTCAATTTTCTTAATCGTCTAAGCTTCAATTATTATTATTATTATTATTATTATTATTATTATTATTATTATTATTATTATTATTATTATTTACTCCTTTTGAGTTTTCATATCAGCATTAGCTGATGGTCTTTCACTGGAGTCTGAGTGACAGCAAGTCTCATCAGGTCTCCAGAACTCTTCTGAGTATTCTGACAGATTGAAGCAGTGCAGTGTTCTGAATGGTTTCCATCCTTCCTCTGATTTTCAAACTTTCCAAATCCTTTTCTAATCCTTTTGGGACTGTTCCAAGTGCACCAACTACATATTGGTATCACTTTCACTTTCATATTCCATAACTTTTTCAGTTCTCTGGCATGGTCCAGATATTTGTCCATTTTTTCATTTTCCTTTAGCTTCACCCTGTGATCTGCTGACACTGCAAATTATTATTATTATTATTATTATTATTATTATTATTATTATTATTATTATTATTATTATTATAGACAAATGAAATAGATTTATTAAAGACGATTACATTGGAACGTTAAAAATCGAGTATTGATTTTAAGGAAACATGTTCAGAATGAATAAAATAAAAAAAATTCTTCGGGATAAAATAACCCGTTTTCTCTTATTGTCACTATGAGATTTGTTAGGTTGGAATAGTCCAAAAGCCGTCATATTCATTTCTTCTTTATTACAGTTAGGTATAATCTTCTGGCAAATATTTTTTATTGTTGATTATAATCTTTTTCATATCAAAGTTCGTGAAAATCTTGCAGCGCCCATTTTCTTCGAGAAGTTCTGTTTTTTTTAATTGGTTACTCTCAGATTCTCAATTATGCGATTATCAATATTGGTTTAAAGATCATATAGACCACAAACCGAAAGTTATCAATCGCTATTTACTTCATGTCTATGCTACACTATCTTAACTATATATGCTCTATTAATGGTATTGAGCACTCTCTACTTATGAATATAACAAACTCCATTATCAATATTAACACCAGCTGCCTTCATATATATATATATATATATATATATATATATATATATATTATATATATATATATATATATATATGAAGGCAGCTGGTGTTAATATTGATAATGGAGTTTGTTATATTCACTTCGCCGAAGGGCATTCGGGCTGTTTGTTGTTATTATTCTCTCAATAGCGCCCCCTTACCTATTATGGTAGAGGCGCGTAGTATCGCTTGACAAGCTTAATTTCGCTAGGATGGTCAGCTGTGTACTGTGGCCGAGGCGATAAAAGTGTTTCACTAGTGTTTCACTGCGTCTGCTGAAGTCCCGGTTTCGATTTCTGTCGGAGGGAAATCGTTAGTATATACCGCTGATGAGACTTAATAAAGTCGAAACAGTCTGTACGGTATTCTACACATCGAGCCATCCTTTACTGGGATTACACTTGTCGAGTTCATTTTCTATAAGAAAAAGTATCGAATTTTATGCGATACATGCGTTGTAAGTGCCTTCAAGTAAAAATTTAATATATAATATATATATATATATTAAGAAAAATGAAAAAACACAGGTTTAAAGTGGTGAGTTTATTGGCCGACGCTGCAGTGTTTCGATCTATTAATTAGATCATCTTCAGGGTATAAGATAGGAAATTATTTATCACAGAATAAAGAGAAAAGTGATTGGTAATCCTTGACATTCAGTCTGTTTTAACATTTTCTGACGTTTGAAAAAGGAGACGGTTTTGAAATATGACATCAAATATTCTATTTTTATGGCGTGAGTATGGGACGCTGTGAGTGTGATATATATATATATATATATATATATATATTATATATATATATATATTTATTAATATTCACACCAGCTGCCTTCATATATATATATATATATATATATATATATATATATATATATATATATATATATATATATATATATATATATATATAGCGAGAGAGTTAATTCTTACATGTATTACCCTGGTTGTGTGATAATTTCTTAAATTCGATAATGTATAAAGCTTTCAAATCTGCCTAACTTTGTGTGGCGCGAAATGAGATATATTCACAAATATCATTAAATCAGGAGGCAAAGACCTAGTGTAGATACTCTATTCAGTAATTATCTCTATTTGTAGCGGGCGATTGAAACGGACAATGGACAGTCGGCAGCTAAAGCCTTCGTGGACATTTAATTCCGGCGGGTAATCCAGCGTGTAATTTGTCATTAAATCCAGTAGATGCGAATAAGTCAGTTCAAAAGGGCGTGAAATCCACGGATCGGGCGAATGTTTGAATCGAAACACAAACGAATGAGTCGTGTGTGGTGTGAGATGCGCATGTGCAAAGGGAAAATTAATCTAAAGTGATTAAATTTGCCTAATCGAAAGAATGGGCCAAGGATAATCGGGGGGTATTTTACACGGTCAAAATGCCCTTTTATAGTCGGTAGCGATAAAATGATTACGTAGATAAAATTCTAACGAAGTTCGAACTTACATATTAGATTTAGTTTCGATCCTTTGTTTAATGGCTTAAGTAAACGAACAAGAAAAGAAGAAAACTTAAAAAATATGAAGAATGAACGGGTGAAGAAACAGATAAAAAAAAAAGTCTCGAAAGGAGAAAACAAAAGAAAGAAACAAAAATAATGAATTATGATAGGATAGAGAATTGTAATACTATGCATTGGGCATGCATATGTGGCTGCACAGTAGGTGTGTATATATATATAATTCTAGGTAGTTATGATACATAGGTAGTAAGTCAAACCACATATATGTGTATGTATGTTGTAGACCGAATAAGTAGTAGTAAAACCCATATAAGATAAGTGTGTTCAGGTGGATCATGTGTGTGTATGTATATATAGATATAGATATATATGTGCGTGTGTATATATACATGTGTGTGTCTACATATATAATATGTGTAAAGTAGGGTCAATGATAAGTTATAGAACCCATTAAAACTCAAGGAAGATTAAAAGGATGATAATCTCTTCTTAGGAGACAAGAAGACTGGGTTTTGACCAATTTGAGGGTCAAACATAGTTTAGACTAGCAATAAAAGATGACCTAGATTATAACAAATAACTTTTTTCAAATAACGCGGGGTTTAGACAAAAATCTCGCAGACGAGATTTGATAGCAAGAATTGGGATTCTGGGAAATTCAAAAAGTTTAGTCAGTTAGTCTTGGGACAGCGGAGAGGACAGTTAGTCTTGGGACAGCGAAGGGAACACATGAGCCCTGAACACTGAAGAGATAGGATGTGAGATGCCCACTAGAAGCTAGCCCTAGCAGAGGTCTACAAAGAAAGGGGGAACCCCCCCCCCATCTCGACAACCAGTGGAGATAGCAGCAGACAATTATACACCTCATCTTTGCCATCTGAAGTTCACCTGACTGGTTTCTCTTTGTTGTTGTTTATTCTCTCTTTCTCTTTGTGATACTTGTTGTTTGTACACCCCTTTGGCGGGGGGCCCTGCGAGATGTTTTGAGCACACATGTGCAACGTGGACAGGTCCTAGAAATAGCCAGCAGACGAAACGAATCATGGCCAGAGTTTAGAAGTGCAGCGAAGATGCAGAATGCCAGAAAGATGCAGGAGTGTGCAAAGAGCTTCGCAGCCCGCCGGTGATGTTACAGAATGAAAGTATCAAAGAAATAAAGAAAGGAGAAAGCAAATAAAGAGACAATCATAAAGAATAAAAAAGGATGAATATAGAAAGAAAGAAATGAAGATAGAAAGGAGAAAGTCAAAGAAAGAATGAAAGAAGAAAACACAAGAAGGGACGAAAGGGGAAAACAAAAAGGGAAAATAAAGAAGAAAGAAAAATAAATTGCGAGAGTTTAAAACAAAGAAATAAATAAAAAGAAAGAAGCATGAGTTGAAACATAAAAAAAGAAAAAAGAAAAAAGAAAAGCCAAAAAGAAATAAGAACAAAAGCAGAAAAATAAATAAAGACCGAAAGAAAAAAACAAAATAAAGAAAACAAAATAACGAAAATCAATAACTGAAGGAATATTTAAATGTATTTAATCAAGCTTCTTATATAAATGAAGATGTAGATGAAAT
Organism: Doryteuthis pealeii; assembly: GCA_023376005.1. NCBI lineage: Eukaryota > Metazoa > Mollusca > Cephalopoda > Myopsida > Loliginidae > Doryteuthis > Doryteuthis pealeii. Next base: position 16,102,478 of record CM042146.1, read on the forward strand.
GCTGACGAGGTTCGAACTTACATATTAGTTTGAGTTATTTTTTAAATGGGATATCGAGCTTCGTGGGTTATTTAATGCAAAAACCATTTCTATAGAAATTATCACATGGATAAAATCCTGACGAAGTTCGAACATAAAGATTAGGGTTATTTTCAGTTCTTTGTTTAATGGCATATCGAGCTTCGTGGGTTATCTAATGCAAAAACCATTCTTATATAGATAAAATGATAAAAGTAGGAAGTGCGTGGTGTAATGGTTAAAGTCATTGGAAATGGACTCGTCGCCACGAGTTCAAATCCTGGATGTGGTAATTGCATTTCACTTAGCGCTAATACACTTGGGAAAGGTATGAATCCTACTCTCCCTCCAGCTATGGGTAAATAGCAGGGCAGACTGGGTTCTTTAACCTTGGCTAGGTAACCAGTCTAGGAGAAGGAAAACTCTGATTTCAAGCCTGTTGAACTCCGCTTAAGAAATTGACCTTGTGTCGTATCCTGCTCGTGCGGAGGAGTTGGTAAATATGTATATAAATGAAGATGTAGATGAAATGCTGACGAGGTTCGAACTTACATATTAGTTTGAGTTATTTTTTAAATGGCATATCGAGCTTCGTGGGTTATTTAATGCAAAAAAAAACGTTTCTATAGAAATTATCACATGGATAAAATCCTGACGAAGTTCGAACATACAGATTATGGTTATTTTCAGTTCTTTGTTTAATGGCGTATCGAGCTTCGTGGGTTATTTAATGCGAAATCCATTCGTATATAGATAAAATGATGACGAAGTTCGAACACACAGCTTCGGGTTAATTTCGGTCCTTCGTTTACGACATATCGAGCTTTGTGGGTTATTTAATGCGAAATCCATTCATACCTAAAGGAAATGATGACGAAGTTCGAATATGGAGAGATTAGGGTTAGTTTCTGTTCTTTGTTTAATGGCACATCGGGCTTTGTGGGTTATTTAATGCGAAATACATTCCGATAGCAATGAACACATAGATAAAATGTTAACAAAGTTCGTATATACAGATTAGGTTTAGTTTCAGTTTTTTGTTTAATGGAATATAAAGCTTAGTGGGTTATTTAATGCAAAATACATTCTCATAGAAATGAAGACGTAGAGGGAATGCAGTTCGAACATACGTATTAGGTTTAGTTATTTCTTGTTTTGTTTAATGGCATATCAACCTTCGCGGGTTATTTAATGTGAAAACCATTTTTAGAGAATAACAGTAGTAATAATATCTCACCCATGGATGGACGATTTGGAATTTATACTTTCACTAGGGGCATTAGTCCGGAAGTGAACGTATTAGCGCGACTGCGAACTCAGAGTGAAAATGCTAGAGATAAACTCTTGGGAGTCCCAGTAGATACTATGGACACACTTAAAAAGGATTTAAAGGACTATATATATATATATATATATATATATATATATATATATATATATATATATATATATACATTCTTTGGTGTGGTACCTAGTTTCTTGGTACAAGTTGATTCTAGGCTAGTCCTATTCTTTACCAGTAGTTTGTTGTAGAGTTCAGGTTCCGTGTGAGAGCTCAATGTTTAATTATTGTAAACAGAGCAAAGCTATTTGTGAATAAAAAAAGGCCTTAAATACGATGGCTATCGTGGTTATGGACCATTTCCACTCGTGAGAATGCCCGCGAGCTTCTTCAGACTACTGATATCTTTTATTTATGGAAACGGTCCATAACCACGATACCCATGGTATTTAAGGCCTTTTTATTCACAAATATATATATATATATATATATATATATATATATATATATATATGGGGGGGGTGTATATGTGTGCCTTTGAAATATATCAATAGATGCATCATTACATTACGGAACAAAATAACAGATAGATACATTTAACATATATGAACAGAATATATATATATATATATATATATATATATATATATATATATATATATATATATATGCATAATTTACACAGAGTCAATAGAGCTTGGCGAGAGACGGTTTTGGCTTTTGTGATCATCAGACCGAGACCACTTTTGACCCAGTGACTAGATTGGTTAATCTGACATCATACATGTATATATATATATATATATATATATATATATATATATATATATATATATATATATACTTGTATGTCTGTATGTTTATACAGAGGGCGATGGTAATACAGTTATGGACATATATATATATATATACATATATATATATATATATATATATATATATGTACCACTTTGTTTTGTAACGGTTTACTCACACCGTCTTTCTTTCACACACATCTCGCCCTTGATGAAGACCACTTTAATAAAAGGTCGAAACAGATTTCTGTCAGTGAATTATAACATCATGCGTTTTTTTTCTAAAGATATTTATTTCATATATCTATCTATCAATATATATATATATATATATTATATATATATATATATATATGTGTGTGTGTGTGTGTGTTGTGTGTGGTGTGTCTGTCTGTGTTACTAGAAGAAATATGTTGTGTCTGTGTGTCTGTGTGTGGATATATATCATGTGCTTCAATTAAAAATGTCACTTAAAATCTTCCAAAATATAAAACCAAAAATACGCACGTGCTGAATCATTATAAATTTCAAAATGTCAGCTATGCCAGCGGAGGAGCTCACACACTCGCTAACTAGAAAGATGGATATGAGAATGATTATATTAATAGATAGATTAATAGATAGATAGATAAGTATACTGATAGATAGATAGATAGATGGATAGATAGATAGATGGATAGATAGATGTTTAGTAAATGTAGACTAGGACACTAATCGATAAAATAGGTTTCTCTCGAAAAACATTTTTTTTAAAGTGAGTCGTGTGCAAGCGCTGATTGATATAATCAGTTTTCAGCGATCTTTAAAATGCCACAGAAAAATCATCGATTTGTAATTTGATATTAAACGTAAATACACTTCATAGCATTTGTGCGCATCATTCATCAATTTTAATGTTATTATATTGCAATTTTATTAGGGGAAGAAAAAAGAACATATTGTAAATGTATTAAACTGTTGTGTTTTTTTTCCTTCTCATAACGATTGTGTTTCATCGAATATAAGGATATTATTCTAAAATAAAATATGTTTACTATCGATTATAAAACACACACGTTTATTCATATATGTTCACAGGCATAAGTTTATGGTTGTTTCCGCATAATGAAAACTATATTACGGATTAGGATTACACACACACACACACACACACACACACACACACACATACACACACATATACACACACACACAGGAAGCGCGTGGTGTAATGGTTAAACTCATGGGAAATGGACTCGTCGCCCCGAGTTCAAATCCTGGATTGGTAATGGCATTTCATTTAGCGCTAATATCCTTGGGAAAGGTATTAATCCTACTCTCCCTCCAGCTATAGGTAAATAGTAGGGCAGACTGGGCTCTGTAACCTTGGTTAGGCAACCGGTCTAGGAGAAGGAAAACTCTGAATTCAAACCTGCTGAAATCCGCTTAAGAAATTGACCTTGTGTCGCATCCTCCTTGTGCGGAGGGGTTGTTAAATATATGTATATGTACACACAGAGTGTTGGTTATTTGGTGATATAAGCTGTGCTACAATCCACCACTTGAATTTATAGACTAAGCGAGGTCATGTGGGTTAAACCTCAGCCAATCAACAGCCCGAATGCGTGGCTGATTGACTAGTTAATCAGTGATACTGAGAGTCCTCCATTTGCAATCATTGACGAAGGACTTGCAAGAATGAGGAACACCAAGGAAAAACGAAAGGATCTCCGCTGGACAAGCTCTCTTACTTGAAGCCACTAAAATCATAATACATATTTATATATGTATATATTTATATATCATATTTATATATCATTATCATCATGTCACTCTGATTTCAATGACTCTGTCATTCACACTGTCTCTTTCTCACACACTCACTGTCTCTGTCTCTGTCTCTGTCTCTCTCTCTCTCACAATCTCTCTCGTCGCCCGCTGTGTCCATGTGTAGGTTTCCACAAGAAAACGTCACATTCAATCTGTCCTTAATTCTCCAGCGTATCTCGTTCGTTTTACCTGAATGAGATAGGAGGTAAGTAACAGAACAACATACTTTCTGGAGTGAGATCGGAGATGCTAGAATTTTGTTCAGGGCAGTACGTAGAATCAGTGTGTAATTTCCTTATATACATACATACATACATATATATATATATATATATATATATATATATATATATATATATATATATATATATATATATATATGCCGGTTAGTTCACCTAAAGTACTGGTCGTAAGCATAGAGTAGACCCAGTTCCAACACCATTGATTCTGTCTATACAATTCTAATATAGATCTAAATATGCCCTATCGCCAATATTGAGGAATTTTATTTATTATATTAAAACAAGTTGGTGGAGTTGTCTGTTGTCGGTATCAGCCGGACACCGGGGACGTCTAGCTAGACCAGGGACATTGTTTATGCTTAGTAGGAGGGCCACACCTACCATCAACTCCTCACTTTACCACATAGACTAAATTGCATAAACTGCATTACTGATGCGATTCATAGGCGGTTGCTCTACTGACTCATCCAAAAATATAATGATATTATATAGAAAACTATATTATTAACATCACACATGCACAAAGTTCCTTGCTTTAAAGATGTGAATAGAACACAGCATTATACGAAGGGTTGCATTTTTCGGACATTTCTACTGTACAACAGTGGACCAGTCAGTGGACCAAAGTCTGTTAGCATAGGAAATTATTGCTGGGACCCTATGGGTTAGTGATATGTACTGCCAAAAATTCAGTATGACACCACTTCCCCTGTTACATACTAATTGGATCCCTATTATCTTTTTAAGGTAGTATAGAAATCCTTATGGCGATCAGTACCGCTGATGGCCTTGAGAGTGAGTGACAGCGTTTGACCTCACTCTGACCTTGCGTTCTGGGGATGATCGTGAGAACAGGAAGGCGATAGAAGGCCCTTTTGGTTTAAGGTGTAAGCAACTCAGTCAATTAGACAGTTAGAACTTAGAAGCCAAGCTAGTAAGATGTGAGCTGACTGCGCAGTTGTCTGGTCTGGGGAAACTACGAATAAAGTAACATCATCGTAAATCGAAGTCTTGTTGTTATTACTAAAAGCTAACAATAGCACAAGGCTTCTGATAAGGAACGATCCCCAGTAGAAACCAGACCCGGAATCCCCAGATAAGAAAGACCAGACCTGTAGAAGATATACCAGACCAAGATAGAAGATAGACGATAGAAGATATACCAGATCCGGTCAGAAGAATAGACGACAGAGTAAGACGTAAGAAAGTATATAACATATAGATATATAGTGCCGTCAAAGAAAAGGCACTACGTAACACCCCTTCCTGTAAACTTTCATTTAAAATTAAACAGTTACTTATTTCATTTATTTCTCCAGAAAGAAAGGCTAAAATTGCATATAATTTTTCTATGATTTTTAAAAATTATAACTATGAAATAAATCAGATTTAAAAGAGCCCATCTTCAAGAGAAAATAAAACCGGTAAAAATTAAATCCAAAATTAACCCTTACCCTATGATATTATCTCTTGTGCGATATTCTGCATTGGTACGATGATAATGATAAGAAGATTTTTTTTAAAAAAAAGAGAGATAGCATCAGATGTCGAAAACTTCTGAAGTGGCCTAACACTAACCCCGTAAAGGTTTCGGGTGAAGTGTAATGAAGTGTAATGCTTTTTATACGTAATCTAATAATATTATCTCTTGCGCGCTGTTGAGCATTAGCACCAGGACGACAATAATGATAAGTAGAAGATTTAGAAAAATATAGCATTAGACGTCGGAAACTTCTGAAATAGGCTAACCCTAACCTTAACCCTACCGTCTCAAAGGTTTAGAGTAAACTGTAATGCTTTTTATACGTAATCTAATGATATTTTGAAAAATATAGATTTTAATTTATAAAATTATCTCGGTTTAAAGGCTGTCGAACACATCATTCTAAAATATATTTAAAAAAAATCTTAACTCTTCATTTTAAAAGAAAAATCCTGTTATGTTTATTGTTGTACCGGCCGTTCCTACAGTGGAGAATATACACCGGTTCTCACTATAAATAGTGAGACACCGAGTGAAAAGTTTGTACTGTTACCGTTTAGCGGCAAGCTAGCCGTTCTTGTACCTTATTGTAAATACACTTGTCTCATTTTACCCTACCTCGACTTGACTTCTTTTTTTACTGTTGAATTAACATCACAACATTTATATTATTTGAATGATATCCAGCTGGGCACATAGCGTGACAGATATAAGGGTTAAGTTAGTATAGTTCTAAGTGACAATTATCAGAAAATTTCAGATTCAATCCTGGCCAAAGGCGATAACATAGAATATTTAACATAGCTTAATCCTTATATCCGGCCATGGTTAACGGATAGAGAAAAGTCTACCAGTGGAGATTTGATAAAGTTCCATGAAAGTTCCATGAAAGTTCCCGATTACGACACGAAGGCTTCCGAGTTCAACAAGAAGGTTATCGAGTTTAAAGAGTTGGTCCCTGGCTACAATAGGTTCCTGAAGTCGACAAGAATTACTTGAAGAAGGCCGGAGGGTATGTCGGCCGAAACGTTGCGTATATAATAATGGAGATGAAGATAATAGTCCGAAAAATACAAATAATACAAACGATCAAGACTCATCTAAAAAATGCAAAAAACAATTAAGAATTAACATTGGATTCATGCTTTTTCCAAGGGTATTAGCGCCATGTGAAATGCAAACAACTTCGTCCAGGAATCGAACTCGCGTCGACGTGGCCATTACCTACAACTCTAACCATTACGTCTGATTTTTAGTTAATAGGGGATAAAAAATGGCCTTTCCTGTTTAGTGATAACGATGCTTTAGTCCCAAATGTAAAAAAAAGTAAAGTCGACGTGGCGGCCTAAAGTCGGTATTAGCCAGTCAGCGAGGGAGTCTATCCCCTTTTCAATAGTTCTAGACCAAGGAGATTGTTTTTTAGCATCTGAGGTGGAGCGCCACACCTACCATTAGCTCCTTACTTTACCGCACAGATCACTGTGCTACTCATACGCTGAGTTGGCGAGGATCGGTATCGAACTAGGAACCTTGTGGTTTCTAGCTAAACGCTCTACCGACTGAGCTAATCTGGCCCTTGGAAGCCAAAATAGTTATAGTTGTTGGAATAGTCTGTAAGGTTTTACGCAAAAGAAATCGATCCATTTACCTGCTGAGTAACCCTACGGGCTATGTAAAAAATTTCCAGGACAGGTGTCACACAAAAAAATTATTTCAAATCAAAACTACAAACTACAAGTTATCTTCCTCAAAGTAACACCCCTGGATTCTAATGCACTTTCCCATCCTTCTCTGTCACATTTGCATGCACTCCTGGAATGATTCTTCCGGGATTCTACCTAGCTCTGTCATCCTGAAATCTTTGATGCCGTGCACATTCTCAAAACCGATTCCCTTGATGACCCCTTGAGCTTGAGGAAGAGGAAAACATCACATTGAGCCAGGTTGGGTGAGTAGGGAGGTTGCTTCAGCATAGTGATGTTCATCTGAGCCAGGAACTCTCGGATACTCAGGACAGTGTGGGGCAGGTGCGTTGTTATGGTGAAGCACAGACGAGTTGTCCTGTCACTTTTCTCGGCTCTTCTCCTGCCCTGATTGCAGCAAACCCCGCAGTATCTCTTTCTAGGCATGCTGGTTGATCGTCTGGCGCTGTGGCAAGTACTGGCAGTAGACGATAACCCTCACATCAAAGAATGCGATTAACATGGAACGTTTCAGACATACCTCGTATTTACGCATAATATGTTTAACAAGGGCATGCTTAGACTTTGTAATTGACAAGAATGAAATAGCTAGACATCATTTGGGTGAATTGTGGGGACATCTGTTGCTTACTTAAACGTTTATCCAATTGTCTGTAATCTCTAAACGTGAAGAGATCCTTTATCTGGATAATAATCTTTAACAGCTTCTTGTCGTTTTTCAAGATTGTTTCCTTCCAAGAAGACAATTTTTTCTATTGCATCAGAGTATAAGATATATATATATATTATATATATATATATATATATATATATATATATGAGGAAAAATGAGTAAAGAAAGAAATGTAAATGGATAAAATGAATTTAATCGATATCACATTAATCGATATCACTTACACATGTGTTTCGGTCAGTTTATGTGTGTGAAAATATTTCGCACACATACAAGAATCGACCTTCATCAGAGTGAACATTTATTTTTAAAAAAATAAATGTTCACTCTGATGAAGGTCGATTCTGTATGTGTGCGAAATATTTTTCACACACATAAACTGACCGAAACACTGTGTAAGTAGTGATATTTAATGTGATATCGATTAAATTCATTTTATCAATTTACATTTCTTTCTTTACTCATTTTTCCTCATATTGTCGGATTCAATTCCTTTTCCATTTTTACACACACACACACACACACACACACACAACACATATATATATATATATATATAATATATATATATATATAATATATATATATATATTATATATATGAGAGAAGTAAATACACAAGCGATTGTTTTGATATGGCTTTTTTTTTAGCCAACAGTCAGGGTTCGAGTCACGCACAAGGCGAACTTCCTATCTATAGCTCTGCTGATGAGGCCTAATGGGCCGAGGTGTACATACAGAGATTGATTTTTCTCGACTTGTTTAGCCTTGCATTTGAATAGGTATGCCCCCGCCTAATTAATTAATTATTAATTAATTAACTTTCAAAATTAGGTACGACTTCAGTTGAGCACATGTTCTCCCAAAAATTGTCAGCTAAAAAAGGCCATATCAAAACACATCGCTTGTGTATTTACTTCTCATACTGTCGTGTAGAAAAAGTCACTATAAGAGGAATAAAACCTACTTCTAAACAAAACGAAAAATCTAAGAAAGTCCAGTTGGTGTAGGGGTTACGGTTCTCGCCTGTCAGCCTGACAGTCAGGGTTCGAGTCACGCACAAGCGCGTCTTCCAATCTATAGCTCTTGCTGATGGGGCCTAATGGACCGAGGTGTACATACATATTGATGTACATACAAGATATATATTATATATATATAATATATTATATATATATATATATATATATATATAATTACATTAAATATATTAACATAAGTATAACACTATGATAGTGTTCTAAAGTTGACTGGCGTAATAAAAATTAAATAATAAGAATAATTAAGATGATTGTTTTAAAGTCAGTTATAATCCTTTGTAAGGAAGTGTAAAACCAAACAACAACAACAACAACAATAATAATAATAATAATAATAATAATAGAAATCGCACCTGGTGATCCACAATCGCTATGCTGGGTTCCTTTTAAGGTCAAATCAAAAGTTACCGTCGACGAAGGAAATTTTGAAAAAGTCAATTCTAAATTTTGATTTTGTTAGATAAAACTTGTGATTATAAGTTCAGTTAAGTACAAACCTTATGGAAGATTACAAATAAACGTCTGGCACAAGGCCCGTGAGATCTTAAACACATTGTGAAAAAAACTACCGACATGGAAGCAGCTATACGGCCATTTGACCCTATCACACAAACCATCCGAGTGAGACAAACAAGACATGCTGGATACTGCTGATGATGCAAGGAAAAACTCATAAGCGTCTTCCTCCTGAAGAAGCCAGCACATGGACATGCCAGTGCCGACCATCCCACAAAGACCTATATTGACCAGCTCTCTGCGGGTACTGGATGCTGCGCCGATGACCTCCTGAGGATAAAGAATTATTGGTGAAAGATTTTCATGGATATCCGTGCTACTTTTGCGATATGATGATACTGATGTAACCACGTCTGTAAAGAATATATGATTGTATCGTTAGTATGTAATTTGAAAGTAAAAAATGAACACGATTGAAATAAAAATGGCGTATACTACAAGCAGGTGGATTTATATCTCAAATGACTCTCATTCTATAGGCGTGGCATAAAATACGCTGACTGTATTCACTACAGTTATATGATCCCCACCAAGAAAAGAGTTTTCAGTAGCGTCTGCACTCCTCAGAAACGGGTTGAATCTGAACTAAACTAATTCTTATTCTCACAGCGCCCAATCGCGCGCCTTCATGGGGTCAAGTTTATTACCCGTCAACAAGTGTCGGGTAACTTTCCACAGATCGCTTCATTTTGAGTCGAAGGAACCTTATTCAAAATTCTAACTACAGCGAGGTTTATTATTTATAAGCTGCTTATAAATTATGTAACACAAGAATATGTTGCCTTCTCATGGACCAGTTACCACACTAACGTTAAAGATCCCAATATGCCTTACTATTTACCCATAGCTGGAGTTAGTATATCTGCATGCATACCTTTCCCAAGAGTAATAGCGCTATGGGAAATGCAACCAGCCTCGTCAATTGTGTCGTCGTCCATTTCATACGAAGATAACCATTGCACCAGTAGGCAACCAGTCTTCATCTTATTCAATCCTGCTCGTAGCCAAACATTAATAAAAATGAATTTGAAAGACGAGCATGTGATATTACACATTTGGTGACATGGTGTAAAAAGTTTTACAACTCGGATTCGTCTTTGCTTATTGCACTCTCGCTTTATTCAAAGTTCGTTGAAACGATAATGACACGTTGAAATATATATTTCTTTTCAATTTCTCTAATGTAAGGCAAGATCTGAATCTGGTTCATCTACTTCCGCGTTCTTTTTTCAAATTCTGTCGCGTATTTGGGCATCCTCATAAATGTACACGTGATGAAAGTCCATTTTCTTACACACCGGAGACAGTTGCCGATCGATTGGATTTCATTGAATCAAATTTATCATTGATGTCCAGTTTATGAGGTCAGGCAAGGTCACCCAATGCAATAGAAAGAATGTAAATAAATACTGAGCGCGTTTCCAATACTCAATATTTAACATATAGGTAACATAGATGCATTGCAGGGAATGAACACATGCAGATATCAGGACGTGCACGGGTTCTAACGTAACTAGAGTATTCGGACTACCGGAGATAATATACCTAACTTCAAATTAATTTTTATTTTAAGGAAAATTTAACAATGAAACCGCCCTGTCGGCTGGAGCGTTAGAATGTACCGACTGCATCTCTGCAGAGGGGTAAGACTCCCCCAAGGGGGCCACCTGTTGGCCGTGGGTGGCGAGCGTGATGCTTAAGGATAGAGCCCAGGTGGATGAGCAATTCATGACATGCAACACTCCACTTTGGACCTATCTTGGGCTAGACGGGCGATCGGAGAGGCCCCCTCCGATCAACTGGTTGGTCACGTCAAGCCCTAGCACCTATATGATTTTCCCAACCCTATTGCTCTTATGGCAAGCCCCAACCCCTTTTTATCATATGGGTGCTAGAAGGCGGTGACTGCGGGGTCTACATGTCATGGGAAATGACGTTAAACTTATCTGATGGTGAGGTTCCAGTTTTTGGGAGTTTGGGAATGTGGAGCACCCCATTCGTCACCATTGCTCCCTGGTCCACTCTGACCGGAGTGGTAGAACATGTTTAGGGTCCCATCTATCGGTTAAATAGAAAAATGTATTATAAAAAAATTGTATTATCATTAAGAATTAATTTATTTCAAAACTTTGTCGCATTAAATGACCCACTGAGGTTGATATGCCCCGTAAAACAAAACAAACAAACAAACAATTAACAATGAAAGGCGGGAGAGATGGAAGAGTATGTTTCAGTTGTTCCATTTCTTGATTATACACCTCTATGTTTCAAATCTTTTTATCTGCCTTCTTATTTAGTTTCATTAGCCTTCCTAATTTGATATAATATTTTATTGCATTAAAACTTAAATACATGCACTCGGAGAGTGCTTATATTTTCTAGTACCATTAACAAATAAAACAAACCAGAAATACGCTTGTAACTGTAAATACTGAATTCCGCGCAGACACTGTTAGATTTTGACATTGTTGGACGCACTGACCCGCCCTCTCAAATGTAATTATAGCAAGTGCGTACGTTACCCGTATTTCAAATAGCTCAACCCTATTACTTGACGTTAAGAAGCTTGAAAATTCTACTTTGACATGTGCATTCAGAAGAATACAATGAATAACGCGATCACAGTGATGAAAATGATGGTATTGATGATTAAAATATACTGTAGGTAGAAGAAGAGAGAATTCCCAGCATGACTCGATAGAGAGAATGTATCACATACACACAAACACACACACACACACACACTCTCTCTCTCTCTCTCTCTCTCTCTCTCTCTCTCTCAGACACACAGACACAGACACACTCTCTCTCTCCATCTCTCACTCTCTCTCTCTCACTCTCTCACTCTCTCTCACACTCTCTCTCTTTCTTTACATCTCTCTCTCACTCTATCTCCCCGTCTCTCTCTCTCTCCCCCGTCTCTCTCTCTCTCTCACACACACAGGTACACGCACACACAATCATATGCACACTCTCCTCTCTCTCCACTCTCTCTCTCTCACACACACACAATCACATACACACACCTCTCTCTCTCTCTCTCTCTCTCTTACACACACAGGCACACGCACACACAATCATATGGCACACATCTCTCTCTCTCCTCACTCTCTCTCTCTCACACACAACAATCACATACACACACTCTCTCTCTCTCTCTCTCCTCTCTTACACACACAGGCACACGCACACACAATCAATAACACTCTCTCTCTCTCTCTCTCCTCTCTCTCACACACACACACACACACACAGACAACACTCTCTCTCTCACTCTCTCTCACACTCTCTCTCTTTACATCTCTCTCTCCCTCTCGCTCTCTCTCTCCCGCTCTCTCTCGCACACACACACACAATCACATTACACACTCTCTTTCTCTCTCTCTCTCACTCTCTCTCTCTCTCTCTCACCACACACACAATCACATACACACAAACACATACACACAAACAGACACACACAGACACACAGACACACACACACTCTTCTCTCTCTCTCTCTCTCTCTCTCTCTCTCTCTCAGAAGAAAGAAGAAGAAGAAGAAGAAGAAGAAGAAGAAGAAGAAGAAGAAAGAAAGAAAGAAAGACGAAGAAGATGAAGAGAAACAAATAAAGAATCATGAAAAAAAGAAATGTAATCCCAAAAGACTACTGAAGAAAAAATAACTTTCGTAAAAAAACAGTAAAATAATATTGGTTCTAAAAAGAATATGTTCTGTTCTATTTTTATGCCGTAAGTAGAAAATTTGAAAATAAAAATAATGGGAAAAAATAAGATAATGGAAATGTATAAACAATAGAGAACTTCAAGTGGAAAGTATTGAATATTGAAAGAAGTGAATAGGTGTAATTTGAAATTAATCTGACAAACTATGTTTGAATAAATAATAGTAAAACTGATGACGCTAAAATAAAAGCCGTCTTTTGTGCAAAGTAAGGGTTTAGAAATAGGAATTCTTAAAATAATAAGTATTTAAATAAGTAAATAAGTAAAAAAGAACGTGAAAGTGAGTTTTGAGAAATAGAACGTAAAAAAATCAGGGGATTGTTATATTGATGGTAGATAAGGGGAAAAATAGTTTACAAAAGATTCCAAATACAAATTAAAAGGGGGAAATAGAAATATAGAAATAAATATAACAAAGCACATAAAACAATTGTACGTTGTTAAACTTTTAAAGTGCTGATGCTAAAAATAGATTTATTCATAATAAAGGCTGCGACAAATACGTGTCCCGCTTAAATATACAAGGAATAGAAACAAAGAAAGAAATCTAAAGAGAAAAATAAATATGCCTGGGTGAGGCTATTTTATAGTAAAAGAATAAAAGTATTTACGGATTCGAAGGAGCTTTTATTTCTCCGTAGTTGAAGGCAAATTGTCGGACAAAGAAGGAACAACACAAAAGTAAATGCAGACACTGTATTGACATAACATTACATAAAATGTTGCAAGTTTAATGGTATTTGCTACCAGACTCATCTGTGGAGGGATTTCTTGTAGTACTGGAGATAACACAGTTTTCTTCTCGTCGGTGGGAAATGTAGTTAAGACGCTTCGTCTCGGTAGTTCTTTTTCCTTTGGTCAGTGTGCGTTCGTACCAGCCTTTCTGTAGTATGCTGGTACGAGGCCTTAGACGGAATCTGGTTGTAAGGTTCTTGTGATAAATGGACCCTGTTTTGGGGATTGGTAATGAGAGCTTGGTCTGTGAGAGAACGTTAGTTTTACGTCTCTCCTCCAGTAACGGTTCTTCGATAAGTAGCCCTGTTTTGGGGGTAAGTGATGAGAGCGTTTCTTTTGACGTCTCTCTTTAGTAACGGTTCCCTGGTAAGTAGGCCCTGATTTTGGGCTAAGTGAGAGAGCGTGTCTTTTGGCGTATCTCTCCAGTAACATATCCTTGATAAGTACGTCCGTCCCGGACGAGGGCCCACAGACTAGTTTCGGGGTTTTGATTCTCGCGCCAATATCCCATTGGCGATGTGTCCCCCTAGTGGCAGGGGGAGATAATTCACATGGAATTTCTGACAAGAAAGAAAAAAAAAGATTTTAAAGGATTTTCAAACATTTCCGCTGAACACCCGGTCGGAACCTTAACAACACGGACATTCACGAACTTTCAAATTTCAATTTCAGCGTTCATCAACGTATTAATAACAACTGTTGATTTTTACCAAACATGAATGGGATGAAGTCTTCTTACTGCTCTGATGATGGATTTTATCCGAAAATATTAAGTATGTTTAAAAACAACAAAAAAAACCCCAAAAGAAATAAATAAATATGTTTTTCCAACATACATCGCATTATTTTGCTACCTTCAAAAAACAAAATAAATATATATTTGGATGTAAAAAAAAAAAGGAAAGTCGTCCGGACTGAAAGAAAAGGTGTCGGAAAGATTTTTGTTGCCATTTTTAGTCGGCAGGTGAGAGTACTTTACAGTGGAGATCCCTTATGTTCCTTAGTGTTACGTAGAATCATTGTGTTCCTTATTGTATAATCCTTGTTTTAAGCAGAGTCCTTGGTTGTCCATCGGTGTTAGGCAGAATCATTGCTTAGTTTGCGAAAAGTGGCCATTTTAGCTCAGTCGGTTGATCATACGCAAGGTTCAAAGTTCGAAACCGGTCTCCGCCAAGTAAGCTTATTATGGGTAGCACAGATTGTGAAATCTGATCTGTGCGGTAATGTAGGGAGCTGACACAAAGTGTGCCGCTCTGCCTCTGCCAAAACAATTTCCATGGTATAGCGCCAGTGAAAAGGTGATAGATCCCCTCAATGTCCGGCTGATACCGACAATAGGCCACTCCACTAAATTTACTTACTTTAAGTTTGCAAAAAGGCCTGGTTTAACGGGAGCTCACGGATAACAGAACCAACTAGCAACCGTATGTTATTCTATCATGCTAACTCATACGCTACACAAATCCATTACTACTGAATAGCGAGTTCGATCCTCCCTGGATGCCTCACACTTGCGATCACTTGTCACATCATACTCGTGGCGAATCTATTGGAAGTACCAAAGCAAAATCTAACCAGAACCTAAAGTCCTCCTACAGCTACCACCCATTCCTTCTTATATGACCATCTTAGCAGGCGTAAGTATCTTTTCGTTCCTATTTTGTAATAAGCACCATAATCGATAGGGATACTTGATATATAATCGCGTGAAAACATCTACACAAGAAATGAAACTATAAGTGTGTAATGTATGTAATTTCCAGGCCTCTACGCTTGAAATAATTCAAGGCGGGTTGACATGCCTTTAAACTCAATCAACCAATGATAATAAAAGAAACGAAATGGAATGGAAAAAAAGACAACAAAAGAACAAAGCAAAACTCTGCATTATTCGGACTATTGTCCTCACCTTCATTGTTATCTGTACAACGTTTCGGCCAATGTGCCCTCCGGCCTTCTTCACGTATTTCTTGACGGACTCGGGAATCTTCTCGGACTCGGGAACCTTCTCTTCGAATTCGTAAACAAATTTATATGACCTATAGATGGTATACTGAAAGATACTGCCACTCCAGTTAGGATTTAATCTGGGAGTAATACGAAAGAAGAGATACTCCTAACTCCGTATTGCTCCAGAACTATAGCTTCAAAAGCAGATTACAACTACATTTTTATTCGCATGGGGGTTAACAAGCGCAGTGAGCGAATTTATGGTCCGCCGACAGGCTGAATAGAAAGGTGTAAAACGTGATTACGTTTAGGATTAGAAAATAGTTAAATGTGGGAAACAAAAAAATAAATAAATGTAAGGACAGTAAAAGTAAGAATGAAGTTTAGATAAGTTGTCCTTAATCGATGGATGACAGTAGGTTTCTCGCATATGCCACGATTAGCCCTAATTTATATATATATATATATATATATATATATATATATATATATATATATATAAGTAAACAAATTACAAAATACTTAGAGATTTAGCGTTATAGTCTATTTCAGGGAGCCAGACTATTTCAGGGAGCTAGACTATAATGCTAAATCTCTAAGTCTTTTGTTATTTCTTTACTTATATAGTTGCTCTGTGACTCTAGCATTAAGAGCACACATTGAGCTCTCAAACTGCGACAGGTTTAAAAAAAAACTCTTGTGTCGTAAGGAAGATTTCTTCTCTGGACTTTTGGATTATATATATATATATATATATATATATATATATGCCCAATCACCGATATTGAGTACTCTTTATTTATGAATATAGCAATCTGTGTCATGGAAACCCCTCTAAAAACAACAAAATAGTAAAAGAAGAACAATGCTTATTATATCAGCAAGTTTATTATATCAGTAAAGAAAACATTTACCATATTTGACGTCATATAAGACGCACGGGCATATAAAGACGCACCCTCATTGCAGCAGATCCGATTCAGGAAAGAAAGTTTTTAGTGTATCTAAGCTTATATTGTGGAAAACATTCTATATGTGCATTACACAAGCAGAAACATAGCTGTATAAAGGCAGTTTGGCAGTACAGGGTAGGTAAAAGTACTGAGCATAAGCTGGGTTAGTGAGCATCATAGAGAAGATTAGCCTAGGTGTAAGGGAGTTCTCAAACTTCATCTACGATGTATACGACGCAGGGTAATTTTTTGAGCCAAACGTTTGAGAAAAAGTGTGTCTTATATGCTGTAAAATAAGGTAATTCTTTTTTGTATAAGTCTTTTAGATTTAAGTGGCATTACACTTTTTGTTAATCTTTTTTTTATTTGATTAATTATTCTAAATCTATTCCTTTTCATGGCTACTTATTACATTCAACTATATTAGTTATTGCCTTTCTTTTACTGAACTCCGCCCTGTCGGCTGGGGCCTTAGAATGCACCGACTGCACCTCTGCTGAGGGGTACGACTCCCCCAATGGGGCCACCTGTTCGCCGTGGGTGGCGACCTGTGATGATTAAGGATAGAGCCCAGGTAGATGAGCAGTTCATGACGTGCAATACTCCACTTTGGCCCTATCTTGGGCTAGACGGGCGGTCGGAGAGGCCTCTTCCGATCAATCGGCTGGTCACGTCAAGCCCTAGCATCTATATGATCTTCCTAACCCTATTGCCCTTGTGGCAAGCCCCAGCCCCTTTTTATCATATGGGTGCTAGAAGGCGGTGGCTGCGGGTCTACATGTCCTGGGAATGACGTTAAACTCTATCTGATGGTGAGGTTCCAGTTTTGGAGGTTTGGGGAATGGGGAGCACCCCATTCATCACCATTGCTCCCTGGTCCGCTCTGACCTGGAGTGGTAGTACCTGTTAGGGTCCCATCTATGGGTTAAATAGAACAAATGTATTTATAAAATATTGTATTATCCATTAAGAATTAATTTATTTCAAAACAACTTTATCGGCATCAAATGACCCACTCAGATTGATATGCCGTAAAACAAAACAAACAAATAAACAAATTTACTGAACTAAATAAAAGCTACGAGAAAAAGACAAACTTCATATGGATTTAAAAGAAATGAAATGAATCCGACGGTATGAGTATAGATAAAAGGATATGAAAACACCATAAAATGCTGATAAAGTGAAAATATTTCCTAAAATATTCATAGCTGATATTGAACAATATCTCGATTTTATCAAAATCATCTTCAGAGTTTGTTTATACTTCATGTTGTTAAGAGCTGAGACATGACTTTTGTCTCCGCTCTTAACAACACGGAGTATAAACAAACTCTGAAGATGATTTTTATAAAATCGAAATATTGTTCAATATCAGCTATGGATATTTTATAAAATATTTTCACTTTATCAGCATTTTGTGGTGTTTTCATATCCTTTTATCTATAGTCATATTGATTTTAAATATATTATCTATAGAAAAATACAAAATGTGTGTTCATTAATTTTTCATGTTATTTTCCGCGTATGAAATAAACATTACCTTTAAATAGATTGAAAGCTTTATATGGCAAAAAGGAGAATCACGCATATAGAACCGTTGAAGACCTACCTACTTGAGAGTTCACGTCAACCCCTTGGGCCTGTTAGCACGCACGTTCACAGTTTCCGATGCTTAAATAATAGAAGGAAAATAAAAAGTAAAACAGGAATTATCTTCCTATGATCTTATATGCTAAATATAATATAAATGAACAATGAATAAATAAAGTTGTAAGAAAAAGAAATATAAAGAGAAGTTGCATAGATATTGACATATTTTAAGGCACATGTGCCCGTCGTCCTATAAATAGATATACGCAGGGAAACAAAGGTCGTAAGGGCATTGTGTAGAGTTTGTTTTTCCCAAGAAAAGAGGATTTGACAGCCTCGGAAATCAGAAATCTAATGCCGGGATCTGATTGTATTAAAAACAAAAAGCAGATCGTTACACTGAAAAGCTAAGAATAAATGATGAGATAAAATAAGAATAATAAAAAAAAAAAAGATTCAGTCATAAAATTTGATTAGATTGGGTTTGCTTTTAATTTTTTTAAATTTATTTTGAGATAAAAATATGCTAAAGTACAGATGACCGGCTATCGCATTAAGTTTGATACGTAATACACACCCGCACACATTCGCGCACATACAGGCATATATATATATATATATATATATATATATATATATATATATATATATATATATATATATATGGGAGTAAATGTGGAAATTAAATCCGACAATATAAAGAAAATATATATGTTGGTTATTAAGGGAACAAAGTGGGAATGATAACTAAATAAATATTATTTATTATATCTCCGTTTCTAGTTAAATAGTGTTAAATAATTACTAAATACCAGGCATCATTTAATTATTTATTTAGTTATCATTCCCACTTT
Organism: Doryteuthis pealeii; assembly: GCA_023376005.1. Taxonomy (NCBI): domain Eukaryota; kingdom Metazoa; phylum Mollusca; class Cephalopoda; order Myopsida; family Loliginidae; genus Doryteuthis; species Doryteuthis pealeii. The sequence goes on from CM042146.1 coordinate 16,121,848, forward strand.
GTTTCCCTATGTTCTCTTACAAATAATCAGTCCATTAATACTTTTTCTCGTCTTTTGCATTTCTTCGAGTTGCGTCACGCGTCATGACACCTTCGCGTGAGTAGATCGCGACTTGCCTTTTAAAAAATAAAACGCTGATCAAATACAGTTACATAACTAAAAAGATTTTCATCTCCTGTCACATATAAAAACATCCATCATTTTCTTCACCCCAAGAGACATCCTGATGAAGGTTCAATGTAACCGAAATGTTTTAAATATCGATAATTAAATTCATCCCATTTTCGGAACACTAGTTTTTCAAATTTTCTTTATATATATATATATATATATATATATATATATATATATATATAGTAAAGTCGTCGGGCCGGCCTAAAGGCTGTTTCAGCCAGTCAGCGAGGGAGTCTATCCCCTTTTCAATAGCGCTAGACCAAGGAGATTTTTTTGGCGTCTGAGGTGGCGCGCCACCCCCACCATCAGCTCCTTACTTTACCGCACAGATCCCTGTGCTACTCATACGCTGAGTTGGCGAGGACCGGTATCAAACTAGGAACCTTGTGGTTTCTAGCCGAACGCTCTACCGACTGCGCTAACCCGGCCCATATATATAATATATATATATATATATATATATATATATATATATATATATATATTGCCAGTAAGGTCTTATTTAATCAAATTTTGTTGAATACCACGGAATATTTACACACATACACTCACACACACACACACACTCACACTCACACACGCACACATGTATATGCTCCCCATTCCCCTAGGGTTGAGCACTCTGGAGGGGATTTTCGCTGAGGGCCGCCAACTCAAGCGTAAAAACACAACGCTCTCCTGTATAAGGGATGGGGCACTCTATGACGGCCTTTACATACAAAGCAATGTGTTTATTAAAACAGTTAAAATCCCTTTCCCATTCTGTAAGTGAAGACAGCCTAATGGTTAAGATGTCGGACTGACACTCAACCGGTCGGGTTTTAATTCCGGCTGTAGGTATCTTACAAATGTCTAGCCACACTGAAGAGACTTGATAAGTCGAAACATATGTCTGTGGATGACTCTCTCTATATATATATATGTGTGTGTAATTATATAAAAATGGAATAAATCCAAGAGTATGAGGTACAGAAATAGAAAAACAATATTAAATATTATGCTGACAGACGTCTGTTCCAAACTAAGGGGTTTATAATGCGTAGTTCAATTGAAATCCTTTTAGAATTAAAATGGAGACAATTGTAAAAGATACTTTATAAAGACTAGTCTTCATCAAAGCACATATTTTGTTGAATAAAGAAAGAAGGGACATTTAACTGTTTGACACGAGAGGTGAAATAACGCTTGATAGCTTGATGGGCCAGAATGTTTTGTACAAATCAATATAAAATACGTATTTTGCTTTGAAAAAATATAATTTTTATTGACTACTTAAATTCCCGGACCTCACTCTTAAATTCCCGGATCTATATGAAGTGAACAAACAATATGTTTGAGATGGTGATAGCCGACAATTTTGGGGTGAGGTTATGTGCTTAATTAAAGTCATACCCAATTTGAGAATTAATTAGTTATAATCAAATGAATTAGGCGTGCATATCTGTTTAAATGTAAGGCGTAAACAAATCGAGAAAAAGTAAATCTCTGTATGTACATTTCAGCCTATTAGGCCTCATCAGCAGAGTTAGCACTGTCCTGTCTATAACTCTGCTGATTAGACCTAATAGGCTGAAATGTACATACATAGATTGTCTTTTACTAGATTTGTTTACGCCTTACATTTAAACAGATATGCACGCCTAATTCATTTAATTATAACTAATTAATTCTCATATTAGGTATGACTTTAATTAAGCACACAACCTCCCCCCAATATATATATATATATATATATATATATATATATATATATATGTATATATATATATGTATATATATAAAGAAAAGAAAAGAAAAAAGGTTGGTATTACACAAATCGTTTGCAATGTTTTCGATGTGACACAAGGTTGGAATTATGAGGCATCCAACAGGGGTCGAACTCACTATTCAGTATTAACGCTTCTGCGAGATTAGCTTGCTAAATATTTCACTACGTTGGGACACCGTTTTTCTGCTAGTTATAAGATGTTATTACAGTCTCACAATTATCAGCGAGAATTGAACTCGCTATTTCTGTAGTAATTAATTTGTGAAACTAGCTTGCTAACCATTACACCACGATGGACTAAGGGATAAAATGTATCATGTTTTTATAACAGGCCTTGTTATCTCTTTCTTTACGATTAGAATTCATAATTAAACCATTAAATAAATATAGAAATATTTAGAATTTAGAAGTTAATAATAAAAAAGGACGTTTTTTTTCTATCTAATATATATTTTTCCTGTAACTTATTAGATCGTAGTAGAGCACTCCCTGAATAATATTCAAGTATATTATTTCAAACGGTTGTTAATTAGCGAATAGATCCAATTACCGAGCTACATGGGCTATTGAGTTAAACGCTATAAGCAGCAACTAACAATATCTGACCTGGTCTATTCAAAAGCATCCAAAATTTATTGACATTTAAAAGGTTAATATATACCAACGCCACGGGTAGGATGTGACACAAGGTCACCTAGCATGGGGCATCCAATTAGAATTGAACTTGCTATTCAGCTGCAATGAATATGCGAGACTAGCTTGCCAAAACTTTACACCACCATTGGACGACCAATTTTTCAAAGCTGTATTTACCCAACCCGTTCGCTACCTGCCAGATATCATACAATATTGCAAGTATGAGGCATTCATTGAGAATTGATTTCTCTAAGCAGTACTAATAGTTTTGCGATATTAGCTTGTTAACTATTGCAACACGATGCTAACCCCAAATGTCTAATGCTGTATATTGGTTAAAATGGATGTGTCACATCTTATTATAATGGAGATTGTGTGCTTTTCTATCTGTAACCGAAACTATATTACTACTCATATCACTATTCCCTTAGTTATTGACATCACATTTTCCATGATTGTATTTTTATTTAAACCTCAATTATTAATAAAATTGTTTTACATTATTAATACTGTTAACCATTAACCATGTCTACATACTGACAACATGCAATTATATTTATATATACAACAAAATAGTGGTTTACAGTGTGAACAGGAAGGCTAATTTGCATATTGATATTAAAAAATATGATTTTATTAAATATGTGCTTAGTATTATTGATTTTTAACTGTTTGGTTATATTTTAATGAATATAATAAAAAATCTCTTCAATGAATCTTAAATTAACAAGAAAAAAGAACTGTCATTTTATTATTTACTTCCTCTTTTAACTAAATACTTAAATTAGAAAAAATAACAATGAAAGACGAGAGTGATGGAAGAGTAAGTTTCAGTTGTTCTATTTTTTATTATACTCCTTCTTTTTCAAATCTTTTTATCGGTATTCTTATTTAGTTTCATTAGCCTTTCTAATTTAATATAATATTTTATTACATTAAACTTAAATACTTGCACCCGGAGGGTGCATATATTTGCTAGTGACTATAATGAACCAAAGTGTGGTAATAGTCAGTATACCTGGTAACCACACTTTATATCACTACAATTCACAGCTAGATCACACTTCTAATCAGAGTTAAATCTCATCTGAACGAGAATGTACAATGAAAATGTAGCTCAGTCGGTAGAGCGTTCGGCAAGAAATCACAAGGTTCCTAGTTCGATACCGGTCCTCGCCAACTCAGCGTTATGAGTAGCACAGGGATCTGTGCGGTAAAGTAAGGAGCTGATGGTAGGTGTGGCGCTCCACCTCAGATGCAAAAACAATCTCCTTGGTCTAGCGCTAGTGAAAAGGGGATAGACTCCCTCGCTGATTGGCTGATACCGACATTAGGCCGCCCCGACGACTTTACTTTTTACTTATTTACAACAAAAATGTGTCATCCAATTTGACCAATCAGAATGTGTATATCAGATACCAAATGAATGTTCTCTGAGTAATGGAAATGTACAGGAAAACTCATCTGATTCATCCATTCTGGCTAATACTGCTTATGTGCACAAAATAACGTAAATAGAAATGCCCAAATTATTTTGATTTAATTTTCCAATCCATGTTTATGTAAATTGGGATTAACAAAGTTTAAGAGGAAAACATCGGAAGAAGGTCGGAGGGCAGATCGACCGAAACGTTGTGTATATAACTATAAAGATAAGTACAACAGTCCGAAAATTCCAAATAATACTAACTATGTTTTCTCTGTATGTTTTATACTTTTTGTTTCAATTCCACGATGAATATAAATGTGTGGCCAAATAGTAGGTAACGTATGTATTTACCCAAACCCTCTGAACGAACGGGGTGCGACACAAGGTCAACTTCTTAGCGGAGTTGAACAGATTTGGACGCAGTTTGTCTTCTGCTTTACCGGTTGCCATACCAAGTGTAAAGAGCTATATATTCCCTCCCTATAGCTGAAGAGGGAATAATTGGATTCATACCTTTCCCAATAGTATTAGAGCTGTGTTAAATGTTATATCCTCGTTAAGGATTTGAACCCGGTTCACTGCGTCCATTTCCTACGAGGATATACGTCAAATGTTACATAATCTATGCATAGATTATTGTCAACCCCCTGTATTTCTGAAGGGATGGCCCCTTTTCATATCACGGGCGGGACTTTCCATGGAATATTAC
>CM042146.1:16131563-16151563 GCA_023376005.1 Doryteuthis pealeii
AGGAATTTTAAATTCAGAGTTATCCCTCTCCTAGACTGGTTACCTACCCAAGGCTGAAGGGCCCAGTCTCCCCTACTATTTAACCCATAGCTGGAGGGAGAATATATGGATTCATATCTTATATATATATATATATATATATATATAATATATATACACACATATTTCATGCAATACTTTCTCATTTTCTCATTCATTTTCTATTAATTGTATATATATATATATATATATAATATATATATATATATATATATATATATATATAATATATATAGAATGAATAGAGAATAAATGAGAAAAGTATTGGCATAAAAAGGTACTCAATGCTAATAAAGCAGAGCAGTTTTATAATCAATAGTAATGGTATTATGGATTATTTAAACTCAGAACTTTAAGTTCCATGCTTATGCAATCTTCTGATGAGTCAAATGGTTGAGATTTTCTTTTTTTTCTAAATTATGGTACCGCTCTTTATCCTATTGTTGTGGTCGGAATAAAAATGGATGTAGTTATTTTTGTTAGTATTCTCATGATAAACTTTAAATTCTAAAATGTTGTTATTGTTTATAATACGTGAGTCTAAAAATAGTAGGGTGTGGTTTTGTTCAAGTTCATGAGTGAATATAATGGAGGGTTCCACATCATTTAGCTTGTCAATGATATCAGTTAAATTACAGTTTTTTGGGTTAATGAATAACGTGTCATCGATGTGACGGAAAACATTAGGGGTTATTAGGTAGAATATATTTAAAGGGACCGGATTCTAAGAATTCAAGGAATAAGCACGCTAGTACACCACACAAAGGTGACCCCATCGGTAGCCCGAATTTTTCTATATTTGAATTTGAAGTATGTGTTTTTCTTTCAAAAACTGTTACACTGAAGAAATACAATGGACCAACATGTTCGTGACGTTAGCGGAAAAACACGCAGCGGATATACAAATGACGAAGCGATCACACAGCTTACACGCTTTTTGGAACAACAATACTTCCGGTTTGAATTTAAATTATTTTTTGCTTCTATCTCGATGAGACCGGTTCAAAAACATGCTATGATGATGATTTTTATAAATCGAAATATTGTTCATATTAGCTATGAAAATGATATAAAATATTTTCATTTTAACAAATATGTGTGTTTTCATACCCTTTTATATATATATATATATATATATAATATATATATATAGAGAGAGAGAGAGAGAGAGAGAGAGAGAGAGAGAGAGAGAGAGAGAGAGAGAGGTGTGTGTGTGTGTGTGTGTGCGCGCGTGCGTGCGAGGAATGCACGGGTGTGAGCGTCTTCAATGCATATATTAATCTTGACTGAAATTTTTATTACCTCCAATGTATCCCTTTTGGAATGTCACGCACTTATTCGATATAGTTATTCATTGATCGAAGCACCTCTGATGCCCTTCCTATAATATAAGCCGTGCAATCAAGTTTCTTATAATAGTTATCCACGCGATCGAACCTTACCCATGAGATGAAATTTCAGTTTAGGAAACAAGGAAGACTGAAATGAGTCTGGAGAGTATGGCATTTTTGACACCTCGACAATCTTAGTTTTATAGATAAATATATGAATGAGTATGATGACTGACTTAATATTTTGTTCAGATTAATTGGACTGATTTATCTTAATTCTAGACGTCTAGATATTACTCTAGGCGGTGAAACACCGTTTAATTGTTATATACAAGGTAGTAAAAAAAGTATCGAGATTTTTAGTATTTTTTTTTTACCCACCTTGTATTCTGTTACAGATTGACTGTTTGTTTTGCGCGGTAAGTCGAAAAGACAAAGGAAAAGCGAACAAAGAAAACGTGTAGGCGTTTGAGAGCAACAAAAGGACTCATCTGGACAAAGACTAACAACAACAAAAGGAGGGGACTTCCGGTCAGGGAACAAAAGAATGTGTGGGCGGTCGTCGATACTTAAGAGACCCACGAGAGAGACCCAGAAAGACAGACCCGAGAGAGACCCGAGGAGACGGCGAAGAAAGCACAAGGTGTCGGACCGTCGACACGGTCGAGCGGGCAGTGATGCCCGCCCACCACCTAGGTAGTCATAGTGTCATTTTCCCTGCCCGCCACTCACCTACCACACACCGAAGAAAATAAAGAAGAGTCATCTTTTATATACGCGTATCTGTTGTTATTGAAGTAGCTGACTACTAGCATACCTGGCTAGTGGGTTAGTGACGATATCCGCTACTAACATACACGAATTTAGCGGCGTGAATTCGAGACCACTATGCAACAAAAGAACGTTCTATTCATTCTTCATTTCTATCTTGGTAATACAACTTTAAACTTCGTACTTTTTGACACATCTTGTATTATGAAAAAAAAAAAATTTCCATCCATTCTTCATTTCTATCTTGGTAATTAGCTTCAATATCGACACTTTTTTGGCACAACTTGTATACCAGCAAAAGCATGCAGGCCCTGGATACAAGTATAAATACGCTTATTCCTTAATCTTTCGACTGTTATCATATTGTAACGTCCTCTGGTTAAGAATAAGATCTTCCAGATCGTCCAGGAAAAATGCAAAAATGTAAATCCTGGGTATCTGGTGTTACTTATTCGCAGAATTCTTATTTCTATTGTGTGTCGTCATCTCAGCTAAAAATGGACCATTTTTATTATAAAGTAAGTAAAAAGTTTTTATCAGCCAATCAGCGAGGGAGTCTATCCCCTTTTCACTAGAGCTAGACCAAGGAGATTGTTTTTGCATCTGAGGTGTAGCGCCACACCTACCATCAGCTCCTTACTTTACCGCACAGATCCCTGTGCTACTCATAACGCTGAGTTGGCGAGGACCGCTATCGAACTAGGAACCTTGTGGTTTCTAGCCGAATGCTCTACCGACTGAGCTAACTCGGCCCATTATAAAGTAAGAGAGGGAAAAAAAGGACATGCTAAACAAAAATATAATAGAAAAGGTAGAATGAAATTAGGGCAAAGATAGAGAGTGTAGTTAATAACGCTAATCTGTATAATCGTCATAATGAAAAGGAGGAAAAAAGTGTGAGAAAAAAATTTAAATCATGGTTATTATACTTTTTAGATATTGAACTATTTTGCAATAGCTCTTAAGTAAACATATCAAACATTGCAATCATTAAATTATCATATTGTAGTATATTCATAGGTATGTCTAGTATTAAATTAGAACGACTAATGAAACTAAATAAGAACGAATATAAACAAATTACACTTATTATAATGTTATAATTAATTTCCATATAAGATTACATATAGGATTGCTTTTAATATGTTCGAGAATAACATGATCATATTAGGAATGAAGAACAGCAAATAATTATTTATTAAACCTAGTTTTGTTAAAATCATTATGCGAATGATTTTCACCATACACTATGAAAATATTTATTTCTTAGAGATATAAAACATATATTTCAAGTTTTTAATGCATTGATAATATGACCAGTTTTGCGGTAAATCTAACTCAAGTAGATTTTAATAGAAACACCGTTAATAAATAAGATACAAATTAAGAATATATGGAGACAATTTTATAATCGTTGAGAATATAACATCAATAAGTAAAACATCGTCATGTCAGTGGAGATGTATTTTAGGTTACTGACAGAGAGTTACATAATTTCCATTATAATAATATATATATGGATTTTACAAATTTATATTCTAGTCATCTACACTGTTATTTAGGAGACAGCAGTTTTGAATATATTTAGTTAAGTTATTTACATAAGCGTATCTGAAGCTAGCTCGTACCTTAGATTCTAGCTCAAAACGCAAAAGCAAGGGGAAAGAGAAACTATACACTAGATTCACAAAAAAGCCCATTGTTTGTTTTGGTCTATTTGATACCCCAGAATTGCGAAAGGTTTCAAGGAATATGTGACTCTTCTTGCAGATGAGATTTACAACGATTCCTCGACCAGAGAACCGCCTTGTTGAGGGAGCATAGAATACGATGACTTTATCCGCTGTAAAGTGGTGAGACCCCGACAAAAATGGGTATCATGGGCATGATACGAAACTGCATTTGATGGTGATGTTCAAGATAAGGAGATGTTATGATTGTGGAATTTGTCTTCAGTGCTATTACTGCCAGGTCCACTCTAATCCGGATTCGAAGTATCTGTTATGATAAAAAGTGGCCCCGTGTCATGCATCATCTTATTTCCGCCATTAATTGGGCTAGACGTGCCATCCCATTTCATCGTGCATGTGCTAGAAGCCAGTGGCTGAGGGTCAAATACCAGTATTTATTGATACTTAATGAAAATTATTTCTAAACAAATTAAGTTTGAAAAAAAAAAGATTTGGCATTGAATAACCCAAAAGGCTTGATATGACAAAAGCAAAAAACAAACAATGTTGTATACTCTTCTTTTTACTTCTATTACTCTTCTGCTCATCTTTGGTATCTTACGTTCTTCTCTCCTAGCTTTGTGCCTGGTCTTCTAGTCAGTCTTGTTGCCAAGACATTCATCAACCACAAAACCATATTATTTATTTAAACTTTTATTTCTTAACCATACATATTTCTCTAACTAATCACAGGCGCGTGTGCAGTGAGTCTCAGCTAAAGCAGTAACATCTTATCTGCCTGACGTCCTAGCTGAAACTGAAGAATCAACCAGGTCCCACGTGACTTCACGTATTTCGCGGGCTTTCTGTAATATTCCATGGAAAGTCCCGCCCGTGATATGAAAATGGGGCCATCCTTTCAGAAATACAGGGGATTGACAATAATCTTATGCAACCGCATAGATTATGTAACAACGACAGCCCAAACAAACAAACTGAGGTGCGATGTTCGTATTAATTCTTGCTTGTTTTACTTGGATGGTTTGCAAGATGGTGGTTAAAAGGGCGTAAAACTAATTTTCGTCGGGAGCTGCTTCCAGGTTTTGCGCAAAACGGCACGTGGCATCATTGTATCGTTTCTATCTAGCTTTTCTTTAGTTGTTTCGTTAAGGTCCAAATATGCAACCATACAGTAGCACTGACGCGGTTAAAGTTTGGAAGAATTCACCTTTTCTTTTATCAGAGAGATGGGATTTTCATATGGTTATTGGTTTGTTGGTTGTATTTAGTAGCTTATCAACCCCTTTGGGTTATTTAATTCAAAATGTGATAAAAATTGGTAGAAATATTTTTATCTTAGATCTTTTATTAACTTCATGTGTATTAATATATTAGCAGAAGCTGTGCATTAATTATGATAAATATTTATCTTTATTTTAGTTGGTTGTTATGTTTAATCACATATCAGCCGTTATGGGCCACCTAATAACATATCCTGTATATTTGTACATAGGATTTGTAAGCAAATAGTTAAATAGTTAAATATTTCTGTTTGGTTTGGTTTTATTAAATAATAGAAATAATTTTATAATCTGAATTTGTAAAAATTTATTAGTAGAAAGTATTTTATGTTAGATTTTTCATTACCATCATGTGTATAAACAAACTGGAAAAATAATCTTCATTAACTTCATGGGTATCAAGAATTAATACGAAAATTAATGATGAACACCAGACTAACTCTACCAATATGATTTGCCTTCTACAATTTTATTGCTTGTTATATATGGACATTAAATTAATTAACACTGAGTTACTATGTAAATTGGTGTATCTTGACTATCAGAGTAAGAAGAAAATACAATAAGAAAAAACTCAACGAGTATTAATCTTTCGCTTACCAAATTCCTCCGACAGTTTTATCAAATTTTCTTAGTATTGTCTATTTGTATGGTGGGATAGTTCACAGTTATCTATCTATTCACCTCATAACTGATTCTATTCAAATAAGGTCCTATTTTCATTCGTAATCTGAATCCTTCTTCTTGATTTCAATGAACTAACTACCAGTGTTTGTACTTTGCTTTCTCAGTGATGGGAGATTTGCTGTAAGCGAATAAAAGTAGACAAAGATTTAAAAATAGAAACGGGTTACAAAGCAATGATACAAGGTGAACAGATTAATGAGCAATTGTTTACTTGTATAAACAAGTCCTTGGAAATACTACCAGTGTTTGTACTTTGCTTTCTCAGTGATGGGAGATTCGCTGTAACCGAATAAAAGTAGACAAAGATTTAAAAATAGAAACTGGTTACAAAGCAATGATACAAGGTGAACAGAGTAATGATCCATTGTTAACTTGTATAAAAAAGTCCTATGAGAGCTCGCTGTTTTTGTCTTCCAATGTTTCGTCAGACATTATTTATAGGGAAAACAGGAAGCGCGTGGTGTAATGGTTAAAGTAATGGGAAATGGATTCGTAGCCCCGTGTTCAAAACCTGTATGTGGTAATTTCATTTCACTTAGCGCTAATACCCTTGGGAAATGTATGAAGCCTACTCTCTCTCTCCAGCTATGGATAAATAGTAGGGCAGACTGGGCTTTTTAACCTTGGTTAGGCAACCGATCTAGGAGAAGGAAACCTCTGAATTCAAACCTGTTGAACTCCGCTTAAGAAATTGACCTTGTGTCACATCCTGCTCGTGCGGAGGGGTTGGTATATATATATACAGGAAAAACAAATGAATGAAACACAATAAAAATAGAAAAAATCAAGCGTCTTTGACATAAAAATAAACCAATTATAGACATGCCGTAATATCCAACCAACCAACCAACCGACCAAACTTTGTTATGCACATATATTTTTTATGAACCTATAATCCCTAGTAACCCCTGTATCTTTGACCAACGAGTAATGCTCGCACTTCATCTTACCGTAACATAATATCCGATACATTAACTATTTGCCTGCGGAAGGTTCAAACCAATTTCTTGCCAACGTTTTCAGACAGATATTCCAACTCTGTTTGAAAATTGAACAAATCTGGTCTCATCAGACACGATGAAAACGTGCCAAATCTCCAAGCACACATCTCAATGTATTCTTCACTCAATATTACATGATTCAGCAAATGGATTTCTTCTACTCCTTCGTTCATTATAATGCCAGTGACGTTAATATTGTACTGCTAATACTGATTGTGCCCTTTGATATTGATTAGGCAACCAGTGTAGGAGAAGGAAAACTCTGAATTCATGCCCGTTAAACTAGGCTTGAGAAATTGACCTTGCGTTACATTCTGCTTGCGAGATATAATATAAGTATTAACGTCGGACTTTATTTTTGAGCAACCTATCTATTATTTTGATTTTTCGGACTATTGTACTTATCTTTATCGTGAAATACACGCGCACAAATTTATTAAAGAAAATTGAGGACTCATTTAATCGAATCATTTAACGATATATATATATATATATATATATATATATATATATATATATATATATATAACGTGTTGCGTATGTAAAATAAAGAATAAAACATTTTTCTGAGAACGATACATGGACCTTCTTTTTTTATAAAATATTACATTTTCTCCCGTTGGAACCAGAACAACATTTTATATATAAGTAATCCACAGACACGTGTTTCAAGGTTTCACCTTTCATCAGTGTAGCTATACCGTAACAGCTACCCCTGGCCGGGTTCGAGACCCGAATGAACTTTCGTTCGCCAAACCTTTAACCCGTACGGCCAGAGGCAGCTGTCAAATATAGGATAATATCCAATCGCTACATTTCTAAGAGGAAATGAATTCACTAGAGTCCTCAAACGTTTGTAAACAAACGCGAGGGTTAGCTACACGCCAGAACGGTGAATCTGCAATTAAATCCCTATTCAGAGAACTCAACCATTAATGGGAGTATGTATATAATAAATAAGTAATCCACAGACACGTGTTTCAAGGTTTCACCTTTCATCAGTGTGGCTATACAGTAACAGATGAAATAAATGGCAGTTAATCCGATAGTATGAATTTAACATTTTTGAAAAAACAAATTATGTTAAATGCTTGCTGACACAATCTATTTCGACCTTTTTAATAGAGCGGTCTTCATCAAGAGCAACCCATGAAGGAAAAACGGAATAAATAACCGTTAGAAGGAGGTACAAACAAAGGCGAGTCAGAAATTATCTGCACTTTCGCCATCATCATCATCATCATCATCATCATCATCATCATGTCGCGCTTTCTGCGCGGATATCCATGACAATCTCTCTCCATCCGTCCCTATCGCTCATCATTCTCGGGAGGTCCTCTCTGCAGCATCCCGCATCCGCACAGAGCTGATCAACGTACGTTTTTGCTGGTCGGCCCACTCTGGCGTGTCCATGTGCTGGCTTCCACAGGAGGACGTCACTTATGAGTTCGTCCTTGCTTCTCCAGCAGTGTCCCGCGTGTCTTGTCCGTTGTACTCGGATGGTTTGGGTGATATGTGGTAGGTGGCCGTACAGCTGTTTTCTCGTAGGGTGCTCATGTATTCTTATAGTTGTCACTGTCATGGTCACAAGTTCGAAGTTTGTGACTGATCACGTCGTTTTGCTTGCGGTTTTTACAATGCAAACATGGCCGCTTCACTAGCAGTATGCACCAAACAAGAACAAAGAACAGTGACCCGATTTCTCTGGCTGGAAGTAGTGTCAGTGTCTGGAATTCATCAGAGACATTCAGCACAATATAGGGACAGGTCATTGTCGTCTAGAAATGTGTATGAGTGGATAGAGAAATTTAAAGTGGACAGACACACGTGACATACGAACAATATATGAATATCTTATTATAATGGAGATTGTGTGTTTTTCTGTCTGTAACCGAAACTATATTCCTACTCAAGTCACAATTCTCTTAGTTATTGACATCACATTCTTCATGATTTATTTTTTATCTAAACCTCAATTATTAATAAAATTGACTTACATTGTTAATACTGTTAACTATGTCTACATACTGACAGCATGTAATTATATTTATATATACAACAAAATAGCGGTTTACAGTGTGAACGGGAAGGCTAATTTGCATATTAATATTAAAAAATAGAATTTAATAAATATGTGCTTAGTATTATTGATTTCTAACTGTTTGGTTTTATTTTAATGAATATAAGCAAAAATCTCTTCAATGAATCTTAAATGAAATCCATTAACACGATAAAATAACTGTCATTTTATTATTTACTTCCTCTTATAACTAAATACTTAAATTAGAAAAAATAACAATGAAAGACGAGTGATGGAAGAGTAAGTTTCAGTTGTTCCATTTTTATTTATACCCTCTGTTTCAAATCTTTTATTATACTCCCACTGTTTCAAATCTTTTTATCTGCATTCTATATAGTTTCATTAGCCTTTCTAATTTAATACAATATTTTATTACATTAAAACTTAAATACTTGCACACAGAGGGTGCATATATTTGCTAGTATTAAAAATGAACGTAATAGCGAGAGACAATTTCGAAGTCTTTACTAGGATGCCGCTCTCTAACACATTATCCACTACGCCACTCCACAGTTTCTTTGTTATTTAGTAAAAGATTTTCAGTTATTTACTTTTGAACTGTATTTCTTTCATGCAAATTTCGTTGTTTTCTATCGCAACTACCAACACGCAAATTCTACTTGAATGACAAACAATGGCGTTTATTTCTTCAATAGTGACGAGCTACAGAAAGAGGTTCACAGGTGAATCTGGACTTTTTTTTAATGCTTTTCTATTCTGGCTCATTCCACCTGCGCACAGGCTAAAAATATTACCTTTTAGAAATATGAAAATTCTCGTAGACCTGAGAAAAAAGGCATTATGCAAGAATACTACGCTGATGTCTTGTGCCTCTATTGTGAATATACAACAATTTCAATACCTATGTCTTGTCTACATGAATGAACGTCTTATTTACTTGAACGAATGTTAATTTAGTTATTTAAGCTATATCTCTATGTTATACAATTCTATAATTCTCTCTTTTCACTCCTATCTATCTCTCTTCTCTATCTCCCCCTATATCTCCTCTCTCTTTCTCTGTCCTCTCTCCCCCCTCTCTCTCTATCTCTCTCTTTATATACATATATATATATATATATATATATATATATATGTAAAAATGTAATAGGAATTGAATCCGACAATATGAGGAAAAATGAGTAAAGAAAAGAAATGTAGATGGATAAAAATGAATTTAATCGATATCACTTTAATCGATATCACTTACACATGTGTTTCGGTCAGTTTATCAAAATGTATACGGATTATGCTATTATTATTATTATTATTAAAATAATCATATCAAATTGAAATAATAATAATAATAATAATAATAATAATAATAATAATAATAATAATAATAATAATAATAGGAAAAATGTAAAAATATTCCGTACACAGAGAGATTTTTTACGACCTTTATCAGAGTGAATTTTTTTTTTAGCGTAATCTGTATACATACATGCAAGATAAGTACATACATGCTTTTCTTATTAAGCTTAGTAACATAGTAAATAATTTAAATGTACTATAACTACGTATTCTTTTATCGTTGTCTAATTTAAAAAGAAAGGAAAAAAAAGAATTCCAGATATTTCACAATATATACAAAATTACAGAAATGTAAATAAATAATAGATAAATACAATTTGATAAAACAAAGTAAAACTCTAAAAAAAAAAAAGGTATTACTATTAAAGTTATTTTATGAAATGGGACATTACAATGATGAACAGTAAACATACATTTCACATAATTAAATGCATATAATTGCGTATGAATTGATGTGTTTCAATTAGTAAATAAGAAAATGAAAAAAAAAAATAATAATTGTCATTTCCCTTATATGCTTTAAAACGATAAATAAATCGCCACTTCTTGGAGCAGCGAAAAAACACGTCCATTCTCCTGACTACTCGGCGTTCATATTATATATATATATATATATATAATATATATATATATATATATATATATATATATTTAGAGAGAGAGAGAGAGAGAGAGAGAGAGAGACGTTTGTGGGGGCGTTTGTTAGGCAATGGGCATCGTAGTAGTAAATTGAAAAGGTGAGACGAATTGAAAACCTGAATGTGATACCTTATATTCGCGAACCCAGTTTATGTAGAAAAGCTTGGATCGGCGCGATAATGTAGAATGCTGAAGATAGTTGTGGCACTCCCCTAGACCTTAAAAGTATCTCCCTGGTTTAGCGTTAGTGAAAAGGAGATACACTACCTTACTTTCCGGCTGATACTGAAAATAGACCGCTCTGCCGATTATATAATTATGCATAAATTATTAGGATGAGATGAGAATATTTGAAATTTGTGTGTAATTTATAAGTATTAGATAGGAATAAAGTCGTCGGGTGGCCTAAAGTCGGTGTCAGCGAGGGAGTCTATCCCATTTTCACTAGCTCTAGACCAATGAGATTGTTGTTTTTTCGTCTGAGGTGAAGCACAACACCTACCATCAGATCCTTACTTTTCCACACAGATCCCTGTGCTACTCATACGCTGTGTTGGCGACGGCCGGTATCGAACAAGGAACATTGTGGTTACTAGCAGAACTCTATACCGACTGAGCTAACCCGGCCTTTAGATAGGAATAATGATGTCACATAAAATGTGTATAAAGAAAACATTAAACATAGAAAAAAAAAGTTGCAGTTGAAAAGAAAACAATACAACATTGAAGATATAGTTGAGATTACAATCAAACATTTGCAAATAAATAAAATTCCGCTATTAAACAATACATACGGAGTTTATATCTTTTAAACAAATAAATCAGCCGTCTTAAATTATGTAGAGACAACGATTTAATCATCTTCAACATTGGATATTAGATATTGTGGATTAATTCCATTTATTCCAAATGCTTTTAACCATTATATATATATATATTTACTTTTTATTTTTATTTTTTTACAGCGTTATCTATATTTTTAATCTTCTTTCTCCACTTCACGTGAAATACATTTTCGAGATTCTCTTCTCTGGCTGGCGCTAAATGACGCAATAAAAAGATTATGCTCATAAGTATGCACATTAATAAGTATATAAAGGATTTTACGAGATATCCTCTTCAATTGCGCATGCATGAGGCTTCTTAAAAATACATTGGAATACAGTTAGCGCCTGCAAAAACATAACATGACAGGAAGAAATTGCTACAGAAGAAATAGAATAAATTTAGATAAACAAGAACGAGGGAAGTAATAGAGGATTGTGGGAAGGAAAGAATGTGTAAAGGATGAATGTATAAAGGATGAATAGACAGAACGAATGAAATACTGATGAAAGTGTACGGATAAAAATTGGATAAGAAGGAAATTTCAGAAAAGAAAGAAATGAATGATGTGGTAAGTAAAGAAGAAGAAATAGAGATAGGACCGATTGAATGAAAGAACGAATGAAATACAGATGTAAGTATACGAATAACAATGAGAAATAAGGAAGTTTCAGTAAAGAAAGAAAGAAATGATAGGGAAAGGAAAGAAAGAAAAAATAAAGAACGAATGAAGGACTGATGAAAGTAAAAGAATGAAAAGGAGAAATAATGAAATTTCAGAAAAGAAAGAAATGAATGATGCGCTCAGGAAAGAAGGAAGAAATAGAGATAGAGATGAAGTGAAAGAACGAATGAAATACAGATGTAAGTATACGAATAACAATGTGAAATAAGGAAGTTTCAGTAAAGAAAGAAAGAAATGATAGGAAAAGAAAGAAAGAAAAAAATAAAGAACGAATGAAGCACTGATGAAAGTAAATGAATGAAAAGGAGAAAGAAGGGAATTTCAGAAAAGAAAGAAATGAATGATGTGGTAAAGAAAGAAGAAAGAAATACAGATAGGACCGATGGAGTGAAAGAACGAATGAAATACAGATGTAAGTATACGAATGACAATGTGAAAGAAGGAAGTTTCAGTAAAGAACGAAAGAAATGATGGGGAAATAAAGAAAAAATAAAGAACGAATGAAGGACTGATGAAAGTAAATGAATAAAAAGGAGAAAGAAGGAAATTTCAGAAAAGAAAGAAATGAATGATGTTGTAAGGAAAGAAGGAAGAAATAGAGATAGAGATGAAGTGAAAGAACGAATGAAATACAGATGTAAGTATACGAATAACAATGTGAAATAAGGAAGTTTCAGTAAAGAAAGAAAGAAAAGATAGGGAAAAGAAAGAAAGAGAAAATAAAGAACGAATGAAGGACTGATGAAAGTAAATGATGAAAAGGAGAAATAATGAAATTTCAGTAAAGAAAGAAATTGATGATGTTGTAAGGAAAGAAGGAAGAAATAGAGATAGAGATGAAGTGAAAGAACGAATGAAATACAGATGTAAGTATACGAATAACAATGTGAAAGAAGGAAATTTCAGTAAAGAAAGAAAGAAATGATAGGAAAGGAAAGAAAGAAAAAATAAAGAACGAATGAAATACTGATGAAAGTATACGGATAAAAATGAGAAAGAAGGAAGTTTCAGAAAAGAAAGAAATGAATGGTGTGGTAAGGAAAGAAGGAAAAAATAGAGATAGGACCGATTGAATGAAAGAACGAATGAAATACAGGTGTATGTATACGAATGACAATGAGAAATAAGGAAGTTTCAGTAAAGAAAGAAAGAAATGATGGAGAATGGAAAGAAAGAAAAAATAAAGAACGAATGAAGGACTGATGAAAGTAAATGGATATAAAGGAGAAAGAAGGAAATTTCAGAAAAGAATGAAATGAATGATGTGGTAAGGAAAGAAGAAGAAATAGAGATAGAACGATGGAGTGAAAGAACGAATGAAATAGAGATGTAAGTATACGAATAACAATGTGAAAAATGAAGTTTCAGTAAAGAAAGAAGAAATGATAGGAAAGAAAGAAAGAAAAAATAAAGAACGAATGAAAGACTGATGAAAGTAAATGATATAAAGGAGAAAGAAGGAAATTTCAGAAAAGAAAGAAATGAATGTGTGGTAAGGAAAGAAGGAGAAATAAAGATAGGACGATTGAATGAAAGAACGAATGAAATACAGATCTAAGTATGAATAAACAAGTGAAAGAAGGAAATTTCAGAAAAGAATGAAATGAATGATGTGGTAAGGAAAGAAGAAAGATATAGAGATAGGACCGATTGAATGAAAGAACGAATGAAATACAGATGTAAGTATACGAATAACAATGAGAATAAAGAAGTTTCAGTAAAGAAAGAATTAAATGATGGGAAAAGGAAAGAAAGAAAAAATAAAGAACGAATGAAAGACTGATGAAAGTAAATGGATGAAAAGGAGAAAGAAGGAAATTTCAGAATAGAAAAAATGAATGATGTGGTAAGGAAGAGAGGAAAAAATAAAGATAGGACGATGGAGTGAACGAACGAATGAAATACAGATGTAAGTATACAAATAACAATGAGAAAGAAGGAAATTTCAGAAAAGAAAGAAATAAATGATGGGGAATGGAAAGAAAAAAAAAGAAAGAACGAATGAAGGACTGATGAAAGTAAATGGATGAAAAGGAGAAAGAAGGAAGTTTCAGTAAAGATAGAAATGGATTATGTGGTAAGTAAAGAAGGAAGAAATAGAGAGAGGACCGATGGAATGAAAGAACGAATGAAATACAGATGTAAGTATACGAATAACAATGTGAAAGAAGGAAATTTCAGTAAAGAAAGAAAGAAATGATAGGAAAGGAAAGAAAGAAAAAATAAAGAACGAATGAAGCACTGATGAAAGTAAATGGATGAAAAGGAGAAAGAAGCAAGTTTCAGTAAAGATAGAAATGGATTATGTGGTAAGTAAAGAAGGAAGAAATAGAGATAGGAACGATGGAGTGAAAGAACGAAGGAAATACAGATGTAAGTATACGAATAACAATGAGAAATAAGGAAATTTCAGTAAGAAAGAAATGATGGGAAAGGAAAGAAAGAAAAAAAATAAAGAACGAATGAAGGAATGATGAAAGTAAATGAATGAAGGAGAAATAATGAAATTCAGAAAAGAAAAATGAATGATGTTGTAAGGAAGAAGGAAGAAATAGAGATAGAGATGAAGTGAAAGAACGAATGAAATACAGATGTAAGTATACGAATAACAATGTGAAAGAAGGAAATTTCAGTAAAGAAAGAAATGATGGGGAAAGGAAAGAAAGAAAAAATAAAGAACGAATGAAGCACTGATGAAAGTAAATGGATGAAAAGGAGAAAGAAGGAAATTTCAGAAAAGAAAAAAAATGAATGATGTGGTAAGGAAAGAAGGAAGAAATAAAGATAGGACCGATGGAGTGAAAGAACGAATGAAATACGGATGTAAGTATACGAATAACAATGAGAAATAAGAAATTTCAGTAAAGAAAGAAATGATGGGGAAAGGAAAGAAAGAAAAAATAAAAACGAATGAAGGACTGATGAAAGTAAATGGATGAAAAGGAGAAATAAATGAAATTCAGAAAAGAAAGAAATGAATGATTTTAAGGAAAGAAGGAAGATGAGATAGAGATGAAGTGAAAGAACGAATGAATAAGAAAGTATACGAATATAGAAGAGAAAGTGAAAAAAATGAGGAAAGGAAAGAAGAAAAAATGACGATGAAGGACTGATGAAAGTAATGGATGAAAAGGAAAAGAAGCAAACGCCAAAAAAGAAAGAAAGGAAGAAAAAAGAGTATTAAAAATGAAATTCAAATGGTATTGCAAAAATACTTCGATTTATAAGTTGAAATCAAATCCAACTAATCCAACTATACCCCAAGATTATGTTTTGAATGTTTTTCTTTGTGGCTTCTGTTGCTCTTTTATTAAAGTCGTTAAATACTTTGAGTGATAGATCCTTTTAACACATAAACATTACCGCCTTGAAGTTTCTTTTTTGTATTATTTACTGTTCGTTTTTAAAGATAAATTACATAATGTACAACTAGAAAGGAAATATTTTGTAAATGACAGATCAGGTGTATCGATCGGAGATTAATCCCAGGGGAATGAGAAGTGCTTAGAACAGTATTCATTGCGGTGAAACAAAAATGGTCTTGAAAATAGATGAGCTAAAAGCCGGCAATTAAGGTTTTAAATTCAAGTTACTTCCCCCGCTCTGTCTGTCTGTCTGTCTCTCTCTCTCTTCCTCTCTGTCAGGGCACACACAAACACACGCACACACACAAACACACGCACGCACACACACACACACAACCAGTTCTTTTCACAAGTGTATATTGTTTCACTTTTGTAGGAAGTGCGTGGTGTAATGGTTAAAGTCATGGGAAATGGACTCGTCGCCCCGAGTTCAAATCCTGGACGTGGTAATTGCATTTCATTTAGCGCTAATATCAAGGTATGAATCCTACTCTCGCTCCAGCTATGGGTTAATAGTAGGGCAGACTGGTTATTGGTTAACCGGTCTAGGAGAAGGAAAACTCTGAATTCAAACCTGCTGAACTCCGCTAAAGAAATTGACCTTGTGTCGCATTCTGCAAGTGCGGAGGGGTTGGTAAATATATATATTGTTTTAATTTTAACGTCTCTCAATATATTGTTCTTTTTTATTGATGATTCTTACATAAACTAGCATGAAACAAAATATATTTTTCTATATCTAATTGTGTATTTAACATTTGGTTTGTATTTCCTGAAAGCACATGTCACTGAATCTCATGCAATTGTTTACTGTCAGTGCGATCATTTGTGTGTTGATGGCAAAAGCTAGAAAATGACAATTGTCAAACGACATTGGCTCTATATCAACACTATTTCATCTTAGATCTATATAAGCTGTAACACCGATATTGAGGCATCTTTATCTCTATCTTTGGTACTTGCGTACTCTTCTAAATTATTTAGTTAAGAATGAATGGAAAGTGAATGAAATAAATAAAAAAAGTATTTTTCCAAAGGACCTCTCTCAACGGAAAAAAATCATTGGACTAATTGGATATTGGAGAAGATAAGGAGAAATTTAAAACTTAAAATCAAAACTGAATATAATTAAATATATGTCTCACCTTAATTAAGTTAATCTAATGCTTCAAAAAGAACCCGTAAGAATGAAAAGGTATTTTCCATTAGAGATTTTAATGGTTTGGTTTAATAGCTCATCAGGGCCAGGATGTGACTCAAATTCTTGCCATGATGAGCTACTAAGTGAAACTATTAGTAGGTATATCTGATCCATTAGGTTTAACTTTATATATATATATATATATATATATATATATATATATATAATATATATATATATTCACATACCTAGGTGGTAATATCCTGTCCACAGAAAGCGATGTAAATACACGAATAGGAAAAGCGTGGTCGGCCACAAAAAATTATCAGTAATATGGAAATCCGATCTCACTGACAAGCTAAAGCGACAATTCTTCCAGGCGGTGGTTGTATCAGTGTTGCTGTACGGATGCACCACATGGACCCTAACGAGGCGCCTTGAGAATAAGCTGGATGGGAGCTGCACAAGAATGCTGCGTGCAGTCCTGAATAAATCGTGGAAGCAGCACCCCACGACGAAACAGCTATATGGCCACCTGCCCCCCATCTCACAAACCATTCGAGTGAGACGGTCAAGACATGCTGGGCACTGCTGGAGAAGCAAGGATGAGCTCATAAGTGACGTTCTCCTGTGGAAGCCAACACACGGACATGCTAGTGTGGGCCGCCCAGCAAGGACCTACATTGACCAACTAAGCAAAGATGCAGGTTGCTGCGCAGAGGACCTCCCTGGGAAAATGAATGATAGGAAAGGTTGGCGAGAGATTGTCATGGATATCCGTGATAATAGCGCGACATGATGATGATGATGATGATATATATATATATATATATGTAGAATTAAACAAAAGACACATCTCCTGTTTAACAATTTTATTTTTGATCTTTTCGAGTTTTCTTGCCAACTTTTTAATGTTTGGGTGGAATTCGTGGATAAGTCCACTAAAGTTCAAGTCCCCAGTACTTTCAGCACTTCGAAGTGCTATCATCATATGATGTGTTCCTTTTTTTTTAATTATATTAATGTAGAGGCTGGAAAAACTGGAACACATCACCCCTGATGATGGCACTTCGAAGTGCCGAAAGTACTCGGGACTTGACTTTTGGACTTATTCACGAATTCCACCCAAACATTAAAAGGTTGGCAAGAAAACTCGAAAAGATCAAAAATAAAATTGTTAAACAGGAGATGTGTCTTTTGTTTAATTCTACATGTATAAATGAAAGAATGCTGCCCATATATATATATATATATATATATATATATATATATATATATATATATATACTAACCTCTCGGCATAAACAGGATGCTACACAAGGTCAATATCTTAAGCGGGGGTTTAACAGTTTTGAACTCAGTTTTTCTTTTCTTATACTGTTTACCTAGCCATAGTTAAAGAGTCCCTTTGCCATCATATTTACCCATAACTAAGGGTATAATAGCCGGAGGCAGAGTATTTGGATACAAACATTTCCCTGGGTTATTATCCTGGTGTGAAATGCAAAAGCCTCGTCCAGGATTTGAACTTGAGTCGACGAATCTATTTACTACAACACTAAAAATAACACCACGTACCTCGATATAAATTTGCGTTAAACAACAAATTTCATTACAAATACTAGCAACAGAAAACACCCACCGGGCGTCGTAAAAATTAATTTTTGAAAGATATTGCCTGAGAGGTGGGAGTTAAAAATTCAATGTCAGGGGGTTTGTATCATAAGTAAGCAAAATCCATATTTATTAAAGGGGTAAAAAAAAAATAGAACAATTTGAAATGAAAACTGAGACCCGTTCCTCCCAAATAAAATGTTGCGTGCATGTAATAATCGAACAATTATTTTGAATATTTCCCACATCAATTTTACACAAAATCGTATTTATTTATTTATTTGTAAACTTTTTTAGTTAACTTCTTGTTACTTAAAAAAAAAAAAGGATGAGAGTAGAAAACAATTTTTAAAATTGCTTACTCAAATTTTGGGTGTATATATAACATAAGAATATTGTGACGAAAACTGTGCCGTAGAGCCATGACGTAGTTTTTATTACAGACAGAAATACAGACAATTGTTGTATACTCTATTTACTTCTATTATTCTTCTGCTCATCTTTGGTATCTTCTTCTAGCGTCTGGACTTCGTGTCTGGTTTCCATTGTGGATTTCTCTTTATCAGAAGCCCTTTGTCATAGGTAGTTTTTAGATAATAACCCAAGATTTCGATTTGCTTTAGATCATATTTTATTCCGAAATCCTCACCAAACTACCTGCGCAGATTGAGTACGACAGTGTGCTTAACGCGACTTAACACTTTCGTGGTTTGGCCGATACTGATACTAAACTCTCTTTCTAATCTAAACCGGAAGAGGGTCTTCTCCACAGATTCTCACGGTATCCACAGGAAGGATCAGGATGAGGTCAAGCCTTGTCACTCAATCCTTCAAGGCCGCCGGCTGCAACTTATAACAGCCATTTTGGTTTCTACACTACTGTAAATAAGTGTTAGGGTACTAACAATTATGTAATACAATCTCTATTATTAATAGATATGAGTATATTCTTTATAATTCCATCTTCTGTTATCTTTTTATCGTAAGAATTGCCGTAACTGACCTTTCGGCGTGAACTGGCAATAGACATCAAAGACTGTTAACATAGACATTAACATGAAGAAAATGGGTACACAATATTTTTGACATTTATTTCGTGGTCTCACTGCATCCGAAGTGAAAGAGTCGACTTAACCCCGCTACCCGTAGCTTAGAGTGACGCCATCTGTAACGTAGTCCATAAGTGGTTTCGTAAATCTTTATTCTCCAATTGTCTTAATATTTCAGGGGACATTTGGTATGCTTAAATCCACTTCCATCCCGTTGTCACAATAAACCAAATCTACACATAGCAGGCTCTATCGATCTCCGTGTAAAATTCAAGTCATGCTACAGCCACTTTGGTTTATTGCCAAGAGATCTCAGTCAATTCCTATACACATGATAAATCAGATTTGGGTTGGAGCTAAGGAAAATCAATTAATACTCGCAACAGCCTCTGACTCGTCGTTCCAATAAAAGTTAGATGACCTCACAGTGGTTGGGCAAAATGTCATCATTGGAGAAATTGCGACAGATCGTCTGGGACAAAATTTAA
>CM042146.1:16156563-16194063 GCA_023376005.1 Doryteuthis pealeii
CACGGAGAATAAAGTGTTCTACTTTTTATTTGTTTTCATGTTTTAAAGACAAAGAGTATTTATTCAGAGAATGCTATGCTTTCGTTTAGTTAGATTTAGCAATATATCAATACTTTAGGTCGGAGTGTGATTAATTTGTAAACGTTTCATTAAAATCAATACTCGATTTTTAACGTTCCACTGTAATCGTCTTTAATAAATCTATTTCATTTGTCTATAATAATAATAATAATAATAATAATAATAATAATAATTATTATTATTATTATTATTATTATTATTATTATTACTAGCAAATATATGCACCCTCCGGGTGCAAGTATTTAAGTTTTGACATAATAAAATATCATATTAAATTAGAAGGGCTAATAAAACTGAATAAAAATGCAGATAAAAAGATTTGGAAGAGAGGGGGTATGATTGAAAAATAGAACAACTTTGAAACTAACTCTTCCATCATTTTCCATTACCAGTCTGTCTTTGGTAAATTTTCCTAATTTAACTCTTTAGTTAAAATAGGAAGTAAAGAATAAAATGACAGTTATTTCTTCTTCTTAATGGATTTCTTTTAAGATTTATTCCCGAGATTTTTGCTCATATCCATAAGATAAAACCAAACAATTAGAAATTCATAATACTAAGCATATATTTATTAAAATCAAATTTTTAAGATCAATATGCAAATTAGCCTTCCCATTCACATTGCAATCCACTGCAATTTTGTTTTATATATAAATACAATTGCATGTTATTAATATGTAGATATAGTCAACAGTCTTAATGATGTAAATCAATTTTATTAATACTTGAGGTTTAAATAAAAATAAAATCATTGAGAATGTGATGTAAAAAACAAAGGGAATTGTGACTTGAGTAGTAATATAGTTTCGGTTACAGACAGAAAAACACACAATCTCCATTATAATAAGATTATTATTATTATTTCATTCCAATCGAGTTTTTAACACCTGCAGAAGCCGATGGTTCACTGGAGGCTGAGTGATACCATGTCTCCTCAGGTCTCCAGAACTCTTCTCCCAGAGAAGCAATCAGCGTATTCTACAGTACAAGCTGATAGCGCAACGAATACTTTTGAAAGTGTTTACGAAAATGTAACCTCTTAAAATAACATACTATTTACCTCACCATCATTTACATAGAAACGTTGACACAATGACAGGAAGCATATCACCTAAAATGTCTACAGAGTACATAACTACACATTTTGCTTCAAAATTACGTTATCACAAGCCGTTTATATTTGGAAGCAGATCTCCAGTGTTGGCAAGATTTGCTGGCTTGAAAAATATTACTTAAAATATATTTAAAACGTTTGAATGTTAACCTAATTTGGCATATGCACTGTTCTTTTTAGCGAAAATGTTTATAAGAAGCATAGATAAATCTCTTTTAGAAATGCTTCACCATATTTTTTTAAAATTCTTTTTTAATTTTTTTTTTTTTACTTAACTCTCGTATATTTTCCCACTTTGTCGCTGCTCCTTGTTTTGTCTCAACGGCATTTCTCCTGCTTAAGACCAAATACTATTTTCTGATGTAATTCGCTTGAGACTCGCACTCTTATTCTTACTACTTTTATTTTTCAATACTTACTCATTTTTTTTATTTTTTTTTTTTATTTACTCATCTATGTTGTTTGTTTTGTTTTGTTTTTATTCATTTTTTTTAGACATTTTACTTCCGGCTTCAAAAATTTCTTTTACATCCCACGAACTGTTATTTTCGACTTTCCATCCATATTTTTCCACTTTTATTTTGTTTTGTTCTTGTTTTTTTTTTTATATTTTAGGTAATCTTTTTAAAACAAAACTTCTTAAAAAATATTGTGAGTTATATTTGCTTGATGTATTCTTTCTTATGCCAATACGCATCTATTTGTATTAAATAATGTTTTCGGTTTTAAAACATTTTTATGAATATGCCAAAACGTTCGACACATTTACATTCTAGGATATGCAACAGACAATAATGTGCTTTTATTTTCAGAAGTGATATTTTGTGTGTTGTGATAAAATGCCAGTTTCCACCCTGTCGGCTGGGGCGTTAGAATGCACCAACTGCACCTCTGCAGAGGGATAAGACTCCCCCAATGGGGCAACCTGTTGGCCGTGGGTGGCGACCCGTGATGCTTAAGGATAGAGCCCAGGTGGATGAGCAGTTCATGACATGCAATACTCCACTTTGGCCCTATCTTAGGCTAGACGGGCGGTCGGAGAGGCCCCCTCCGATCAATCGGCTGGTCACATCAAGCCCTAGCACCTATATGATTTTCCTAACCCTATTGCCCTTATGGCAAGCCCCACCCCCTTTTTATCATATGGGTGCTAGAAGGCGGTGGCTGCGGGTCTACATTTCCTGGGAATGACGTTAAACTCTATCTGATGGTGAGGTTCCAGTTTTGGAGGTTTGGGGAATGTGGAGCACCCCTTCATCCCCATTGCTCACAGGTCCACTCTGACCCGGAGTGGTAGTACCTGTTAGTGTCCCTTCTATGGGTTAAATAGAAAAATGTATTTATAAAAAATTTGTATTATCCATTAAGAATTGATTTATTTCAACACTTTATCGGCATTAAATGACCCACTGAGGTTGATATGCCGTAAAACAAAACAAACCAAAAAAAAAAAAATGCCAGTTTCTTGGTTATATTGTGTTTCCAATTTCTTTTAGCATAATTCCCTTCAGAATAAAGAGGATTATTTAGCTTTAGCTTGTTACTGACAACACTGGTCTCCTCGACTCTCACTTTCTCTCTGTTACCATCCGTCTTAATTATGAACCTGTCTCTAGTTTGTATCATTTGAATCGGCCAACACAAAGCAATACAACGTGGGGTCATTGACATTGTGCAACGAAGGTGCACGAGTTGCAATCCGGGTATTGCCACAAAACCTTTGCTTTTCGGACCTCTCTGGCGTGTCCATGTGCAGGAGTACACAGAAGAACATCACTTATGAGTTTGTCCTTACTTCCCCAATAGTGTCCTGTGTTATTATTAACACTTGTCAATTAGTTAAAGTAAATCTTTGACAATGCAGAGGATTATCTTTCATTTGCTGGAAGAGTTATCTTCTCGCTGCGTTGCTGGGCGACCTCTGGTAGTTAAGCGCGTTCATTCAAAAACGCTGCTCCCTCTTTTAGCTAGATCTCCGGAACGAGCACATGGGTTAGCCTACTGTCAACCCCCTTTCTCGGTGGGGCCTCGGCCCCCCTCTTAGTAAGTGATCTCTATGTACGGATGCTCCAGTCCTTTTATGTATGTATGTTTATGTACACTATCTTGTATTTTATGTATCATTTCCATGTGCTGTTATTTATATTAAATGTTTTGTCTCAGAAACGTGTCGGAGTTTGTTATGTTTCAACTAGTTATGACTGTTATAAATTTGAATCTTACAACAATATCCATTAATAATAAGATTTGTTTTTTTACTGATATTGAAGTAGATAAAATATCATTCAGGATTAATCGTTGTTTCTCTCTCCTGTACTTGAATTCACTTTTTTTACTCATAAATATGTAACAATATACATAGCTAATACTTAACTATTTTCCTTCTTTAAAACGCCCACTGCACCTCTCCCATTTAGTTACGCTGATTAGAAAGTATTTTCTCATAAGAAATAAGTTGTGAAGTGTTCCACAAATCGAGGGATTTTTAATTATTGAATCATATAATTTTATCATTAAAAATCAAAAAGTAAATGTATTTCTATTTCCGAGCCAAGTGATATAAATAAATGATAACATAACAAAACTTGAGAATTCTCAGTAAAGATTCGTCGTTATTGATTGCTCACTTTCGTCTTCGTTTCTTTTGAGTGGAATTCATTACTTTTCAACATTTTTAAATATGCAATTCCTCAGCATCTATTAAAATTCAACAGCGCAAAACGAACTAAATATCTGAGTAATATATATATATGTTTATATATATAGTATATTAAAGTATATTAAATATTTATCGTATAAATATACATTAAATACACATTAAATATACATTAAATATATTATAGTATATTAAATATTTATATAAATAATTATATATATATACATAATATATATTAAATAATATTATATATATAATATTATATCAAATAATAAAATATATAACATTAATATTATTATATATATAGTATAATTTATATCAATATATATATATTAAATATACATTAAATATATTATAGTATATTAAATATTTATATCAAATAATAATATATATACCATTAAATATATATTAAATATATTATAGTATATAAATATTTATATCAAATAATAAAATATATATACATTAAATATATTAAATATATTATAGTATATTAAATATTTATATCAAATAATAAAATAATATATACATTAAATATATTAAATATATTATAGTATATTTAATAATTAAATATAAAATAATATAATATACATTAAATATACATTAAATATATTATAGTATAATTAAATATTATATCAAATAATAATAATATATACATTAAATATACATTAATATATTATAGTATATTAATATTTTATATCAAAATAATAATATATATATACATTTAAATATACATTAATATATTATAATATTAAATATTTATATAAATAATAAATATATATATACATTAAATATACATTAAATATATATAGTATATTAATATTATATAAAATAATAAATATATATAAATTAAATAAACATTAAATATACATTAAATATATTATAGTATATTAAAATATTTATATCAAATATAAAATATTTATACATTAAATATACATTAAATATATATAGTATATTAAATATTTATATCAAAATAATAATATAAATATATACATTAAATATACATAATATATTATAGTATATTAAATATTTATATAAAATAATAAAATATATATACATTAAATATACATTAAATATATTATAGTATATTAAATATTATATAAAATAATAATATATATACATTAAATACATTAAATATACATTAAATATATTATAGTATATTAATATTTATATCAAATAATAAAATATTTATACATTAAATATACATTAAATATATTATAGTATATTAAATATTTATATCAAATAATAATATATATATACATTAAATATATATTAAATATATTATAGTATATTAAATATTTATATCAAATAATAAAAATATATACATTAAATATACATTAAATATATTATAGTATATTAAATATTTATATCAAATAATAAAATATATATACATTAAATATACATTAATATATTATAGTATATTAAATATTATATCAAATAAAAAATATATATACATTAATATAACATTATATATATAGTATATTAAATATTTATATCATTAATAATATATATACATTAAATATACATTAAATATACATTAAATATATTATAGTATATTAAATATTTATATCAAATAATAAAATATATATACATTAAATATATATTAAATATATTATAGTATATTAAATATTCATATCAAATAATAGAATAAATATATACATTAAATATACATTAAATATATTATAGTATATTAAATATTTATATCAAATAATAAAAATAAATATAAATTAAATATACATTAAGTATACATTAAATATATTATAGTATATTAAATATTTATATCAAATAATAAAATATATATACATTAAATATACATTAAATATACATTAAATATATTATAGTATATTAAAAATGTATATCAAAAAATAGAATATAGTATATATAATATATATAGTAAATATGCAATTCCTCAGCATGTTTTTAAATTCAACAGCGCAAAACGAACTTGACAAATAAAATAGCAACTCCCCCTTTATTGGCATAAATAAGCAGTCACATAAATCTTTTTAATTCATCAAGTGCTACCAATTTTACAAAATAATCTAATAATATATACTGTAAAATAAAAGAAAAGCTATTTTACTCTTTGAAATAATTCTAAAAACCTTTCTCTGTAACTTATTTATTTTTTCTTTCTTTTCTTTTAAATTTTGCAAGTAAAAATTGAAGCCAGTGTCCTTGGCATTATGAATTATGGTAAATCTTGTGTTTGTGAAAATAAGAATATATTATCAACAAATAGCAAAGAACTAGACTCTTTCTTTACATAAAAATTTTCTCAGGTTAACAATAACATATATTCAGTATTGTAAATTATGCTGGCGAGTTTCATGTGTGGTGTGTCCGGTTGGCCTAGGGGTAGAGTCTCTGACTTTGCGTCCTGGGTTCGCCGGTTCGATCTCTATCGGGGGGAAATCGTAGGTATACACTGCTGATGAGACCAAAATTAGGTCGAAACAGCTGTATAGTGTTCCCCACGTCGCACATGGTATTCGCCGAATTTGCTTGTCATGATTAATTAAATTATATAAACTAGCAAATATATGCACCCTCCGCGCGCACGTATTTAAGTTTTAATGTAATGAAATATGTTGAATTAGAAGGACTAATGTAACTAAAAAAGAATGCAGATAAAATTATTTAAAACAGAGGAGATATAATCGAAAACAACTTTGAAACTAACTCTTCCATCATTTCCCTAATGTAACTTTTTAGTTAAAATAGGAAGTAAAAAATAAAATTGCAGTTATATCTTCTTGTTAATGGATTTCTTTTAAGATTTATCCCCGAAAGTTTTGCTCATATTTATAAAGATAACACTAAACAATTAGAAATTATTATTACTAAGCAAATATTTATTAAAAATCAAATTTTTAATATCAATATGCAAATTAGCCTTCTCGTTTACACTCCAAAATACTATTTTGTTGTATATATAAATACAATTGCGTGTTATTAGTATGCAGATATGGCCAACAGTATTAATAATGCAAAACAATTTTATTAATAAATAAGGTTTGAATGAAAATAAAATCATGAAGAATATAGCGTGAATAACTAAGGGAATTGTCACTTGAGTAGTAATATAGTTTCGGTTACAGACAGAAAAACACACAATCTCCATTATAATAAGATAATAGTTAAATGCCGGAGTTTGATTTTCTCTTCTCAAAAAAGTTTTATTAAATATCAATTTCGTGGCAAATGTAATTAATACCTACCTGAATGCAACCTTGTATATTTTAATGAAGACATGTACATGAGTGTTGGCTGGGGGTTGGAATAAAGGACAGTTCACCCTAGTGGTTGCAATCTATCAGAGATCCCAGGGAAACGTAAGAATTTGAATGCTAATTTACACGATCCATCTTAATTGGAATTTCCCGCAGTGGAACATACTTAATCTCTCGTTCGAATTTTTCTGCCAGGGCTCTCTCTCTCTCTCTCTCTCTCTCTCTCTCTCTCTCTCTCTCTCTCTCTCTCTCTCTCTCTCTTCCGTCCGTCTTTCTGTATATAGGTCTGTATAAATCCAAACACATACCCCCGCACACACGCACCATACACACACATATATATGCATAAATATATATATATATATATATATATATATATATATATATATATATATATATTATCTGCGTTATTCGAACTATTGTCCCCATCTTTATTGTTACAAATGACAATGAAGATGATGACAATAGTACGAATAACGCAGATAATACTAATCTTCAAGCCTCATCTCAAACATTCAAAGAAATAGTATATATATATATGCCTCTCGTAGTGTGATGGTTAGCAAGCTAGACTAGTAAACCATGACTAGTGAGTTCGAGTTTCACTGGGTGCCCCATACATTGTGCCACATCTAAGCTAAGCTTAGTAAATAACTATATATATATATATATGTGTGTGTGTGTGTGTGTGTAGATAGTAGGGAATACCGGATTCTTAAGTTATGCAACCAGCTTTGGTATGGTTTGTTTAATTTGTTTTACGGAACATCAATCCTTTTCGAGTAGTTTAATGCGGAAACAAATGATTTTTTTATAAAGATCTCTATGTTTTAAGTTCTAAGTATCTTCAAAATGGTATGAATTAATATTCATTAATTCCATTTGGTTTCGTTCGGTTTGTTTAATGGTATAATAAACCCGTGGTTTATTTATTGCCAAAAACTGTTAGAGTATGAGATAATAGTTGATACTCAATTTTCCCCTACAGGTGTATTTTTGTAGATGTACAACACAAAAAGATATGCAATCATTCTAGGAGAAAGAAAATCAGCTATACTCCACTTAAAATTTGCCGTTATATCGCATTCTGCTCGCGATGAAGTTATTTGCGGATTCATAAATTATATTTAAAAAAACCGTTGCTAAGTATTGATTTAACTTGGAAACCAATATTGACCTTGTGTCACATCCTACTCGTGCGGAGGGGTTGGTAAATATATCTACTTATTATATATAGAACAATTGCCAATAGCTCTTAAGTAAATATAACAAACATTGTAATAAATAAATGATCATCCTGTGGTATATGCACAGGTCCCGCTATTAAACTTAAATGTCCATAGTTTTATTTGTTCGATATTTTTTCTTTTCTTTTTCATTTGTTCCACTTATCTTGACACAATCTGATGTTCTGTTTTTTTATTTCTCTTCTGTGCGAGTTGCAACTGGTAGTTTTTCACTGAAGTCTCCAGAGATTTCCAGGACACTTCCTGCCTCCTATCTTAAGAATGATGCGGTCTAGATGGTATCACTTCTTACTGTCATCTCCAGTTTCTCCAGTCTCCTTTCCAAGTGTTTGGAGACTGTTCCAAGCTCAACTCCAATTGATATCACCTTCATCTTCATGTTGCACAGTTCTTTTACGGCTTTCTAGCAAGATGCAAGCATTTTTCTGTTTTTTCACTGTCTTTTCTTTTCCCTCTATATTATGTCAGAAGAGAAAAATCCACCGACCGTTTATTTCTTCTAGTAATTAACTCTGTCTGGCTTTCTGGTCCGGATTCTGTTATTATTACTATTGGGGTTTTCACACCTGTTGTAGCCGGTGGTTCATTGGAGGATGAGTGACAGCAAGTCTCCTCAGGTCTCCGGGATTCTTCTGAATATTCCAGCCGATGTTAACAGTGCTGGAGTTTGTATGGTCTTGATTCAGATAATACTAAAACCAGTTTAATTAAAATTATTCCCACCATGTACTACAACCTCTGGTTTCCCAGCCCGGTTTCGACTGGGGGTCCGGCGAGCTTCGGCCGCTGGACCGGGTTTGTTTATAATAATAGCGTCGATCCCAGGGGGCCATCCCCCCAGGCAACACCTGCCCCCTTGATTTAAAGAGGCAGGGCTGGGTTTATTGCCCAGTGCCTGAGGCGCCCCCTTGAGGGGAATGCCGACGGGATCGACGCAATTTTTGCACCTGCCATTCCATGAGCTTCAGCTTGTGGGTGGTCCCACGTTAATAGGGACTTTGTGCCTGACCCGTACATGTGGGGTACGCGGTAAATACAATGTACTACATAAGTCTTTATTTCTGAGAGGTATATAGCACATATTTCAGGATTTAAAGTGCATTAATAATATGGGCTGTTTTGCTAAATCATATTGCTTACAGCTGACACATATTGGTTTATTTAAGGATTTATTGATTTTAACGGCATGTCAACCCATTTAGGTTTATTTTATGCCTAGAGGTTAGGGAACCACGTGTATTGTACATTCATATTTACATTATTTTCTGTAGTTTTTGTGCATACTGTCTTATTGAATTTGAATACCTTGAAAATATATCTATTTGACTATTGGATGGATCCATGACATGTACTACCAATCTGGGTCAAAGTGGACCTGTGATTATATATCTATATAGCCTTTTCTCGTTGAGTGTCCATATTGGACGGAAGATTCAAAAATGGGTGGTTACAAGTTTATGCAAGAAATCTACCGTAAAAAGCAGAACGATATTATGCGATTTCTTCTTCGTATTCGCTGCTGGCAATACAGGCAGTTGAATGTGCTTCATCGCACACCCAGACCCTCAAGACCTGACAAAGCCAGACATCTCGGGTATAAAGCTAAGCAAGGTTATATTGTGTACAGAATCCGTATCCGTCGTGGTGGTCGTAAAAGGCCAGTACCCAAGGGTGCCACCTACGGTAAACCCAAAACTCATGGTGTAAACCAGCTCAAGTTTACCAGATCTTTGAGAGCTGTGGCTGAGCACAAAGTTGGCAGACGTTGCAAATCCCTGCGAGTGCTCAACTCTCACTGGGTTGCTGAAGACTCCACTTTTAAGTTCTACGAAGTCATCCTAGTTGACCCCTTCCACAAAGCCATTCGTCGTGACCCCAAGATCAACTGGATTTGCAAACCTGTGCACAAACACAGAGAAATGAGAGGCTTGACTGCTGCTGGCCGTAGCTCCCGTGGTCTTGGTAAAGGTCATGGATTCCATAAGACCATTGGTGGTTCTCCTCACGCCTCCTGGAAACGCAGGCAGATCCTTTCTCTTCGCAGGAAGCGATAAAATCTATAGTTTCATTTGTCTGCAAATATATTTTTTGAATACCTTTTTTTTTTATAAAGTGGTAGACACAAGGTCAGTTTTCAAGCGGATGAAAGAACAACAAACAAAAGATTAAAAATAAATCAAGACAAAAGAACAAAACACCAAAAAAACAAAAAACAAAAAAAAACAAATGGATGTTCTTTGTGAATTAATTATTGATAGAGTATTTCGTATTTATTAGATTTTGTTCAGAAAGAACTTAAATTAGCATTTATTGACCGAGAGAATCGAAAATGTGGGAATTATTTCCTCCTATTTGCACACACACACACATACACACACACACACACACGCGCACACGCACTCACACACACTCATACACGCGTGTGCACACAGAAACACACACACACACACTCAAACATGTATATATATATATATATATATATTATATATATAATATATATATATATATGTAGTTTGAAAATCGTATAGGCGAGAAAATAATTAACCCAGCGCCGTTGATTTGATGTACACACACACACACACACACACACACA
The DNA here is from genome assembly GCA_023376005.1 of Doryteuthis pealeii. Classification (NCBI taxonomy): domain Eukaryota; kingdom Metazoa; phylum Mollusca; class Cephalopoda; order Myopsida; family Loliginidae; genus Doryteuthis; species Doryteuthis pealeii. The sequence continues at coordinate 16,167,485 of CM042146.1, forward strand.
CATATATATATATATATATATATATATATTTTATCTTGAAGTTGGGCGTTATTATGAAGTATTTAAAAATAAATGAAGGAACTCGATGTTTTCTTTCTTCTAGATTAGTTGCCTCGGTAAGGCTAATTATCCGAGTTTCACCAACTATATTACATATAGTTGTACTTTGGAGTAATAGCAATGAATGGACACTGTACACTCCAAGGATTACAAGAAGCCTTGACATCAGTTTCAATTTAGTGTCCTACCCAGGACAACCCCTTTTTTGGGGGGAGGTACATCTCTGTAGGGGATACAATTGGTATATTCTAACAAAGATTAACGGAGCAGACGGAAATAAAAGTACTTAGATGTAGTGAATTTTATGTTAAAGATTTGTTTGGTTTGTTTGTTTGTTTTTTTTTTTTTACGGCATATCAACCTCAGTGGGTCATTTAATGCCGATAACGTTTTGAAATAAATCAATTCTTAATGGATAATACAATTTTTTTATAAATACATTTTTCTATTTAACCCATAGATGGGAACCTAACAGGTACTACCACTCCGGGTCAGAGTGGACCAGGGAGCAATGGTGATGAATGGGGTGCTCCACATTCCCCAAACCTCCAGAGCTTGAACCTCACCATCAGATAGAGTTTAACGTCATTCCCAGAACATGTAGACCCGCAGCCACCGCCTTCTAGCACCCATATGATAAAAAAGGGATTGGGGATTGCCATAAGGGCAATAGGGTTGGGAAAATCATATAGGTGCTAGGGCTTGATGTGACCAGCCGATTGATCGGAGGGGGCCTCTCCGACCGCCCGTCTAGCCCAAGATAGGGCCAAAGTGGAGTATTGCATGTCATGAACTGCTCATCCACCTGGGCCCTATCCTTAAGCATCACGGGTAGTCACCTACGGCCAACAGGTGGCCCCATTGGGGGAGTCTTAGCCCTCTGCAGAGGTTCAGTCGCCCCAGCCGACAGGGCGGTAAAGATTTGGGATGCAATTGAAATTTTTCCAAATTTTTTTGTAAAAATGTGCCCCTCAAGATAATGATTGCAATCGGCTTCTTATTCCCAAATGCTAAAGCTCATTAGTGTTTCAAAAAAGAAACGAGAGAGAGAGAGAGAGAGAGAGGGGGGGGGAAGAAGAAGAAGAAGAAGAAGAAGAAGAAGAAGAAGAAGAAGAAGAAGAAGAAGAAGAAGAAGAAGAAGAAGCATCACCTAGAAATCCCTTGACTTCATTAAACTCCATTTATCTCCGCAGCAAGCGGGATAGTCAGGATCACGTGACTGGCTGGCGCGGGCACCGAGTCAAAAAGAAAAAATGTAGCTGAACATTTTTGACTCGTGTAAAAATATCTCCGACTTCAGGTGTCTTGTTGAGCGGAAACGGAGCCAGAATATATTAAATCAAATTCGTGTTTCAGGGAAAAAAAAAGAGATATTATTTCAGACAGAAGGGGGCGTATTACTGTTTCATTTGAACATTAACGAAATATTAGACATGGATTCTATTTAATAACCAAATCTATTAATAATGGAGATTCGCTTATCTGTAAGAAAAATTACGGCACTGCTTACGTCACAATTTCCAAAGTCGTCAATTCATAGAATAAAGTCTTTATTTTTTAAAGAAAAATTATTAATAATACAATAGATATAAGCTATTCTTTATAATTCAACGTTTGAATCCTTTCAATTATAATGAATAAACTATATATTATTTAAATAAATAAAATGTATAAACTATAAAATTGTATTACTTTAAATGGAAAAAATTATTTGGCAAATTTGTAATCGATTTTTAAAATTATTTTTTTTACACTCGCCCCTTTGTCAGTCACAGTAAGTTAACTAAAAGTTTACAAATAAATAAAGACTTACGATTTTGAGTAAAATGTATGTGCAAAATATTCAAAATAATTATCTAATTAATAATTAATAGGTGCACGCAACATTCTATTTGAGGGAGACATAACTAAGTTTTCATTTCAAATTGTTTTATTTTTTAACTCCTTTATTTAATGATTTTGCTTACTTATGATAAAATCCCTCAAACATCGAATTTTTAACTGCCTCCCCTCAATATCTTTTAAAAATTAATTTTTACACCACCCGGAGGGTGTTTTTTGTTGCTAGTATATTTAATGCATTTTCTTTTTTCTTTTTTAAAATATGGGTGATCGAAATTGGAATTTGGAATAAGATGTGGTTAGGTTTTATGTTTAATAACATTTCAGCATTCGTGGGTTATTTAATTTGAACTCGTGTAGCCGCGTTCATTTTCTACAACTATAGCCATTACTTCACAACTACATTCTAGTGGGGCAATATTTAACCCATAGCTGAAGGTTGGTGGTGTTCATACCTTTCCCAAGGGTAATAGTCAATAACAAATAAATGTAATAGATTGGCTGGAATTCGAACTCGATTACTACTATGTCGGAGTCTAGCACGTCAACTACTACGCCCTGGCGTCGAATTACCCAAACCATCCTTGTAGAAGAACATTACTGGTACTATTTATGTATAGGTCAATTTTACCAACCCATTCACACGAGTAGGATGTAACAAATAAGCAATGTCTTAAGCGCAGTCTAACATATTTAAATTCAGTTTTCCTTCTCCTAAGTTAGTTGCCTAACACATATTAAGAGCCCAGTACCCTGTGCTATTTACCCATAGCTAGAAGGAGAATACTTACATGCATACCGTTTCCATGTGTATTTAACGCGTAGCTGAATGAGGAGAGGGCCATACTTTTCCAAAGATATTAGTCAAAATATATTTTATAGTTAATTTGCGGTTTCAGACATTTTATGTATGACAAGAAAAATCATTAGTTAACTAGCTTGAAACAGCGATATGACACAGTAAATAAGTCAGTAAAACATCATTCTTTTGATGTTATGTACAATTGTATCTCGGCAACTAAAGAAATCATTAACATTATGTCTTTTCAGAAGTCGAGGAGAAAATATATTCCATTTTATTTTCGACTTTATTTATTTAATCATTAAGCCCTCAACACTAAACCATTTATTTTTATTTTCTTTCACTTTCTTTCCGTTTCTTCTTTCTATATTTCATTTGCTCCTTTCTGTCTTTCTATTTCCGTTTTGTTTTTCTTTCTTTCTTTCTTTCTTTTTTTATTTCTTTCTTAAACCCTGAATGACAAAGCCTCGTACTTCTATTTCCTTTCTTTCATTTTGTTTTTCTATCTTTCTTTCTTTCTGTTTTGCTTTCCTTCTTATGTTTCGAATACCAAGGCAACTTATCCTTTTTTTTGTTATTTTTCTCTTTTCTTTTTTTCTTTCTTTCTTTCTGTCTTTCTTTCTTTCTTTCTTCTTTCTGTCTTTCTTTCTTTCTTTCTTATTTATGCCTTGAATGTACTGTTTCTTTAATTTTCTCTCTTTGTTTCATAGTTCTCTCTTTCTTTCTGTCTGTCTGTCTTTCTTTCTTTCTTTCTTTCTTTCTTTCTTTCTTATGCCTTGAATGTCTAATGTACTGTTTCTTTAATTTTCTCTCTTCGTTTCAGAGTTCTCTCTTTCTTTCTTTCTGTCTTTCTTTCTTTCTTTATCAATTTCTTTCTTATGCCTTGAATGTCTAATGTATTGTTTTTTTTTAATTTTCACTCTTTGTTTCATAGTTCTTTAGTTTTTCTTTTTTTTCCTTCTTTCTTAAGATGTGGATATCTAAGCTATTGTTTTCTATTTTTCTCTCTTTATTTTTCATATTTCGTTCATTCTTTCTATCTTTCTTTCTTTCTTCTTTTTTCCCTAAGTATTTCCCTTTGTCTGTTTGTTTATTTGTTTTGTTCTTTCTTTCACTTCTTTCTTCATGTCTCTTTAGAAGTCGATGAGAAAATATTTTTAATCTCTGCCCGAAGCCATGAAAAAACAGGAAAAAACCCCGAGAAAAAAAGAGTTTAATGTAATTGAAATCTAAGGATTCGATAATTCTTTGTCTGGCTAAATATTAATTGCGCTTGACTTGCAGAATTCATAAATAAACATTTTCTCTTCTTCTTTTTTTCATTTACTGCTACATATTATAACCGGGTAGCCAATCAGCTTCAGCCTAGGAAACCGGAAACGGGAAAAAACTGACCTTGAATTACAACTTATGCGTTTTATGTTCTCTTATCGCTGTTGTCTTTTGTAACTATTTCGTCTCGTTCTCTGGCTCATTACCAGATATTCAAATAAAATCTCTTGTCAGCGGTGTGATACGTGGGGGTGGGACAAGTAGGCAAACCATTCTCCCATAACTACTTTAAATGTCCAGAGAAGTATCCACTGACAGCTGCAAGTGTCCGGACATTTAAAGTAGGTAGAAATCGGAGTAAACATTAGTATGTTTTTTTAACTCTTTACCTTACCAATAATGTGCATATTTGCATACTTAATTCCACTATGGCTGACAAGTTAACTCACTGTGAAATCAACATGCATTTACATTGTTCTTCGTCGACTTTAAAAAGCGATCCATCAGACAGTTTCATTTTGGAATAATCGTTTTTTTCCGGTATTTATTTTCCGATTTTCACTGGTCGAAAAATGTTTATGGACATTAATATACAGTTTAAAGTGTAATTGAACTTTTATAAATATTTTTCTTTCTTTCACATTTTTATTTCCTTTCCTTTTATTTTATTTTTTTATATTATGCTCTGAATGCTTAAGCGACATTTTTCATTATCATTCCTTTACTTTCTTTCTATCTTTCTTTTCTTTTTCTTTCTTTCTTTCTTTCTTTCTTTCTTTCTTTAATCATATATACCTAAACGATTTATTTCTATTTCCTTTTCATTGTTCTTTCTTTCTTTCGTTCGTACTTTCTTTCGTTTTTTTTGTTCTTTCTTTCTATCTATCTTTCTTTTTCTTTTTTTCTTTCTTTCTTTCTTTCTTTATTTATGTCTTAATCTGTCTATGCCTAAAGGATTTATTTTTATTTCCTTTCCTTTTCTCTTCTTTAATTTATTCTTTCTTTCTTTCTTCATTTCTTCTTTTCTTTCTTTCTTTCTTTCTTTCTTTCTTTCTTTCTAGCCGGCTTGTTTTTTCTTCTTTCACTTGTTCTACTTTCTTTTTCTTCTTTCCTCTTTTCTTTCTTGCTTGTTTAAACCCTTACTATCTAAATATATTTTTACTATTTTCTTTCTTTTTTCCCTTTTCATTCTTTGTTTTTCTCTGACCCGGAGTGGTAGTCCCTGTTAGGGTCCCATCTATGGCCTAAATAGAAAACATGAGTTTATAAACAAAATTGTATTATCCATTAAAAATGAAATTATTTCAAAACTTTGTTAGCATGAAAGATTTTTTTAACCAATAGAAGCATTCGGCATAAAATAACCCAAGGGGTTGACATGTCGTAAAACCCAACCAACCAAATGTGAAGGGTCCTAAGAGTCTTTTTCAGCCTGTACAACTGGCTGTATATTTCCGACCTGCCTATCAGCAAGTTGAAAAAAATTAGAATGCACGATAAAGAAGTGTATCTTAAATATTTCTCAAGACAAAAAAGTAGAAACACTGAAGTGCTAATAGACTATTTACAGACAGAGTATTTACGTAATCGGCTAAGGATAACGCTTCCCTACCCCTTAGCTCAGTCGGTAGAGCGTTCGGCTAGAAACCACAAGGTTTCTAGTTCGATACCGGTCCTCGCCAACTCAGCGTATGAGTAGCACAGGGATCTGTGCGGTAAAGTAAGGAGCTGATGGTAGGTGTGGCGCTCCACCTCAGATGCTAAAACAATTTCCTTGGTCTAGCGCTATTGAAAAGGGGATAGACTCCCTCGCTGTCTGGCTGATACCGACTTTAGGCCGCCCCGCTGACTTTACTTTTTTTACTTACCCCTTACCTCTACCCAAGATCACCGTAATAAATGTAAGGTTTGCCTAATTTAGTATTCCTAAATTTACTTTAGTCTTACCATAAGAAAAATAACACAGCAAGTGTTCTTAATCAGCTTAAACATTTGAGAATAATTTGAGCAAAGAAAAATTATCAAGCATAAAAGTAACAAAGTTCTATGGCAAGATCAACCTCTTCATCACAAACTGTTGACCAAAATTCAATCCTTTGTAGAGAAAATTCGTCAATCTCACTCTTCATAGCTTCCATTGTGAGCTGGAAAATGCCAATTAAAAACGTGAATGCAATTTTAATATACTTTAAGAGATCATTAAGCAACTGAAAGCTGTTAACAAGGTTTTGTAGAAATTCATTGTATATATATATATATATATATATATATATATATAATATATATTTATTTATATATATATATATATATATATATATATATATTAGTTGTGGAGTCTACGTATGCAGCTTTGTTGGTATAACTGATGACTAATTTTCAGTGTGTGTTATATATATATCTTATTATAATGGAGATTGTGGGTTTGTCTGTCTGTAACCGAAACTATATTACTATACAAGGCACAATTCCTTTAGTTATTTACATCATATTCTCCAAGATTTTATTTTTATTTAAACCTCAATTATTAATAAAATTGTTTTACCTTACTTACACTGTTGACCATATCTACATACAAATAACATGCAATTGTATTTATATATACAACAAAATAGAGGTTTACAATATGAATGGGAAGGCTAATTTGCATATTGATCTTAGAATATTGATTTTAATAAATATATGCTTAGTATTATTGATTTCTAATTGTTTGGTTTTATCTTATTGAATATGAGCAAAAATCTCTTCAATAAATCTTAAAAGAAATACATTGACAAGAAGAAATAACTGTAATATTATCCTTTACTTCCTATTTTAACTAAACAGTTTAATTAGGAAAATTACCAATGAAAGACGGGAGTAACGGAAAATGATGGAAGAGTTAGTTTTCAAAGTTGTTCTATTTTCAATCATATCCCCTCTGTTCAAAATCTTTTTATCTACATTCTTATTCAGTTTCATTAGCCTTTCTAATTTAACATCATATTTTATTATAAAATTTAACTAAAATACTTGCACCCGGAGGGTGCATATATTTGCTAGTGTCTATAATATATATTTTTGGGATTTAGTGCAAAGCATGAGTAAAGTGTGAAAGTCTTGGGTTATTTAGCCAAAAACTACTAATGACCCAGGGCTTCTGATAGACGAGAACTCCCAGCTAGATAATATAGTGAAAGATAATTAGAAATATATTCCATATTTACATATGGGTGATACAATTTCCTGAGTCCTGATTGGCTGCAGACTTTACTGGGGCTATGGTGCTTAGATAAATAACCCACACTTTGTACTTTGCTTGTGGCAATGCAGGATCTGTATTGAGTTACAGCTTGCTTGCTACCTTTGTCTTCCAGTTCGATGGTAATTGGGCTTCTGCTGTCAAGAGTATATATTTACCAATTCCTTTGCATGAGCAGGTTGTGACACAAAGTCAATTTTTTTCTAATCGGGTTTCTCGGAATTTGGGAAGATGAAGAGTGAAAGACGAGATGAGGAGATGTGAATGATATTGGTGACTACGAATGGACTGCCACATTAAGTAATGAGGGGTCAACAGGAAGCACTAAACTATACAACTTACCTCATTCAATAATATTTAAGAGCCTGACTTTTTAGTAGCCAGGGAACTCATATTCGCGCTGATTGCTAGAAAGTATCTCAGTGTTAATCATGGTATTGCTTCTTCTACTACGCTGGTCCATCTTACAGAGATGAGGTTTTTCATATCAGGAATGAAAAGCACAGACACGTTGTCCAAAATAAATTCAACTCACGTTGATTTCTAATGTCATGAATTTATTTTCGATCGATCTCATAAGCTGGACAATTTGACGTGGTATATTTTTCAGTCGATTAAGGAAATTTTTTATTCTTTTATCAATCATTGCTCACCTGTAGTAGGTGGGTGCAATTTCGCTTAACACTAAAATTTGTCTAGACGTGTCACTGTACCGATAACTAACTGACTCACGCTACTCAAAAGATCACACAATTGCAAGTCAGACCGCCTCTTGCTCCTACACTTTTTTTAGACATAGCATCTTAGACAAAGTAATATACCACTTCAGCACTGGAAAGGAGAGAACATACAACATCCTCCACCCGTACAGAATCAAGAGTTTCAGGCTTGAAATCAGATAACACTTTGCTATCTGAAATAATTAAAAATATAATACAATTACATAAATTCTATAAAAACACAAGCATTTACTGCTACAAAAAACCAATACCCTGACATTCCATTAAATAATTGGGATAAATTGTTTCTTACCAGAAATAGTCCCTGAATACACATAGAAACAGATGCTGAACATTAGTTGTTAGTGAGCTTTTGAAATTTTAAAATCTGTTCGTATTTACTATTATTAATATACAAGGTGTGTCAAAAAAGTATCAAGATTTTTAAAACTTTTTGATACACCTTGTATTCTGAAAAAAAAAGTTCCATTTTATTCAGAATACAAGGTGAGTCAAAAAGTACCAAGTTTAAAGCTGTTTAAACCGCAAAAGATCACACAATTTCAAGTGTGACCGCCTCTCGCTCCTACACTTGGAATTCTATTGATTGAACCTTTGCAGTCGGTCATCTAACCTGATATCAGCCACTACATAGCAGTTTGCAGCAGGATTAGTATTAACTTATTAACCATTTCACGTTTCTCGGAAAATTAGAGGTGCCTTCCCACAGGTTTTTTTTTAAAGATAATATCCTTTCTTTCGAATAGGTTTTAAGGGTAACATTTGGGTCCCAAATGTGTCTGAGGAAACAGAGGAAACACATCCTGCTCGTGCGGAGGGGTGGATATATATATATATATATATATATATATATATATATATATATATATATATAAAGTTTATTTTATTTTTAACAACAAATATGTATTTTTTAATTTTTTTTTAAATTCCGGTACTGATCGAGAGCGTTCTGTGCCTTGTAATTACTGATATATTCATTTCGTTTTTCCGCTTACAATGTTGCTTTGAAAAAGACATATTCATAATGTCGAAACAGATATCTGTCAGCAAAATTTTTAACATCTTGTTTTTCTATAAAACTTTCTATATATATATATATATATATATATATATATATATATATATATATATATGGGGTACAAAAGTAGGTATACAGTAGTGTCACATCGGTGAAGTTAGTGTCATATTATACAGAAGGGAAAGTGAAATATCTTAAGTAATAAAAATGCATGTTTATTTATTCGTTTTCTTTTATTCACTTCAATTAAATAGTCAGGTGATTGATGCTTATAAAGATCCGTGTTCCAGAGTGTGCATGAGTGGCTGTTATCGATTAGAGGAATGTTCGAACTCTGAAGGAAAGCAATTTGAGTACCTGAGGGATTAGAACTTCTTACTACTTGTGCTTCTTATTACATGTATATGCAACGTATATAAGTGCTTTCCCATTTTTATAACTGTATATCTACTTTTCACCATCTTGTATATATATATATATATAATATATATATATATATATATATATATATAAAGATAAATCTAATGAGTCAGAGGAAACTACTAAAAGTTTCGCTTAATGCTCTTCAGGGCTAAGATCTGACTCTAAGAGTCAAATTAGCATTACGCGAAACTTTTAGTAGGTTCGTCTGACTCATTTGATTTATCTTTATTATTTGCTCTACTTAGGTATTGAGCACTTTTTACTTATTAGCTTTAGTCTCCTGGCGGATTTGTATGAATATATATATATATATATATATATATAAAGATTATATACAAATATAAATATAATATATATTTACACATATAAATTGTTTTTTTTAAATATTTTATTATACATATATAAATTGTTTTTTTCTTTTGGCCAAAATATTATACCAATATATTATTTTTTGTTTTACGATTGTCTTGGTCCTTTCCTTTTTCCAAACATTTTTCTTCCCGGTTGATGTTTGGTAGTATGTTTTACAATCAAACTATTTGCTGTTTTTTTTTTTCACCGCGAGGATTTACCAATAAGTTTGGTATATATATATATATATATATATATATATATATATATATATATATAAATTTAACATTATGAAAAAACATATGATGTTTGTTATGTAATAGCTGACAGTACTGTTTCGACCAAATCGATAAGTTGGTCTTCATCAAAGAGCGACATAGGTGGGAAGAGAAGATACCCGTTAAAAAAAGACTGTTTACAGAAACGAACGCTGAGTTCAACCGATATCTTCTCTTCCCATCTATGTCGCTCTTTGATGAAGACCAACTTATCGATTTGGTCGAAACAGTACTGTCAGCTATTACATAACAAACATCATATGTTTTTTCATAATGTTAAATTTCATACTGTCGGATTAATTTCCATCTATTTTTCATATATATATATATATATATATATATTATATAATATAATATACATTGTAGATTCTATATATTCTGGTATTGTGGCTAGTTTGTTAAAATGTAGAGGACATGCAGTTGCATTTTGATATACTCTTTTTATGTATTCATGTCGATTATTATCAAAAGTTGATTAATTGTTAAGTTTAAAAAGGAAGAGTTGAATGACCTTTTTGCTCACTTTCCTACCCCAGAACAGATAAAAAAAATTTAGCGGTCAGATTTCCGATTTTTGTAATATCACGAACTAACAAACATGCTTTCAATTGGAAAGAAGAACCATTGAAATACTTTGGTTTCTCTGGGATTTGCATCAATTATCTCGAGAAATAAAATGGCTTCTTTTTTGGTGTCCATCTTTTTCCTGTTTTCGCTTTGATAGTCAAATAATCTGCAGTTGTTCAACATATTTATTTTCTGTTTTCTATCGAACTTTTTTTTTTTTTTTTTTTTTTTTTTTTTTGAGAGGAATTTCTTGTTTGTCTTCTTTTCGTTGTTACTTTTTTTCTTCTAATATTTCCTCTTTGAATATTGGGAAATTTGTTATCTTCATTCTTAATGCTTTAGTTCATTTTTAATCTTTCAGTTACTCGTTTTTTTTTATCATGTTCTTAAATGTTTATCTCTTGTTTATCGTCTTCAGTCATTTTTTCCTCTTTCGTTTTATTATGCACCTCTATCTCTTAATCCAATTCTAATAATGTTAATCTTTCTCTTTTTCTGTTATTTCAATTTTCTTCTGCTTCTTAATCTTTCTTTCATTTTTGCTTTTATTCTTACTCTCTTTCCTTTCTTTTTTGTGTATTCTTCTTCCAAATTCCTTTTCAATATTTTTTTCTTTTAATTGCCATTTGCTTCCAAGTTTAGTCGTGTAAGTTTTAACTTTTTTTCATTTTGATTTGAAACTTATTTATTTTTCCTCCTTTTTAGTTCTGTACAATAATATTTTCTTCAGTATTTCTCCTTCGTACTTATTCTTCATTTTGCTTTATTCCTTCTTTTTCTTCTTTTTTCTTTATTTATCTCATTGATTTTCTTCGTCTTTTTCACATAATCTTTTTCTTCTACTTTTCTCTTTTCATCTTCTTCATTTTACTTTTTCTTGTTTTGTTTTGATAACTTCTTTATTTTTCTTTGTTTTCATCCATATTATTTTTTCAATTTCTCTTTTCATCCACTTTTTACATCTTTATTTTCCGTAATTTCTTTCTTTTGATCCAATCGTTATTATTTCCATTGCATTCATAGAATTTTTCACCATCATTTTTTTTTTTACATTCTTCGTCAATCTCATTATTATTCAAACTCTCTTTCGCTCTCTTTCTCTTTTTCTTTCTTTTTCTGTTTCTCAATAATTTGAATATTTTTGCGTCTTTATTATTTTTTTGTGTATTTTTTGTGTATTCACTTATTACGAACGCCCTCTCCATAATGTCTTTTCGAATTCTTTTAAATTCATATTCAGTTCTTCGTTAAAATTATAATACATTTCCGTGAGTTGCCAGACCGTCTTTCATTAAAAGCAGATGAGTTTTAATTTACGAAGGAAAATATCGAAGCCCCTGAAAATGAATTTCTAAACCGTTTAATTCAAAAGCACTCGTCTGTTTTGCAGCACAACAAAAGTCCAATTGCTAAAGCCCAAAACGCAAACCGCCTCAAATCTTATTTCAATCATATAAAGTCATTAACCTAACATGTCCATCAAGTTTCCTGGCCTATGGTCGGGCGTAGGACATGACCTCACAAATAATATTGCCAAGACGAATATTATCCTGCTTAATTGATCAAATATTACAGTTTAGAAATATTTTGGTTACATATTTTTATTTTATTTTTCCGGTTAGAAAAAAGTGTAGAAGTTTATTGATATTAAACAAGCAATACTATACTCACTATCACTGTGGGATTCCAGCTACCATCGACTTAACAGAGAAGGAAGCAAGCTGTAACTCAATACAGTGACTTCGTTGCTGGGAGCATAGTGCAGAATGATAGTTATTTAAGTATCCCTATAATCACACTGAAACAAACAGCCAATCAGGACTCAAGAAATGAGATCACCCAGATGCAGGTATGGCATACTCTAGGGTGCAATAAATACCAACAGCATTATTTACAAATTCAGCTGTACTTAGTTGCTGCTCAGCTGAACATGCACTAATTTTCCCAATTCAACAAATTGCAGCTTGCAAACGATTACAAAACGATCGGATGTCCTTCCTTCGGTATGAGTTACTGCGTTGGCTAGATGAATAAGGGCCCACTTTCTGGTGAACGATACCGGATATTTCTGGCTCACTATGGTATACAACCGATCTAAGTATTTAGATTACAGTTTAGCATTAATGGTTAGATCTTCCGGAAAGAACTGTTAGGGAATTTCCCATTTTAATTCCACCAGACATAGAACCTAATGTACGACCAATGGGTACAATTTAATTAGCAGAACCAGAAATAACAGATGAAAATATCATGAATTAATGAAAGTTCTTACAGACTGTCTAGTAAGAAAGATAAGGTGTCATATCTGAGGCCAATTAAAAGTGAAAAACGTTATTAATCAGTTGTTATATTAATCTTCTTTGTTTTGCTTTGAATTTAAGTTGAACAGGAATAAACATTAGCAACATTGAAATATTTCCCGTATGAATTTGAGTTAATAATTGAATGCAAAATTATTAAAAATAAATATATAGATAACATTATAATTAATTAATTTCCCACTAATGATAATAAAGAATAAATATGCCTATGAGTTAAATTTGACTGATATATATTAGAATTAAATATACATTTTATACATTAAAATAGTAATATTATACTTCATGAATGCTAGAATATATAAAATTACAACATATTTATTCTATATTAATAAAATCATGCATTGAAATTGAAATCGAAATTATTATGATAATTACTAATTAATAATTACTTTAAAAATTAAAATAAACTATGATGTAAATACATGAAAAAAAACAGTTAAAATACGTTTTAAGAAGCATCGAAAAACACGTCATACCTTTGTGAAGAATCGGTCATAAGATAATTAAAACTTTTCTTTCTCTTTTTTGAAGGCACATTCTTAAAATAGAAAATCACAAATGATAAAATTATATTCCGAATGATAATTTATATTAACAAGTTACATATAAACAATAATTTTAATCCAATTAAATCCCGCCCTGTCGGCTGGGGCGTTAGAATGCGCCAACTGCACCTCTTCAGATGGGTAAGACTCCCCCAGTGGGGCCACCTGTTGGCCGTGGATGGCGACCCGTGATGCTTAAGGATAGAGCCCAGGTGGATGAGCAGTTAATGACTTGCAATACTCCAATTTGGCCCTATCTTGGGCTAGACGGGCGGTCGGAGAGGCCCCCTCCGATCAATCGGCTGGTCACGTCAAGCCCTAGCACCTATATGATTGCCCCAACCCTATTGCCCTTATGACAAGCCCCAACCGCTTTTTATCATATGGATGCTAGAAGGCGGTGACTGAGGATCTACATGTCCCGGGAATGACGTTAAACTCTATCTGATGGTGAGGTTCCAGTTTTGGAGGTTTGGGGAATGTGGAGCACCCCTTCATCACCATTGCTCCCTGGTCCACTCTGACCCGGAGTGGTAGTACCCGTTAGGGTCCAATCTATGGGTTAAATAGAAACATGTATTTATAAAAAAATGGTATTATCCATTAAGAATTGATTTATTTCAAAACTTTATCGGCATTAAATGACCCACTGAGGTTGATATGCCGTAAAACAAAACAAACCAAACCAAACCAATTCAATCACCGAAATTAAGCAGCAATGAGCCTGTTCAGTATATAATTGGTTGATCGCTTAAGTAAAATAGAAACGCAAAAAATTCATAATTTTTGAACCACACGTGTATTTATCGAATTATCATATTCTTTTAATTAGTTGGTTGTTTGAATTTTACGGCATATCAACAACTATTGGGTTATTTTGTGCCGAAGCCGTTTTGTGTCATTCATTCTTGAAGGATATTCAATTCTCATTTTAAACTTAACATATTAAACACATTTTAACTCAGGTTTCCTATTTAACTCATATATACCACCTATTGTGGGTCAGAGAGAAACTAGGAATGCTCCTGATGAAGGGGCACACCACGTTGCGCTGAGCTTCAGAATTGGAACTTCACTTTCAGATAGAGTTTAACATGATACACAGGACACTAATATCGTCAGCAACCGCTTTCTAGCACATACATGATAAAAAGGGTTGAAGGTTGCCATAAGAGCAATAGAGTTGGGATAATCATATACGTGATAGACCTTGACATACCCAGCTGATTGTGTCCGATAACAAGCGCAGAGTTAAACTGAACGCACTTGAGTTGGCGACAGAGTTAGAGTTAGGGTTAAGCTGATGAAACCTATGGTAATTGGACAAAATCTTTTTGGAATCCATAGTGCTAAAAGAATAAGGAACCTTCTTATTACGATTTCTGTGGCGCTTTTTAGGCTGCAGGTGAGAGCACTTTACAGTGGAGATCCCATGGGTTCCTTTGTGTTAGGTAGAATCCTTGTGTTCCTTAGTGTTAGGCAAAATGCTTAGTTGTTCCTTAGTGAAGAATCCTTGGGTTAAGCAGAGTCCTTGGATATTCCTTGGTGTTAGGCAGAATCTATGCCAGACCGCCCGTTTAGCCTAATTAAAGGTCAAAGTGGAGTGTAGCAAGTAATGGATTGCTCAGACACCAGGGTTCAATCCTTAAGCATCACCTCTCGCCAACCGCAGCCAATAGGTGACCCTAATTGGGTGTGGGTGTCTTACCTCTCTGTCGAGTTGCCGTCAATGTATTCTAAAACCCCTGCCGACAGATGTTGGAATATTTTGCGATATAATGTATGCTGGAGACCACCACTTAAACTTATACACTGCGTAGCAGCTTGTATTCAATCAGCCACTCAACACGCTCTAATACTTGGTTAGTTAGCTATTTAATCGCCGTTCTTGAAAGCCGTTCAGTAGCTCATATTCGTCACGGACGAATGGACCAACAGCAAAGGACTCTGCTTGACACAAAGATTCTGCCTAACACCGAGGAATATCCAAGGACTCTGCTTAACCCAAGGATTCTTCACTAAGGTACAACTAAGGATTTTGCCTAACACTAAGGAACACAAGGATTCTACCTAACACAAAGGAACACAAGGGATCTTTACTGTAAAGTGCTCTCACCTGCAGCCTAAAAATTGCAACAAAATTCGTAATAATAAGGTTCCCTATTCTTTTAGCACTATGGGTTCCAAAAAGATTTTGTCCAATTACCATAGTTTTCATCAGCTTAACCCTAACTCTAACTCTGTCGCCAAACTCAAGTGCGTTCAGTTTAACTCTGCGCTTGTTATCGGACACAAATTCACTTATTTCAGGTCGAACGAAAATACATTACATACATTTTGCGTCACTTTCCTCTGCGAATCTGTGCACTTTAGCAAGTGGAATCCACAAGCATTGCGTGTAACATTGCTTTTACAACATGCTTCATCGGGGGAGAATTTTATCTGAAGAGGTAGAAGGAAGACATTTGCACGTTTCCCCGGGGAAGGCACTTTACATTGTATGAAATCCTAGGGCTCTACAATAATTCTGTGCATTGGTTTGTAATCAAAATATTCGATTAGGTCTAAGCACAACGCTTTTACCAAAACAGAAAAGAATATTTTGTTGCACAAGGAAATTTCGAATAGAATGAAAGGGATTCAAGAGAAAGTTCGACTCATCGAAGAAGGTGTAAAAGTAAAGTAAAATCGGCAGGCTGGCCTAATGTCGGTATCAGCCTGATATATATATATATATATATATATATATAGAGAGAGAGAGAGAGAGAGAGAGAGAGAGAGAAAGAGAGAGAGAGAGAGAGGGGGAAGGGAGAGAGAGGCGCGTGGGCTAGTGGACTCGTGTGAAAATGGACTCGTCGATTCGAGTTCAATTCCTAGACGAAGCTGTTGGCATTTCACATAGCGCTAATACCATTGGGAAAGGTATGAATCCATATATCCTCCCTCCAACTATGGGTTAAATAGTAGGGCAGACTGGGCCCTTCATCCTTGGGTAGGTAACCAGTCTAGGATAGGGATAACTCTGAATTCAAAATTCCTGAGGTCGGTCGTTGATTGGGTTTGTGGCAACCCTTGATGCACCAATTCTTTCCTATCGACAATGCCAAAAAGTGTGGATGGTCCAACACAAGCCTTCACCACTATAAACAAATCACTGTGTGGGTGTTCATTGTGTGTATGAACCCTCATACGTCGAAAATCGACGGGAGAGTCCATATATATATATATATATATATATATATATAATATAGAGAGAGAGAGAGAGAGAGAGAGAGAGAGAGAGAAAGAGAGAGAGAGAGAGAGAGAGTCCACCCTTTTTCACTAGGGCTTGATTGTGGTTGTTTTTTTCGTCTGAAACGGAGTGCCGCAACTACCCTCAGCTCTCCAATTTACTAAACAGATCGAGGTGGTGATCAACGGTATCGAACCTCCGCATATGAACCACAAGGTTCAACACTTTTTGTTTCTTAGACGGATTTCTGTTGACTGAGCTAAACTACCCGCCCTACCTATCGGTATTTTTCTTGTTTTTATCTTAAGTTATTGCAGTTGTTATATTCTTCGGGATTTAAATTTATGGTTGGTCGACGTGTATATTTTACGGTTTCGCAGGTTCATTGAATTTTTTAATACTGGAGCCCTTGTCCGTTTTTGCAAGCATCATTATCATAACCCTAGCACCTATATGATTTTCCCAACCCTATTGCCCTTATGGCAAGCCCCAACCCCTTTTTATCATATGGGTGCTAGAAGGCCGTGACTGCGGGTCTACATGTTCTGGGAATGACGTTAAACTCTATCTGATGGTGAGGTTCCAGTTTTGGAGTTTTGGGGAGCACCCCTTCATCACCATTGCTCCCTGGTCCACTCTGATCCGGAGTGGTAGTACCTGTTAGGGTCCCATCTATGGGTTAAATAGAAAAATGTATTTATAAAAACATTGTATTATCCATTAAGAATTGATTTATTTCAAAACTTTATCGGCATTAAATGACCCACTGAGGTTGATATGCTGTAAAACAAAACAAACAAAAATCAACTCACCCACTCTAGTGTATGTATCAATAATACTCATATCAATCGCATTTACATCCTGATTAGATATATTTTAAATAAATGTGGTGAAAATAGGTTTATCTAAGCAATATGTCGCCTCACTATATTTTCTAAATGATTCTAGTCATGGAGTAGATGTTTATATATCTTATTATAATGGAGATTGTGTGTTTTTCTGTCTGTAACCGAAACTATATTACTACTCAAGTCACAATTCCCTTCGTTATTTACATCACATTCTCCATGATTTTATTTATATTTAAACCTCAATTATTAATAAAATTGCTTCACCTTTTTATTAGTGTTGTCCATATCTACATACAAATAACATGCAATTTTATATATATACAAAAATAAGCGGTTTACAGTGTGAATGGGAAGGCTAATTTGCATATTGATATTAAAAAATGTGATTTTATTAAATATGTGCTTAGTATTATTGATTTCTAATTTGTTTGGTTTTAATTTAATGAATATAAGCAAACATCTCTTCAGTGAATCTTAAATGAAATCCATTAACAAGAAAAAATAACTGTCATTTTATTCTTTATTTCCTAATTTAACTAAATAGTTAAATAAGTAAAATTCAGCAATGAAAGACGGGAGTGATGGAAGAGTAAGTTTCATTTCTATTTTTCTATTATACCCCCACTCTGTTACATATCTTTTTATCTGCCTTCTTATTAGACTTTCTAATTTAATACGATATTTCATTACATTAAAACTTAAATACTTGCACCCGGAGGGTGTATATATTTGCTAGTATAAAAAATGAACCGTATTGATACCCGGCCCCAAGGGGAAAATTAGAAAAAAAAAGGAAAAATAAACCTATTAACTGAAAACATTATTTGAATCAAACACAAAGATTTTTATTATTATTATTATTATTATTATTATTATTATTATTATTATTATTATTATTATTTGAGTTTTCACATCAGTGTTAGCTGATGGTCTTTCACTGGAGTGACAGCAAGTCTCCTCAGGTCTCCAGGATTCTTCTGAGTATTCTGGCAGATTGCAGCCGTGCAGTGTTCTGAATGGATTCAATTCTTCCTGTGATTTCCAAACTTTCCAAACCCTTTTCCAATCCTTTTGGGACCGTTCCAAGTGCACCAACTACAATTGGTATCACTTTCACTTTCATGTTCCATAACTTTTAAGGTCCAGATATTTGTCCATGTTTTCATTTTCCTTTAGCTTCACCCTGTGATCTGCTGTCACTGAAAATCCACCAGTTTCTTTTTTGTTTATCAACACTAGATCTGGTCTTCTTGCTGGGATAAGGGGATCCGTTTTTATCTCAAAGTCCCAGAGAATTTTATGCGTTTCGTTCTCAAGAACAGATTCTGGTTTATGCATATACCATTTTGTTATATAGTTAAAATTTAATTTTTTGCATAACTCCCAGTGTACCACCTTCCCAACCCAGTCGTGTCTAGTTTTGTATTCTCGTTGTGCTAGTTTGCTACATTCACAGAGTATATGGTTTACAGTCTCATCTCTATTAGCGCAATTATTATTATTAACCCAGAATTATAAAGTCACATCTTTGATAGACGACGAAACTATGAGGATAAAATAATCTTTGATGTTGGGAAGGGAATGAAAATTTATGAGTGGCTGGAAATTCGCTCTTCATTTCAGGAAAGCAAACTTTATTTTATGCTTAATGATCAATGGAATAAAATAGATTACAAAAAAAGAAGAAGAGACAGCTCAATTGTGTTATGAATAATGAACTAACCACAAGGAATCAATTAAGTGAGGAAATGTAAAGTGAACAATCATAGAAAATGGTTCAAGATAAAAGTACGATTAAACAAAGTGAACGGTGATTAAACAAATATAACGCGGACATGTATAGGCCAAACAAAACAAATAATAATTGATAGATTAGAGCTTGTTATGAAATTATCATTTAAAAGGATTAATGGTTGTGATGTTTATTTGATGATTGCCCGAAAATCTTTAGAGAACTGTGATGAGTTTGAAATGTGTGGCAGAAAAAAGGTATTTTTGATAATCGTAATATTTGCATTCTTTAATAGATTTGAACACACATACACACACACGCACACACACACACCTCACTCTCTCTCTCTCTATCTATCTATTCTATCTTTATATATAATATATATATATATATATATATATATATATATATATAAAGAAAAAAGGCGTAAAGACCGGGAATTAAGCGATTATGGGTATCTGATACACTTCGAGTTTCCCCAGATCACTTTCCATAAAGGAAGCGAGGAGAGTCTCAGATACTCACGGGTGGAAATGGACCATAATAGCTTAATTCCCGGTCTTTAAGCCGTTTTTCTTTACAAATTACTTTGCCCTGTTTATAAAAAATAAACATTGAGCTCTCAAATCGAACTTGAATGGACCAGCTTAGAATCATCCTAATACCAAAAGACTTGGTAACCAACCAAAGTATATATATATATATATATATATATATATATATATATATATATGAGTGTATGTATATGTGTGAATGAATGTAAACACTGATTATCTTGTGTCGCTTATCCACCGATTTTCTTTTTCTTATGAGTGTTTTCACCTCAGCTAAGTAAGGGAACTTTCCGTTTTTATCATATAGAAAGAAAAGGAAAAAAAATGAATGTTCCTCAGGAAAAATATAAAAAGAAGGAAATAAAGAAAGAGATTAGGGGAAAGATGGAAAGGGAGGGGTAAGCGCGAGGAAGGGGTAACGCAAATAAGTTTCAATCGAACATAATGAAAAGATGAAAAGAAGAAAAGAGTGAGAGAGAGAGAGAGAGTTAAATCAAGATTATTACACTTTTTTACATATTGAACTATTTAGCAATAGCTATTAAGTAAACATATCAAATGTTGTGATTATTAAATAACCATGCGATGGTATATCCACAGATCCTGCTAATATGTGTATATACAATGTTTTCGTGTGAATGTGGATATAATTTGATAGATTGATATATATTTCCTCTGGGTCAGGAAGTATTGATCAATGAAATTTTTATCTTTTTTGTATTAAACGGATATGACTTCTCGAACGACCTTGACATATATACCGATGTATGTATTTATCAGTTAAATTTTCATTTATGTCGTAGGTGTTGATTATGCCCCATGGTTAAGATCTCTGGCTGCTGATATATCGGTCAGGTTTCTATACCGGTGTGTGGTAGTTTTCGACGTCTATCGAGTTACAATAGGAGACGTGATACGTCAAAACACAGTATCAGTGTATGACTAAGTTCAAAACTAGTTGAGAAAAATAAACAGCATAAAAGAAATATCTCTGTTTGTCATAGCACTTTTGGTTCATCTTATATAATATATATATATATATAGATATATATATATAATAATATATATATATATATATATATATATATATTAAATTTAAATGTCGTGTATTGATACTAGTTTATAAATAAATAAATCTTATATACATATACATATATTAAAATAAATCTTATATACATCGAAAGTTCTAAGCAAATTGTATTAAAGCTAACACAAGTATAATAATCAACCTTCAGATACATCTTAAACAAGACAAGCTTCAACAGGTAAGTTAATATTACCAATTTAAAATTAAAATTAAAATCAAAACATACTTTCAGCACCGGTGTAACAGAAAAAAAATGTACTTAGACATTTAAACATACTCTCTTACAATTTAACAAACTTTAGATATTATAGGTTATTCTGTTATCCCCTTTGCTTGTGTAGATAAGGTGTGGGGTTGGCGCCATATCTTATTATAATGGAGATTGTGTGTTTTTCTGTCTGTATTCGAAACTATATTACTACTCAAGTCACAATTCCCTTAGTTATTTACGTCACATTCTCCATTATTCTATTTCTATTTAAACCTCAATTAATAATAAAACTGTTTGACACTATTAATACTGTTGGCCTAACCTAAATACTAATAACATGTAATTGTATTTATATATACAACAAAATTCCAGTTTTCAGTGTAAACGTAAAGCTAATTTGCATATTGATATTTTAAAAAAATGTGCTTGGTATTATTGATTTCTAATTGTTTAGTTTAACTTAATGAATATGAGTAAAAATCTCTTCAATGAATCTTAAATAAAATTCATTAACAAGAAGAAATAACTGTAATTTTATTCTTTACTTCCTATTTTAACTAAATAGTTAAATTAGGAAAATTTAGCATTGAAAAACGGAAGTGATGAAAGAGTAAGTTTTGGTTGTTCTATTTTCCGATTATACCCCCTCCGTTTCAAATCTTTTTATCTGAATTCTTAATTAGTTTCATTAGTCTTTCTGATTTAATCTAATATTTTATTACATTTAAACTTAAATACTTGCAACCGGAGGGTGCATATATTTGCTAGTATATATATATATATATATATATATATATATATATATATGTGTGTGTGTGTGTGTGTGTGTGTGTGTGTGTGTGTGGTGTTTCATATCCTTTTATCTATACTCATATAATATATATATGATGTGTGCGTGTGAGTATGGATATGATTTGATAGATTGATATGTATTTCCTCCGTGTCAGGTAGTATTGATCAATGGACATTTTTTTCTCCTTTTTTTGTGCAAGGAATTTATCGATTGGTTAATAGAATAGAGTAAGATATCCGACATCAGATATTATTGCTGGTTTCATATTTTTTTATAATGTGTTCCGATTTACTTCGCAAACGGTCGACGTTTGATTTGTGACAGTAAATAACAAGTCTTATCTTTAATCTTGTTTCTTTTCTTCATATGTTTATAGGATATCCACTTTCATTTCATAATTTATTACTTAACCATACCACACAGTTACACGATACACAAAGTCTAACATTTCTTCTCTGTTTTTAACAATACCTAGACTTTTTCGCGAATAGGTAAATGTCGCTTCACTGAGTAAAAGTCTACCTCTATGAGTGTATGTGTTCAAACAAATAATATAGTAAAATAAGAATATTTTACTTAAAAATTGTTCAAAAATCATAGTTCATTTAGAGTGATACATTGATTTACGTGTTTAATTCAATTTTCTCATAATTAATTTCATCGAATACCAAACCAATTTTTCCCATTGAAATAAACTGAAATGTCTTTAATCTATTCCAGTCCACACAAAAAAGTGGCTTCTTTTTGTGTTACGTCTTTTAATAAGAAATTCGTGTTTTATATTGATAATCCTTGCCGTTTTTATTGTATATTGATAATCCTTAACGTTTTGTTTAATTTTGAATTCAAAGTCGTTGAAATTAAAAATCGGAAGTGATTGACATTCGGTAACATCAAGATGACCCCCGGATTTTTAAAGATTTACTCTTTCACCGGTAGACCTTTTAAACCAGTAGAACAATTCACTTACTTAGGTAGTAATATCTCGTCCACAGAAAGCGATATTAAACAAATTATCAGTCATATTGAAATCCAATCTCACTGACAAACTAAAGCGGCAATTCTTCCAGGCTGTGGTTATATAATTACTGTTGTATGGCTGCACCACTTGATGGGACACCTTTTCTTTACCCAACCCATTTGCCATGAGTAGGATGTGACACAAGGTTGCAAGTATGGGGCATCCAGCAAGGATCGAACTCACTATTCAGTAGTAATGGTTCTGTAAAACTAGATCGTTAATCGTTACACCAATGGAGACGCTCCAATTGCGCAACATAATATCAATGCCAAGTCAAAAGAAACTTTAATTTGAACTTGGTTCACCGATTCCGTTCCCCGCGTGCTGTCAACCGTCAGCCTGGAACATCCGTAGAAATAGGAATGGAAAGTTAACTAACTGCAAACTTCATTGGCATTTTCAGAGAGGAACGGATAGGGGTGGAAGGGTGGAGAGAGGTCGTACAAAGAAGAGACTTCATGGAGGGCAGAGGCATTCAAAAACCGTGAGGTCTTGGAAGTAGATGAGTGAATGAAACACCCTGCATAGATTTTTTCGGGGGGGGGAGTTAGATGAATAAAATGACACAGTTCCCCCCTCTTCCTCACCTCCCCCACCCCGGCAAAGCGCCTTGAGAATAAGCTAGATGGGACCTGCAGAAGAATGCTGCGTGGAGTCTTTAACAAGTCGTGGAAACAGCACCCCGCAAGAAAGAAGCTGTATGGCAACCTGCCCTCATCCCGCAGTGAGACGGATAAGGCATGCAGGACACTGCTGGAGAAGCAAGGATGAGCACATAAGGGACGTTCTCCGTTGAAGCCAACACAAGGACATGCTAGTGTGGGTCGCCCACTAAAGACCTACATTGACCAACTATGCGTGGATGCTGGTTGCTGCGCAGAAGTCTTCCCAGGGGCAATGAGTGATAGGAAAGGCTGGCGAGAGATTGTCATGAATATCCGTGCTGCGTGCATGACATGATAATAATAATGATGACTTCTCCTAGACTGGTTGCCTAACCAAGATAAAAGAGCCAAGTCTGGCCTACTATTTACCCATAGCTGGAGCGAGAGTAGTTGGATTCATATCTTTACCAAGGATATTAACGCTATGTGAAGCCTAGCTTCGTCCAGGATTTGAACTCGGGTCAACGAGTCCATTTCCTACGACTCTACCCATTACACCACGCACCCCCAAAATATTGGGGAGACATCTTTGGCAAATAAGTAACCTTTAATACACGTGTCATGTAGTTTACAATGGCTCTCAACCTATTTCTTTACCTATGGACATATTTGATTCGTATTTTACTCAGGTGGAAGCCTCATAGCCATTAGATGATTAAAAGTCCTATTGCACTTTTATTATAAAATATTTTTGCTTGCCTGGACCCTCCACTCTAAAATATTATATGGTCCGGGAGCATGTGGCCCCCTGTTGAGAAGCACTGAATCTTCTAACAGGGAAACACCTGGCTGCGAATTTGCAATCTACACCTAATCTTTGATCTTTCTGGCTAGCCCTTTTCTCTTTTCTTTTTTTCCTTTTTGGTCCTGTGTGTCTTTCTTAGTTATAAGGACCCTCGAACGTTGTACCGTGGTCTTCAGGTTCAAATAGATCTGTATAATGTTGAATATAACTGGTTTAACTTAACATAAAATCAACCTCAATATTGTATACTCATGAATAAGTCGATTACAGTCAACTCACATCGAAAACACTGGTTCTTTTAAGTTAAGTTAATGATGAGCCTGCTGAATACTTAATTGAGTAATGAGCCTTGTCGTGTCACATTGAAGGTTTCAATCACTTTTTCCTTCAAGATAAAGTATCATAAATAAGCTACAGGTGACAGTCTGCCCTACTATTTACCCAAAGTTGGGTTAGGAACTGATATGGATTCCCACACACACGCACCCCCCACACACGCACAATTACACACACACACACACATATATATATATCATATATACATATATGCATATAAATTAGGATAACGTAGACACAGATTCAATGGTGCTTGGTGACTGTCAGTTTCTCTATACGATTATCAGTGCAATAATCCATTTATGAAACATAGGCGAGAAACTGACAGTCACCAAGCACCGTTGAATATGTGTCATCACTAGCCTAACTTAAATCTACATATGTACTCTCATGATATTGATATTGTCTCTTTTTATAAATAAAACAAAGTACATTATATATATATATATATATATATATATATATATATATATAATTCCTTTGTTTATAAAAAATGACCTGATTTGGCATGAAACGAAATAGAAAAATAGGTTGATAAACCGTAAAACCAAACAGCAATTCTCAAGTCTTCTACCGCCTTAAACCTTATTGCACTAATTCCAAGCCCAAAACTTTTTTTTTATCATATGTTGCTAGAAGTTTGTGGCTGAGGTTCTTCATGTCTTGGGAATGACATTCAACTCTATCTGCTGGTGTGATTTCAGTTATAGGGGTTTGAGGAATGTTGAGCACCACCTTATCACCATTGATCCCTGGTCCACTCTGACCCGGAGTGGTAATAACTCTTTGGTCCCATCTATGAGTAAAATAGGTAAAATGTGTTATAAAAATTGAATCCATTAAGAATGAATTCATTTCAAAACTTGTTCCGTACTTTTCAACTCATATAATATATATATATATATATATATATATATATATATATATATATATATATAGTATGTATGTATATAAGGTTACTACTTCTCTATCATCGGTTGGATGTGTTCTGCGTATTGTCTGGATATATTTTATCTTCTTCATTGCCTGTCTCTCTGCGTTTCATCATTATTTTTCGTCTTTTATCATGAAAACACGGAGACGTATTTTTGTGTACACCTTTTATCTAATTCCTTATTAACGCACGCTGGAAGAAAGCAGTAGAGATGGAATCTAATCGGTGGGTAAAGGGTTAAAATCGGATACGTTCCCAGGCCGCGTACTGGCGTGATCGAATTATTTGCTTGCTTATAAACTTTACTAACATTCGATGTTGGAAACATGGCATGGATCTAGAATATTGATTTTCATGTCGAGCGTGTATTTCTTTCAATGTAACGTTGATTTATACTTGGTCCTATTTGACTTTTATGCTGCACATATTTCAGCTTAGAAAACACAGAAAATCTATATCGGAAAGGAAAGTCTCCTTCCATGGATAATTCAACAGTTAAGGCGGAGATTTATGGAATATCCGTGAAAGACCCTAAATAATTTTATAACTTACGATTCTTCGATATTTTACTCATTTTTCTCGCCTGAGAGATTTTTAAAAATAATTCTTAGTGAAACATGACATGACTATCTTTCTCCAAATTTACAATGATATTTATGATATTGATATACTAAGAACAACACGATTATATTGCCTGATATCTAGAACAAATCCTGGAAGCAGCGCGTCGGGAAATAGCCGCTGTACGTTTGAACAGATTATATTGTTAATATACGTAAATAAACATTGGAAAATAGAAGAAATCAAGTGTGAGAACTAAAACAAACAATACAAAAACAAGATAAAGAAAATAAAGACATGAAAAGAAAGAGATGAAAGGAAAACGTTTTCACTTAGGCTAAAATCTGACCTACTGTCCACGTCTTTCCAAGGCATCTCCAAAATTGATCTATCGACCTGC
>CM042146.1:16199063-16215568 GCA_023376005.1 Doryteuthis pealeii
GCTTTTGAAAAATAGTTACATTAGGGATGCTTTCTACCATATATCTGTGTTCACTCAAATGATTACAAACAACTTTTTTAAAGAATGCAATGAAACATTGGAAATATAGTTATGATCCCGAAAATAATCGCATATAATTAAAACTTTGAAATAAAAAGTTCCAGGATTGCGGGTCCGGATTTGGCCCGAAAAGTTTTCTAAAATGATTCTAAAATGATATAATATATGTAGCTATGCCCTCTAGGATTAAATCTGATACACGAACACACTGACATTCACATTTATGATCATAATAGATACACTAAAGAAGATTTAAGAATAAACTTTTGAAAAATTAAATTACGCGAATCAGGAAAAGGTATTTGGTTAATGTGGTTAAGGAATATAGTTTGGATAAAGGACAACATAAAAAGAAGGATTGTATTACGCCAATCAGTATCGCACTCTGGGTTATTTTGTTCCTTTTGGCTTCAAAGTTGATTAACAGCGCCAATACGAAACACACGCTTACTTTATTCAAGAACGAAGCCGAACAATACAACTTTAGATGTGTTCACTATCTTACACATTCTAATAAAACATTTCTGAAGAAAACACATTTATTCTCTGTATTTAGCTTTCCTTTTCTGTATCTCCTGTAAACGTGTGCCAAATAGAGCATGTTTCTTTCTCCTTCATGACTCGTTAGGCTTAAATACGTCAGTGGCCAAACTTTGCAACTTCTGCCTAGTGGAAAATTTACCAATTCACCAGCATATTGGCAACTTTCTGTTGGATACGAAGTGTTGGCGCCTCTCTATGAGAACAGAACTCTGTTATCAAATAAGCTGACGAAATAGCATTAGCGGCTAAAGATGTAGGCCCCGCATTTCCTTAGGGGAATACAATACAACCTGATTGTCAGGAAATAATTTTAAAAGAAATCCTTTATCCGATGACTCTTAGAAGCTAAGTTGAATTTTCTAAAGAAAGTCATACAATTTAATTATGCTATTTGTTATGGGTACATACTTTCTTTCGGATTAGCTTTCACGTTTTCTTTTTAGTACACTGTTTATTTACTGGTTACAAACGATTTTATATTGATAAAAAATAGGAAAACACTAATTTGGGAAGGAATAAAAAATGTCGGTAATGATGAGTATTTCAAAGATGCGGATGAGATTGCAAAACGGCAATAGAAAATTATTTTGTAAATAAAAATAAATAAAAATAAATAATTGTATTCAAAGGAATTTTTTTTTTTTTGCCCTTTTCATCAAAGTAAGTTTTGAAAGCTTATTTTAACTGAGATTAGTCTAGCTTGACACAAGGCTAAGTGGAGGCAAACAAGGATTAAGCAGCTCAGTCGGTAGAGCGTTTGACTAGTAATCACAAGGTTCTGGTTCGATACCAGCCCTCGCCAACTCAGTGTATGAGTAGCACAGGGATATGTGCGGTAAAGTAGGGAGCTGATGCTAAGGAGGCGCTAAGATAATCTCCTTGGACTAGCGCTAGTGAAAAGAGGATAGACTCCCTCGCTATCTGGCTGATACTGACTTTAGGCCACCCCGACTTTTTTTTTTTACTTATCTATATTGTATACTATACTCGTATATATATATATATATATATATATTATATATATATATATATATATATATATTGTTGTGTTTACCAGAATCCCGTAGGCTAGTACACCCGTGGTTGTATACCTATATACTTATCATCTTAGCTTCTGAGTAGATCTAGATAATTATTATCTAATCTTCTTCTATAGTTCTGATCAGATGGCATCGTCTATTGGTTATCTTCAATCTTGCTATCAGGGCAGCTCTAGGCTGGCACCCATATGATAAAAAAGGGGTTGGGGCTAGCCACAAGGGCAATAGGGTTGGGGCAATCGTATAGGTGGTAGGGCTTGACGTAACCAGCCGATTGATCGACCGCCCGTCTAGCACAAGATAGGGCCATAGTGGAGTATTGCAAGTCATGAACTGCTCATCCACCTGCGTTCTATCCTTAAGCATCACGGGTCGCCACCCACGGCCAACAGGTGGCCCCATTGGGGGAGTCTTACCCCTCTGCAGAGGGGCAGTCGGTGCATTCTAACGACCCAGACGACAGCGCGGGGCGGTTGTGGAGGGTCATGTCCTGGGAATGACGTTAAACTCTATCTGATGGCGAGTTTCCAGTTCTTGAGGTCTATGAAATATAGAGCATTCCTTCATCACCATTACTCCAGGTCCACTCTGTCCCGGAATGGTAGTACCTGTTATGTTCTATGGGTTATCTATGGGTTAAATAGAAACATCTGTTTATTAAAAAAATTGAGTATCTATCAAGAATCAAATATATTTCAAAACTTTGTCGGCATTAAAGACCCAGCGAGGTTGATATGCCGTAAAACAAACCAGACTAAACCAATCTAATTTGGGAAGGAACAAAAATGTCTGTAATTATAAGTCTTTCAAACAATTTGATTAGATTGGAAAACAGCTATAGGAATGTATTCTCTAAAATCAGCGGACTGGCCTATGGTCGGAATCAGCCGGCCAGTGAGGGAGCCCATCCCTTATTCACGATCGCTAGACCAGGGAGATTGTTGTTGCGTACAAAGTGGATACCACACCAACCACCAGTCCCGTAAAATGTATTCTGGAATAAATAGATAAGCGAGTAAATAAATAATTAAATAAATAAATAAATTGATTAATTAATTAATTAACACAGACACAGTAATTCATTTCTTTTTCATCAAAGTTGAACTGAGATTACTCTAGCAGGATACAAAGTTTTGGACTTTCTTTTTAAATGGCACATCAACTTTCGTGGGTTATCTAATATCAAAAGCATCCTTCTAGAAGATCAACAGAGGTACTATTTAACCAATAGCTGGAGGATACGGGAATCCATAACATTCCTACGGGTCCAAAGGTGATCGCAATATCACTGCTGGAAGTCGAACTCATTTATTACGATGTGGGAGTCAAGCAACTTAGTCCCTACGCCACGGGAACTTGCCTCAACTGACAGAAGAGTAAATAGATACTAATAATGATTAAGCATACATATATATATATATACAGATTTATCATCCTTGCTACACGAGTAGGATGTGACACACGGCAATTTCGAAAGTGGAGTTTAACTTCTCATAGCAAAAATACTAAATTAAAGTTTTGAAATAAAATAACTAATGCATTATAAAATTCATTAATTGATCAATCAATACTGAAAATGTCATTAAAATCGGATAATTACCTGATTTTTGGCAAATTTTGTTACAATCGCGAATGTTACATTAGAATTGTAAACAAGCGCTGAAAACCATTGAAAAAGAGACAGAATGGCGGATCGCGTCGAAATTGACAAAACAAATCCTTTTAAATGCATTAAAAATAAACTGCATATGTAATGATATTTTTCTTTTTTTAATGATGGTCATTATGTTACTACTTATCGTTTTAGACAAAGTTTGACCTTAGATAATAGATTTAATTAATTTTAATTCGTTTTTAAAAACGTAGCAAACGATTTTTGGGCCACCCTATATAAAACTCTTATCTATATTTATGTATAGATTCTATACATAAATATATATAAGAGTTTTATATCTTTTTATATCCCGGAAAACGCTGGGTAGTTCTGCTAGTCTTCATTAAATCAATGATTAACTAAAAATTAATTAAAAAGATAATTAAAAAAAAACAAATTAATAAAGAATAAAACATAATAAAATACAAATAAAAGACAAAATACAAACAAGAAGAAAGAAAAAAATAAACAACTTAAAAACGAGAATATATTAATAATTCTTTTTTTAATTCATAAACACACCTTTGGGTGAAATACTAGGCCGCAGTCATCAGTGATGAACCCAAGGTCAACAGGTGTTTCGGGTCATTACTCACCATACACCCTCGCCCAGGAGACCCCAACCGGACAGATCAATTCCCGGTTTGCGACCTAGTGGCACTTATCCAGACATCGTCCTGCGGATCCAGAGCCATCTCGATGCTTTCTCAGCAACTCCTGATATTTCTTTTCATGGCTCTTCTACTTTGCTGGCCCTTAATGCCATGGGTCTTAAACACCTTCAAAAGTGACCTGCCAGCAAAGCCACGGCATCCAACCTCGAAAGGTTCATTTCGGGCCTTCCGGCCATTTGATCTGCATTCGACCACAAGCTCTTGGTATTTGGCCGCCTTCCTACAATTTGCATCCTCTAACCTATCCTCCCACGGAACTGTAACAAATATATAGAAAAATATTTTTATTAATGTATATGTAAATAAAGATAAGAGATTTATTTCTAAATTTTTAAATACCGAGCAACGCGGGGTAGCTCTGCTTGTCTTGAAAACAAAAAAAAAAAACAAAAACAGCCATTGAAGATTATCATGACTCATCTAACATCTGTATACAGATTTGCAAAAAAACACAAATCCTATCTTGGCAGAAATGGAACCGCCTACTCAAGGTCAAAAAAAAAATTCAGAGTATTCTTTCGCCTTGAACGGTTGCCATACCAAGATTAATAAAAACCCAGTATTCCCTACTATTTATCCGTAACCGGAAAGAGACTATCTTGATATATATTTTTCCCAATGGTATTAGCGCAATGTAAAGTGCAAAGTGCTTCGTCCAGGATTTGAACTCGGCTCGCCGTGTCCATTTCCTACGACGATAACCACGCATATATTTTGTTGGCGTTTGGTAATATAAGGTGTGTGCTAGATGCCCACTTCTACTTATAGACTCGCCGATAATCATGTGACCATATTCTTGGCCAATCACTGGCAGTACTTTGCTGCTGATATTGTTATTTATATCGCCTGTTCAGAAATTATATCACTACTCAAGTCACAATTACTTTTGATATTAACGTCATATTTTCCATGATTTTATATTTTATTTAAACCTCAATTATTAATAAAATTGCTTAACATTATCCATACTGTTAACCATATCATTCATTAATATTTCTAATTTAACATATTTTATTACATTAAAAACATAAATACTTTCACCCAGAGGGTACAGATATTTGCTTGAATTATTTTAAAGAACAGAATCCCTAACTCAGCTTTAGAAATCGCTGTTGGCGTTTTGTAATATAAAGTGTGTGCTAGATGCCCACTTCTACTTATAGACTCGCCGATAACCATGTGACCAACCTATGGGACAACCAGTGGCAGTACTTTGCTGCTGATACTGTTATTTATATCGGCTGTTCAGATCATAGCTACTCACAACTACTTTGAAACTTCGTGGACGACGGAACATAGGATTATATCACTGGACCTTTGACATACGTAGGATTCCATAACGCAGGACTTACCAAGGATTCTATAGCACAGGACTTACTTACTTTAAGTCCTTTTCAACTGACCAATGATGGCGGTCAGAAACTTAACATATTTATATACATGAAAAATTGTATTCTTAATTAAAGTGTTGCCGGATTGAATTCAGATTCTTTTTTTCTTCTCCTAGACTGGTGGCCTAATTATGTCTTATAAACTCAGTTTCCTCTGCTATACTGCCAACGCTAGAGAGAGAGAGAGAGAGAGAGAGAGAGAGAGAGAGAGAGAGAGAGATGTATGCCTTTTTCAATGACATTTGAGCGAAGTGAAAGACTAGAATATTCGTCCTGGATTCGAACATGTGTTTCGGAAAGGACAGAGTGGCTTCAAATGAGGAAGGACTTAATGTTGCTGTGGGATGTTCTAAACTACAAAATAAAATTGGCACAGTAGCCAATGATTGGTATCAGCTGAACAGAGAGTGCTAGACCAGGGAGATTGTTTTTGCTGAGGTCAAGTACCACACCTACCGTCAGCTTTACCACACAGATCAATCTACACAATCTGGGCTACTCATAAGCCGAGTTGACAGGGCCAGTATCGAACTCAGAACCTTGCTGTTCTAAGGCTGGCGGTCCATCGACTGAGCTAAACCTAAGGAGGAATACATTAATTTTCATCATCATTTTTCTAGTCTCTTCTCTTATGGACTTATACATCTTTTCGTTGCCTCTCAATTAAAATCCGCTCTTGGGCGGGGTGGGTTAAAGCTGAGGAGCAAATATTAACTAAGCAACATAAAAAAATAGTTAAATACGCAACAAGTATACGCTGCGGTTAAGATGTGTCATAAGGTCACAAGTATAGATCCAGTGAGGATCGAACTAGTTATTAAGAAGTAATGTATCTGTGAGTCAAATTTTCTAACCATTTTATTACGGTAGGACGCCAAAGGCAACAGAACTAATCCTAGGAGAGAAACTACTTTGAACTTTATACGTTGCCACTGACCGAACCATTCTAAATCGTTGGGCATTGCCCATCACAGGAATTGAATTCACAACACCCAGTTTATTATGAATGTGTATATATATATATATATATATATATTATATTATATATATATATATATATATATATATTTACGCCTTACATTTAAATAGATATGCACGCCTAATTCCTTAATTATCAACTAATTAATTTTTAAATTCGGTATGACTTCAATTAAGCACATATTCTCCTCGTTGTCGCCATCTCAAACATACTGTTTGTTTACTCTATATATATATATATATATATATATATATATATATATTATATATATATATATATATATATATATATCTGACACGCTTAATAAAATAATTGATAATAAACTGGTAGTAACTTCAACCCCCGTGCTTGGCAAATACATTTAATTCTGATTTATCTTCAAATGCAAAATAACTAGTTTTCGTCATATATTTCATAAAGAAGAGCACTTAAATATTCAACTAGAATATCTGAGCTGTACCTAACGTAAAACAAAAGAGATAGTTTGTATTATTTATATTTGTTGAACTCTAGTTTTCATAGTTATACTTACTAGTACTAAATAAAAAAAACCCTCTGGGCGATGTAAAAATGTAAAAATTGGAGGGGTGGGAGTAAAAAAAGGGTGTGTACCCCAAGTAAGTAAAATCATCAATTCATTAAAGATTAAAAAAATAAAACAATTTGAAATGTAAACTTTAAATATGTATTAAAATAAAACAAACTATATATAGATATATAATACGAGTCATGCATTTATTAAAACTTGTTTTAAAAAACAATGAGGACTGTCTAATGTTGCATGTTCAAATTTTGAGTGTATTTATTCTATGTTATGACGATTTTGGGTAATGTGACGTACGCAATGAGGTAATTTTTGTTACAGACAAAACCGGAAACGAATCTCCATTATTAATAGATATACTCAATTTTTCGGCCGATTTGCCCCGATGGATTAAATGAAGGTTTCAAAGTTCGGTATGATGGTTCCCGATTTCGACAAGAAATAGCTGAGAGGGTCGAAGTGTGCATCGGCCGAGACGTATGTAACAATCAAGATAAGAACAATAGTCTGAAAAATCTAAATGATACGAATTTATCGAACCTCATCTAAAAAAAAAATCTGACAATTAAATGGGATAATCTGAGATTTTTTCCCCGTGTAGCTTACAAGTAATTATGACTGGAGTACTCAAATTCCTCAAGTTGGCAGCCGGACACGAGAAGAAACATTTTTCTTCTTACAAAAATATCTTATTTGAATACAGCAAACATTCATATTTGACATTAATTATTTTCATCTACTATAAATAGTGTGTTAAATATACCTCTTTGCTAGAATAAGTATCCCAAAATGGCGATTAAGTAAAATTACATTGGCGCAATGCCTAGATATTGAATCGTGCGAACTCATAAAATAATCCTCAGTAATACACACATGATGGAAAACCTTTTTAAAATTATTCAGTAAATCAATGATCCGTTATTAATTATTCAGTCCCGCAGATAATTTTTCAGAGTAAGACACGTGGTGTTGATACAGTATATATTATTTGCTTAGATGTATCGTGCAATAGAAGTGATTGTGCCATACGGTGTTGCTTATGATGTCTCTAAATCAAAATGTCTATACATATATAAATGGCAGTTGGTGTGTATTTATATCCGGATAAAATTACAAAAATAAAACAATCAACGATAAAGTATATATATATATATATATATATATATATATATAATATATATATATATATATGTGGACTCTCCTATCGAGAACGATAGATGAGGGTCAGCAGTGAGTGATTTGATTCCTCCCATGTTGTGCAAGCTGTCAAGAAAACATTTTATGTTTTCTTCGAGTGTGACAGCAGCCCAGCCCTGCTGCGAGCCATGAAACCACACTGACAAACGAAATGATCCAAGGCAGGAGTTAAATGTTTTTCTTTTAAATTTAGGCAGAGCCGATCTGTATGCTTCAGTCAATTTTGTTCAAAGCTCTTTAGTTTAGCGAAACAGGTCGTACGCCATTCCTTCCGATCCGATGCTAGATCTTCCCAAGCACTCAGATCAATATCGAGGCGTTTCAAATTGTCCTTCAATTTTCCTTGTAGCGTAAGAGAGGACGTCCAATTGAACGCTTAGTATTTGGTAGTTGCCCGTATAAAATCTTCTTTGGAAGCCTGTTCTCATTCATTCGGACAACGTGACCAGCCCACCTAAGTTGAATCTTGGCTAGTAGGGTTTCGATGCCAGCAATATCGCATCTTTTTTTTAAATTGTCCTATTTCACAATTTTATATATATATATATATATATATATATATATATATATATATATATATTCATTAGATATTTGTACAGAGATGATGAATATTATATTTATAAGATAATTGAAATTAAAATATACATTGAAATATTACGTAAAATGCCCAGTATTTGTAAATATAAAAAGTATACAAATCAATGCACCAGGGTTTTTTGGCATTCCTCTCTACCCAAGTGATACTGAGTAGCAGCTTCTAGTTTAATACAAAGAAAAAACAGGTCGAATTTGACGTGTTTTCATTAGATTTTAATATACAAAATTTTTTCAAATTTAACAAATTTTCAAGCGTTGAATATCAGATGTAGTTGGACCCTATATCTGCTTCCTAAAATCTACAGTTCGAATGTTTTTAACTAGCTTAAATGGCTGTAGATTTGTTTTTTTTTCAGTAGTCTGACTGGCCTATTGTCAGTATCAGCCAGATAGTGAGGATTCTATCCTCTTTTCACTTGCGCTAGACCAAGGAGATTGTCTTTTGCGTCGGAAGTGGAGCGCCACATCTATCATCAGCTCCTCATTTTACCGCACAGATCACTGTTCTACTAATCCGCTGAGTTGGCGAGGGCCGGTATTGAACCAGGAACCTTGTGGTTCCTAGGCGAACGCTCTACCTACTGAGCTACACCGAATATTTGCTTTGGAGTTCATTCCTGCAATTGTAAAATACGCATATTATTTGATTTTTTCCCAACTTTCTTTAGCTTAACATTTATTAGATGTAGTATTAGACTTTGGAAAACTGCTATCGTTACATAATCTATGCATAGATTATTGTCAACCCCCTGCATTTCTGAAGGGATTTCATATCACGGGCGGGACTTTCCATGGAATATTACAGAAAACCCGCGAAATACGTGAAGTCACGTGGAACCTGGTTGGCTCTTAGTTTCAGCTTGGACGTCAGGCAGATAAGGTCTTTCTGCCTTAGCTGAAGCTCACTGCACACACGCGTTATGTTAGTTACATGAAATGTTTAGTTAAGTAAATAAAAACTTACATAAATAATATGGTTTTGTGATTAATGAATGTCTTGGCATCAAGACTGATCTAGAAGAAAATGAATTAAGTGCGACCGACCACCAAGACAAATCCAGACGCTAGAAGATGAATGTAAGATACCAAAGATGAACAGAAGAATGATAGAAGTAAAAAAAAGGGTATGCAACACTATAAACAACAGTTTGAACTTTATTTTACTATTTTAAATGTTTGTCTATTCCCTGAAATGCTAAATTAGTAGTTAATTATGATTCATAGTATTTAAGAACGATAGAACGATAAAGTTTTGCCTTTTAGATATATTGGCATGGCAATGTAGAGATCTCCCCTAAGATATATGATAATTTAAACAGATAACACAGGTGAATATATGTTCTTCTCGGAAGCAAAATAAGAAGGAGAACACCTGTATTGCCGACCAGATTTCGATATAATTTCGTGAATATTTGGTGTCAGACTTTGTACCTGATAACACACACGAGAGTGCAGTACGTTCGATTTAAAATTTGGGTCGATCTATTTATAGACTTCTGATAGAAGATACTTTTTATGATTAAGATTATGGTGATATAATAAGAATAGGTCATATTACGAGGTGGTTAAATCAGAGACCACTTAGGTGAACATATTTATTAGAATCCGATTACAGTTGACTAAGTAGTTAGGTTTAAATGTGTGCAAGCCCTTTGATATTTTACGCTTTTCCTGTACAAATTAAACACGTATCCTAAAGAGGGCTTTGAAGTTAGTTCCCGCTTTTTTTACTACTCGTTGGCAAACTAGAAATCAACACGTTATCGAATTTACGAGAGTTTTTAAAATAGACATTTAAATATGATTTTTTAAATGACTTTATATCCCATTCCACACACATTTTTTCATTGTCTCCGTGTGGGTGATTCTAATGCAAATCGCTGTTGTTTTGACTGTATATTTTGGGATGTTGATAAAATTCAAGAATATATTTTTTTAATGGTGCAATATAAAGAATGTGTTACCTGTATGTATTCGATGTATGACGTTAAACCTCTAGTGGTGAGGTTCACATATTAGAGCTCTTGAGAGTGTACAGAACTCATGGGTCCAGGTGGAAGTATCCGTTAGGGTCCCATATATGGTTTAATATATCTAAAATTAGTTGAAAATGTTTTCGAAAAAATGCGAATACCCAACAAGAATGAATAAAACAAAAACGTCTTCGGCATAAAATAACCCAAGCGTAAAATCCAAAAACAAATTCAAGAAAATATTTTTTTCTAACGGTGCTCATATAAAGAATGTGTTACCTGTATGTGTTTATTTTTTTCACATATATTAGATGCAATTATTTATATCAGCGCTTCTTCTGTACTGTTGGAGGGCCTTAGAATAAGCTGACGGTATCCTGTACAGAGTAATAAGACCCTCTTCAAAGGGATACCATGTATATGACACTAAACTTAACTGGCTGAGTGTGGAGTACCCCTTCCTCACGATTACTCCCAAGACAGGAGTCACACTGATATCATCTAACACTGTTGCAGAACATATTTACACAGCTGCATTCTATGTTAGTTCCGCTTTTTTTACTACTCGTTGGTAAACTAGAAGGCAACACATTATCGTATCTAAAGAGTCTAATAAGTGCAGTGCGGTCGATATAAAAATTTGGTTGATCTGTATATAGGATTCATGTAAAGATACTTTTATCATTAAATCATTGCGTATGTAGTAGAGAACACGTCATGTGACATATAGCATGCTTTCCTACTAATCAAGACCAAAGCGAAAAAATTTCATCTGACCCATCGGTTGACATCCAATTTGTAAGACGTGGCCACGAGTTGTTTAATTGCATAGTACTCTTTTCTATTTCCTACAATCTATAATAATCTACTAAAGATATGCTACGCTTTCATGAATATGTTAAATAGATAAACATTTGAATTTATTTGAAATTTAGAAAGAAAATACTCATAATACATAGTTTTCCCAAATTTTGCATCAATCCTAATACATAATTATTATATAATATTTTAATATATAATTAATATATAATACTTAATCTATTTTTTTTTTTTTAATTACTCATAAAATATATTTTTCTTAAATTTTCCTTCAATCCTAATAATATATAATTACAGATAATATTTTATTTACTTATTTACTGGTCCATATAATTAAATTAATACATTTTATTTTTTACAACTGAAAAAAAAAAAGGGAGGGAAAGAAAAAGAATAGAAACAAAGAGGGAAAGAGAAAGAATATAAAATAAAAGTTAACCATAAGAATTTTCCTACGTGACCGTTTCTATTTTGAATTGTACATACTACATTGTTGCAATATTCACCGATGATTAACAGACATATTGGATACATATGCAAGGTAGGATTTTAAACATTCGTTCTCAACAATTTTTTTTTAAATTACAGTTATTCACCCAATTCATTCATAACAAAGAAGGGATGAGAAAGAAAAAAGAAGAAGAGTAAAAAAAGAAAAAAAAAAGAAAATGAAAAAAAAAAAAAATATTGCAAAAAAACTTAAGCACGTTCATTTCTGATATTCGTCTCTGAAGATAAAGTTTTCTTTGAAATCGGTAAGACAAAATAACATCTTTTTGTTTTTATTTTTATACGCATTGTAATTGCCTTCAAATTATTAATATATTATAATAAACATTTGTGTTTGAAAAATTGAATACCCAACCAGAATAAATAGAAGAAAAACCTTTTTGTTTTATCTATTCCAGTTGGGTATTCAGTTTTTTAAATACTCTTTTTAAAACACATTTTTATCCAGGGGTTAACATGCCGTAAAACGAACCAAACAACCAATCTGTCTGACTTATCCTGGTATATGATGTAAGCAAAATCCTCGTTTCTATTTATAAACTTTCAGGTTAAAATTGACCAATGAAATACGGGGACGTTAATATTCAACATTTAAACGTTTAATATCGTTTGCAATCGTCCTCAAATCAATTGTCGTCTCGAGGAAGTTAAGTGGAGGATTTCCATAAACGTTTGAGTTATGATTGTTAATGATGACCCCAACTTGACCACTCCGAATGCAAGCGATTACAGGCAGGGAAGTTTATTTTAGATGCGACTAGTTACTTGCCAAGAGTGGACGCAATCGTCAGCTCTTGATACGCCCTGAAGAATATGTCAGTCGTATTAGCAATAGTAGAAGCACCCGAGTTAACAAGTACGAACCTCACCATCTATTATCTTTACTCTCTCTGTCTCTGTCTCTCTGTCTCTCTCGCTCTCTCGCTATTATATACCCGATTATGTTATAAGGTGTATATAACAACATACCAGAAGTAATAGCCAGAGAAGAGACATTTCCCTGAGTTTTTAAATAATGTTGGAAAGTAAAAAAATAAACAAACTGTGGGGTACGAATTCGATATCTATCTTTAAAAGATATACGTTATTATTTAGGAAAATCTAGTAGTTTGTTTCTATGCAATATCTCTAAAACATATAATTATATTTCACTTGTATCAATCTAAAAAAAATGATGAAATGATAAAGTTATCAATAATTATTTAGCTGATAAACTGTCAGAAAAATATAAAACAAAAAATATAATAGCTAAAAAAAGGACAGCATAATTATATAAGTGGTACACTAAACTGAAATACACACACCTACTCTCTCTCTCTCTCTCTCTCTCTCTCTCTATCTATCTATCTCTCTCTCTCTCTATATATATATATATATATACATATATATATATATATATAATACACTCCCTCACTGTTTCTTTCTCTCTCTCTCTCTCTCTCTCTCTCTCTCTCTCTCTCTCTCTCTCTCTCTCTCTCTCTCCTTGATATGCTTCTATCTATCAATCTAAATGTGATAAATAGTAGTTTCTCCATCCTCTTGTTACACAGTGTCACGTGCTTTCTTTTCATTTTAAATTTCCTAATAAAATATGATCGTTTTTCCCGTCGCTTCTTCCCTTCTTCAAATCGTTTCATCATGTTATTCCTCGTGTTTCCATAGCAATTTCTCATTACTCTAATCACAGAAACCAGGTGGCCATATATATATATATATATATATATATATATATATATATATATGTGTGTGTGTGTGTGTGTGTGTGTGTGTGTGTGTGTGTGTGCGTTAAAAAGGAAAAGGAATTGAATCCGACAATATGAGGAAAAATGAGTAAAGAAAAGAAATGTAGATGGATAAAAAATGAATTTAATCGATATCACTTTAATCAATATCACTTCACATGTGTTTCGGTCAGTTTATCAAAATGTATACGGATACGCTATTATTATTATTAAAATAATCATGATGAAATTGAAATAATGATAAAATAAAAATTCACTCTGATGAAGGTCGTAAAAAGTCTTTCTGTGTGCGGAATATTTTTTCACTTTTTACTATTATTATTATTATTATTATTATTATTATTATTATTATTATTATTATTATTATTATTATTATTATTATTATCATTATTTCAATTTCATCTGATTATTTTAACAATAATAATAGCGTAATCTGTATACATTTTGATAAACTGACCGAAAAAACATGTGTAAGTGATATCGATTAAAGTGATATCGATTAAATTCATTTTTTATCCATCTACATTTTTTTTTTTTACTCAATTTCTCATATATATATATATATATTATATATATATATATATATATATTATATATATATAATTATTTATTTTTATGTAATATTATTGAATGTGAGACATTTTTACATTAATTACTAATGCTAATACAGTGTAAACGCTGGAGTACCATTTATATATTATATATATATATATATATATATATATATATATATTATATAGAGAGAGAGAGAGAGAGAGAGAGGGGAGGGAGAGAGAGGAGAGAGATGCATGTGTGATTCACGTTGTGTCTCTATTGAAATAGATTGAAATAGAGAGTAACATCGAGAAACAAATATATATTACAAAAAGGACAAATTTATTTGACGACAAGTTCTTATGTTTATTCAATGTATGACTGATCAGGAAATCTTCTTAAAGGGAGACGCCTTTCAAAAAAAAAAGAGACTGAAAATAATTTAGAAGTGCACACAGACCGATCAGAAGAAAACATTTGATGAATAGGATTCGTTGCTTTGCCAAAAATTGG
Organism: Doryteuthis pealeii; assembly: GCA_023376005.1. Lineage (NCBI taxonomy): Eukaryota > Metazoa > Mollusca > Cephalopoda > Myopsida > Loliginidae > Doryteuthis > Doryteuthis pealeii. The sequence goes on from CM042146.1 coordinate 16,213,834, forward strand.
ACGTTGACACCGAAATGGATAGAAGAAAGAAAAAGAAGAAGCGAGTATAATATAAAAAGAAAAAAAAACGAAGTGGATAATTAAATACAGTGTTCTTGTTATTTCTTTTGAGAATATAATTCTCCTCCTATTGTTGATTTGTTTCAAAACCCATTCAAATTGCGAGACCCGCCGCCTGCAGAAAAAGAAGACGAAGAATTCAACTAGTTTAGACGAGAATAATTATTGCCTATTTCAGATAGCAAGAATTCGATTTATTCCAGTTGAAAACTTCGAAATTTAAAGTTTTACTGTGAAACTCACTCTTGACTGATTGGATGTTTATATGCAGAACGTAAAGATACAGACACAAGCACAGATACTTATATAGGTATGTACACGTACAAAGAAGAGAACCTGAAGAGACATTCATAGAAGTTTATTCCTATTTATTAACTGTATTATTCCCACCGTTCAGAGAAGTGTTCTAAATAATTTTCTGTCTGTCTTTTTACGTTAGCTTTTTTTATATGACAATTTTCTGATTATTCTTGAAGGCTATAAATTGAAGTCAGTGAATTCTTTCGTATATATATAGGTTTAACTTTATTATTTGCTCAACTTAGGTATTGCGCACTTTTTACATTTTAGCTCTATATAATCCTAGTATATATATATATATATATATATATATATATATATATATATATATATATATATATAATATATAAGTAAAGAAATAAAAAAAGACTTAGAGATTTTGCATTATAGTCTATTTCAGGAGCTTAGAAAAAGTGTCTAACTCTCCCGATGAATTCTTTATTACTTTCAAGGCATTTGAAAACATATTTTTTTTTATATATAGTCCTGTGTCGCTCAGCTGTAGAGTAATAAAAAGATATTTGACCATGTCAGTAATTTAAACTACTAAATAAAGGAATTCGGAATGAATTCTAAATGAACTGGAGTGCCCCTTTAGTTGAAATCTGGAAGAGATTGATTTAACAGAAATTTAACAAATTACTGACATGGTCAAATATATTTTTATTACTCTACAGCTGAGCGACACAGGACTATATAAAAAATTAAAATAAATCTGTTTTCAAATGCCTTGAAAGTAATAAAGAATTTATCATTCGCATCTGATATAGACTATAATGCAAAATCTCTAAGTCTTTTGTTATTTCTTTACTTATAAATTTTCTCTGTGACTCTAACATTAACACATTTAAAGCACAAGTTTTTTTTTCAAAAAAACTCCTGTGTCGTAAGGAATGTTTCTTCTCTGGATTTGGATTATATATATATATATCACTTATATTATATATACCTATCACATTATATATATATATACTCATACTAACTCACTTCACTCCTCTCCTGGCCACAGTGTTCATACGTATAACAGGATCCATTTTTCGCCGTTGTCGACTCTTCGCGCGGTTTTCTTTTCTTCTTCACATATATCTCTCCCTCCCCCACCACGCATGCCCTTTGGGCTAGATCACTCTCTATATAACTATATTGCCGGGGTTTATTTTCTTCAGAAGCAGTCGCTTTCCATAAGCTTTTCCATAAATTATATAATACCAATTATCACCCTCATCTTCATGATTGTGAGCTCTTCGGAGACTCTACCAACCTCTAATCTTATAACTAAAAAAACAAAAAAGATGGGGTTTCTTTTGTCTTATCGATTCCAAAAGTAAACTACTCCTTCAGAGACATTTCAGAAAACTCGTCCTCTCCTCTTTCT
>CM042146.1:16215668-16220668 GCA_023376005.1 Doryteuthis pealeii
TCGTTGAGGACAATCCTGAAGACTTAACTTCAATACGCGCTAATTAACTAGGAAAATCACCAAATATTCTTCCCTCCAGCTATGAGTAATTAATAGTGTGCACAGGATTCTTTGAAATTATTATGGGCAACCAGTCGGGAAGAAGGAAATATCTGAATTCAAACCTGTTAAAAACTCCACTTAAAATGACCTTGTGTGACATTCTGTTTGTGCTGAGGGGTTATCGAAATACATATAGAATATTTAATATATATTTATTTTACTATGGTCTTAAGGTAATAGACGAATGATTGCAGCCATTTTAGCAGTCTTGGGGGTAACAATAAAATATACATATTGATGAACTGGCACTGTCCCCATGGTAATTTGCATACGTCATAATAATCTAATGCTTTAAACTATTTATCGAATAAAGTGAAGGAAAATAAAATTAACTCAAATGAATATGTCTTTCAATTTAAACGGTTACCTGAATTTAAGTACAGCATCACATGGTGATTGCAACTTCTTGTTAGAAGATCTGCATATTCGTGGTGATGCACTGCACGAACGTGAACACGTACGTTAGCTTTCACTCCAAATCCTCACCGTATGACTTTGAAGTAATATCTGCTCAGTACTAGGGGCTGGGTTAGCTCAGTCGGTAGAGCGTTCGGCTAGAAACCACAAGATTCCTAGTTCGATACCTGCCCCCGCCAACTCAGCGTTATGAGTAGCACAGGGATCTGTGCGGTAAAGTAAGGAGCTGATGGTAGGTGTGGCGCTCCACCTCAGACGCTAAAATAATCTCCTTGGTCTAGCGCTAGTGAAAAGGGGATAGACTCCCTCGCTGCATGGCTGATACCGACATTAGGCCGCCCCGACGACTTTACTTACTTACTTACTAAGTAAATTGGTTGCCTAACAAAGGTTAAAGGTCTCAGACTACACTACATTTAACCTTAGTTAGATGCATACCTTTCCTCACCGTAGTCACCAAGTCCTTTTTCCACGTCGATATCCATTACACTACGGGTGCCTCCACACACACACACACACACACATACACGCATACACACACACACACACATATATATATATATATATATATAAGTAAGTAACTAAGTCGTCGGGGAAGCCTAATGTCGGTATCGGCCAGACAGCGAGGGACTCTATCCCCTTTTCCACTAGCGCTAGACAAGGAGATTATTTTAGCATCTGTGGTGGAGCGACACACCTACCATCAGCTCCTCACTTTACCGCACAGATCCCTGTGCTACTCATTCACTGAGTTGGCGAGGCCGGTATCGAACCAAGAACCTTGTGATTCCTAGCTAAATGCTCTACCGACTGAGCTAAACCGGCCCTATATATATATATATATATATATATATATATTATTTAGTATTAAAAAATTGAAAATAAAGTGCTCGATTACGGGTGTAACTGCTGTATTTATTTTATTTGTTATAGATTACATTACAGTTGTGTTGTCTTGAGATAAGTGATCCATAGACTGCTTTGAAACCAATGGTAACAGTCGCTTCGTATATGTATTGTAATCAATAACATATTAAAGTGTTTAAAAAAGTATCGAGTTTTTTGTAGTTTTTGACACACCTGGTATTGTGAAAAATAACGTTACATTCATTATTTTTTTCATTATACAGGTATGTCAAAAATACAAGTTTAAAGCTGTATTTACAAGATAGGAATGAAGAATGAATGGAACGTTATTTTTCAGAGTACAAGGTGTGTCAAAAAGTACAACAATCTGGATACATTTTTGACATACCCATACATAAAATGGATATATTAATCGATATCATTCAGTTTATATATATATATCATCAGAGTATATATTCGGGATATCGATATGTGTATATTTTATAACTATGTGATATCGAGAGACTTGCTACTACTAACACACTCTTCTACCCAGCATGTAGGTAAGTCTATCAAGAGTTATAAAATCCATGTGCATATCCCACCCAGGTGACCAACAGCATTTGTATCGACGTTCAAACTGTTGCAATGATTTCTCATCAATATATTGATGAGATGTCCAAATGCAACTAAAATCCATTGGGTAAAATTAATTATATTACACATAAAAAAATAGCTTATATTCCTCTGTTAAGCTTGTTGCACTTTTGGTGAGATTACAAGGAAAATACATTCTTATCAGTTCTTTCGCGCTCACAGCTTACACACAAGTGCAACAGAACTAAATTCTATTATAAAACCATAAAAAACAAAAAAATATATAAAATGAATGTACTTAAATCTAGTTAACATGTTTTCTATTAAATAAAATAGCACAGTGATACCATGATTAAGTTATTAAGTGGGATTAGTAAACATGGCTGTTACGTTTTGTATTTTGTTTGAGTTTTTGGTTATTTTTAGTTGTTGTATTTTTTTTTTGTTTTGTTTTGTTTTTCCTTACTTTTTTACAATTCTTTTGTTATCTTGTTCGTCTCTTTAACAGAAAATTGAAAAGGAGAGTCCATTAGATTCTCAGTTAATCAGATTAAAAAGAAAAGAAAGTTCTCCATTTTCAGTGGCGCTGCTGTGTGTTTACCTAGAATGCGAACAGTCAACATTGGAACACAGATGAACTTTCCAATAAGGGATCTTGGTCAAGCAATCGATATATTCGTTTATACGTCTATCCTTCAATCATCTGTATGAAGAGATAATAGGGTAACTGTTGTGGGGTTTTAAGGGGTCAAAACGACGGGTAACAAATGCGGAAAATATATTAAGAAAAGAGTAGACAATTACAGTACAGAGAAGTGGGAAATACGTCCGACAATAGAGTTATGAGCTGACTAGCATTGGCTTACTCTTCAAGCCATAATTGTCCCTGTTACTTATAGTAACCGTCGGCGCATTCCATTAGTCTATAGGGTATATCACCTATAACAGTAACTTAAATTGATTATGTGTTTCATTGACAGTGTAACGATTATCAAAGGGAGAAGGGAGTCGAAAAGACAAGTCTAGGTTGCGACTGAGGCTTTTTTTTCATTCAATAACAGCTAATCCCATTGTTTGAGACATTCATGGGGTCGTAAGAGGTTTTGGGTTTTAAAGGTTTAAAGGTAGCTGGTTATTTTCGGTGCGTGTTCTTGGGATTTTCGCTTTAATCCTATCTTATTTGGTGGTCGCGTTGAAAAGGAATGAATTCAAGGGACGAAAAGAAAAGAGACGAAGGCAGAAGGTGGTTTTATGACTTAGGCTTTATTGACCGGTCATAGTCGCCTGTAGCAAGGGAATAGTAAACCAACTGAGATCTCTAGAGCGTGTCAGTTTAGATTGAGACGTCCGACAATGCCATGCACAAATGTGGCAGGATATAGCTCATTACTTCCCTTGATTTACATATTTTAATAAAATCCAACGTCTTGTAATGGACTGGTAATAAGTCCGCTAGGATCGCCTGAGATGAGGAATGTTAATATATATATATATATATATATATATATATATATATATATATATATATTAACATTCTCTCTCTATATATATTAACACACACACACACACACACAACCTCGATGTCGTTTATCGCAAAAGATTTATACACACACGCGCAACCACACACCTAAAAAAATGCACAATGCTTTTTTCGATACACACACTTATAAAGTCCCATACTCACACCGTAAAAGAAAATATTTGACGTCATATTTCAAACCGTCTATTTTTCAGCGTTCTTTTTTCAAACTTCAAATTTTAAATAGACTGATAAACAAGGACTATCTCTCGCTTTTCTCGTTATTCTGTGTTAAAAAATGTCTTATTACCTTCCATATACCAACAAATGCCCTGAAGATGATCTAATTAATAGATCGAAACACTGCAGCGTCGGCCAATAAACTCACCCTTAACTCATTTAAACCTGTTTTTTTTCAATCTTTCTTGATATACTACACATACACCCACACACACATACACAAACAATATATATATATATATATATATATATATATATATATATATATATATATACCTACACACCCACACGATAGATTGGTTGCCTAAGCAAAGTTAAAGAGACAAGCCCACCTTACTATTGACCTATAGCTTAAGAGGGAATAAACTGGAGACATACCTTTCCCAAGGGAAATGCAAGCAGCAGGATTTGAACTTAGATCTCCGAGTTAATTTCCGGGAATATTAATATATATCATTAGTATTTCTGGAATATTTTTCTTTTCGTTTAGTCAAAGACTGTTGACACAAATATTTAGTTAAAAGAGACATGCATATTTATTTTTTATTCTATCTAAATATTAGGGTGAATCAAAAAATAATGCCATTTTGCATTGACAGGTATAATTACCAACACAGGAATATGTATCTTACATCAAAATGAAGCTGGTCCTATGTGGATCGCATCCTTACTTTTTTTCTGATCTTGTGTCGCATACTACCTGTGAGGAACCGGTTATGTATATTCTTAGTGCATCCGATCATAGTGTAATAGTTAACAAGCTAATCTCTCTCATGAATTACTTCTGGACAGTGATGTCCATCCTCACTGGATGTGTTGTATACACTTCTTTTTACTTACTTCTATTTTTCTTCTGTTCATTTTTTCTATCTTACGTTCTTCTTCCAGCGTGTCTTCTGACGTTCTCCTAGAGTCTGGACTTTGTCTTGGGGACTTCGTGTCTGGTATTCCCTTGGAGATTTCTCTTTATCAAAAGCCCTGTGTCATTGGTAGTTTGTAGATAATAACACAAGACTTCGATTTACTTAGATCATATTTTATTTCGAAATCCCCACCAGACTACATGCGCAGATTGAGTCGGCAGCGTGCATAACACGACTGACCACCGCCGTGCTTTGGCCGATACTAACTAAAAATCTATTTCTAATCTAAACCTGAAGAGGGTCTTCTCCACCGATTCTCACGGTATCCACCGGAAGGAGGATCAGGACTGAGGTCAATCCTTGTCATTCAATCCTTCAAGGCCGCCGGCTGAACTTATAACAGCCATTTTGGTTTC
>CM042146.1:16228168-16268168 GCA_023376005.1 Doryteuthis pealeii
AAATACTGGCACATAGAAAAATAGAATAAGAAATAAAGAAAGAGAATCGCAGAAAGACAGAGGAGGGGGCGACTACGTGGAAGGGATTAGTAATCTGTTTCAACTCGAGATAATGAGCAGATGACAAGATGCAACAAAGAAAAAAAGCGTGGGAGGATTTAATTCGGGATTTTTTACTTACGAGCCAAATATATGCACCCTCCGGGTGCAAGTATTTAAGTTGAATGTAATCAAAATATTATATAAATTAGAAAGGCAATTGAAACTAAAATAAGAATACAATAAAAGGATTTGAAAACAGAGGAGTATAATTAAAAGATTTGAAAACAGCAGGAGTATAATAAATAAATGGAACAACTGAAACTTACTCTTCCATTACTCTCGCTCTTCATTTTATTGTTTTTCTAAATATTAAATGTATTCTGAAGTTATATAGAGAAGTAAAGAATAACAGAATGACAGTTATTTTTCTCTCGTATTAATGGATTTTCATTTCAAGATTTCATGAAGATGATTTTTGCTTATATTACATGTAAAAGTAAAACCGAAACAGTTAGAAATCAATAAATATAAACACATATCTATTAAATTCGATTTTTTAAGATAATATGCCAAAATTAGCCCTGCCCGTTCACAGCTGTAAACCGTTATTTTAGTATTTATATATTACAATCAGTATTGCACGTGTTCAGAATGCTAGACATATTAACGAGGATTAAATATTGTAAGAGCAAATTTTATTAATCAATTGAGGTTTACTTGTAACGTGCATCTACACAAACAAAATAAATCATGAGAAATGTTGATGTCAACTAAAGAATTCGTGAACTGCGTTAGGAATGATAGCTTCGTTACAGACAGAAAATAACATAACATAATCTCCATTAAAATAAGGATTACGATAATTGAACTATTTCTTTGAATTAAGTTCTTCAAGTGAACGCAACTAGCTTCCTTATATGTTATCATAATCATGCATAATTATGTCGGTCAAACCCCTGATTCTGAAAAGGCATGCGTTCCCTTTTCATATCACAGGCCCTTGGACAATCACTCTCACAAGTGAATAATTATCACGGAATAGCCGCGAAATACGTGATATTCAGCGTGGGACTAGGTTGGAGTCTTCATGTTTGCAGCTACGGACGTCAGGGCAGATAAATGTTTCTACCATTTGCTGAAAGCTCACTGCATACGCGCGCTACTGTTAGTTAGAGAAGATGTTAGGTTCAAGTAAATAAAAGTTTAATTAAATAATATGGTTTTGGTCTGATGAATGTCTTGGCGAACAAGACGATCTAGAAAGAAGAAATAATAGGACGACGCCAACCAAAGGAGACGGTTTAGGAAAAGACCGCTAGAAAGACTAGCTTACCAAGATGAACAGAAGAATAATAGAAGTAAAAAGAAGAGTATACAAACATTAGTGGAATACATAGGTGTCATAGATCAAGATTATCATACAGAAAATTACTATTATCCATACAGTGATATCCACTGGTCGCCTTATAGTAGTATATATCAGTGCAGACTTATAAATATAGGGCAAATTAGTATTTAACCTCAGGTTAAGGCAACTGATCTGGAGAAGGGAAAAACTGAATTTAAAACAAAGGAGATTATTTTGCCTCATTGACCCACTTTGTATGGGCTGGGCACAAGGCCTCGTTTTAACGTGGGCCCACTCAACCAGCCCGAAGCTGATTGGTGGAAAAGAACAAAAATTGCCCGTCAATCCCTTCGGCATTCCCTCTCAAGGGGGCGCCCTCAGGCGCTGGGCAATAAACCCCGCCCTGGCCCTTTAAATCAAGGGGGCATGTTTATCCTGGGGAGACTAGTGGTGCTAGAACAAATCAATACGATAATAAGCCACCTTGAGTCGACGTCCTATTATATTACAAAACCTAATCCAGCGGCCGAAAGCTCACGCGGACCTCCCGGTTGGGAGTTTTGTATTTAACATATTTAAATCAAAGGGACCTCTTCTTGTTATTCAAAGTCATTTGAGAACCCATTCTCCTCTTCCTCGTCCTTCCATGGAAAAATAATCGTAGGATAAGCTTAAAATTCTCAAAATATGAACATTTTTTTGAACTTTTGAAAATTTTATTGTGGCAGATTGACTGTTTGTTTTGCGCGGGAAGTCGAAAAGACAAGGAAAATTGAACTGAGAAGACAATGTCTAGGGTAGACAGAGGGTCTGGTTGACAAAGACTCATCTGGGCAACGCGAATCGAAGGACTTCCGGTCAAGGAACAAAAAAATGTGTGGGCGGTCTCGTCGGTACTAAGCGTTTATCAGGCCAGCCCAGGAGACCCCCAGAGAGACGGCGAAGAAAGCACAAGGTGTCTGACCGTCGACACGGTCGAGCGGGCAGTGATGCTCACCCACCCCGTTCACCCCCCGATCGCCAGCCTGCAACATTCGTAGCGTCTTGTGTCCAGCTCGTCCACCCACACGCACCCACCACAGGTGAAAGAAATAAACGTTAAAAGTCTTACTACTACATATGTCTACGTGTGAATCCTTATACTCCATTACTAACACATACGACCCAGTAACGGTATATAACATGTACGACTTTGTGGGGTTGAGTCGAGCTCTATGCAACATTATAACATATTCAAATAAACATTAATAATTCATTAACACTTTTCTTTGAAGAAATTATATTTGATATGAATACTTATTGAATCAATGGTAATGGCTTGTTGGCTTGTTTTGTTTTACGGCATATCAACCTCAGTGGGTCATTTAATGCCGATAAAGCTTTGAAATAAATCAATTCTTAATGGATAATACAATTTTTTTATGAATACATTTTTCTATTTTACCCATAGATGGGACCCTAACAGGTACTACCACTCCGGGTCAGAGTGGACCAGGGAGCAATGGTAATGAAGGGGTATTCCACATTCCCCAAACCTCCAAAACTGGAACCTCGCCATCAGATAGAGTTTAACGTCATTTCCAGGACATGTAGACCCGCAGCCACCGCCTTCTAGCACCCATATGATAAAAAGGTGTCGTGGCTTGCCATAACGTCAATAGGGTTGGGAAAATCATATAGGTGCTAGGGCTTGACGTGACCAGCCGGTTGATCAGAGGGGGCCTCTCCGACCGCCCGTCTAGCCCAAGATAGGGCCAAAGTGGAGTATTGCATGTCATGAACTGCTCATGCACCTGGGCTCTATCCTTAAGCATCACGGGTCGCCACCCACGGCCAACAGGTGGCCCCATTGGGGGAGTCTTACCCCTCTGCAGAGGTGCAGTCGGTGCATTCTAACGCCCCACCGACAGGGGGGCAATGGTAATGGTACATCAAAAACCAGAAATGGGGTCAACAGTCGGTTTAAATTATTCCCCCATTTTTTATTAAAAAAAAGAAAAGTTATTTTCTACTATTGATGCATTCAACCTAACTGATTCTTATCATTTAAAAATATTCATGGATTTTACAGGTAAAGAGAACCCTTCCTCTCTATCTGTTTTTATGTTATTTTTTTCTTTTTTCAGAAACTCTCCTTTTCCTTATGTATTCAATATTATTGTTTCACTGTTCGTGATTATCGCGACTTCAAAGAATAATTTCACCATGAGGCTTAAATACAATAAAGTAAAAAAGATGAAAAGTAAATAAAACTATTGATTTATTTTTCTCTTGAAGACGAGCTATGACTATTAAAAAGATATTCTGGAAAAAAGAGTTCACACAGTTTAAAAAAAACAAACAAAAAAAAAACACCGCGAACAGCGGAATGTTATGTTGCCTTAAGACGTAACTAATTCTACAGTGATTAAATTTGCAAACTCCAAGAACCCCATATATATATATATTATATATATAATATATATATATATATAATGAATTATTCCATTCGTAATTCTGTTGTGATACAGGTCATTCGTGTGAGATATCGCATCTTTCTCTCTCTGTCTCTCTGCCTGTCTCTCTGTCTCTGTCTCTGTCTCTCTCACTCTCTCTCTCTCTCTCTCTCTCTCTCTCTCTCTATATATATATATATATATATATATATATATATTAGTTTAAATTATTACTATTGTTGGAGAATTGATTATAGAGGGCTCAATTACTTATGTAAGAGCTTTATTTATTTATTTCTTTATAATTATAAAGTCAGTCCTACCATTGGTTTCTGAATAACACTTTATATATATATAACGTGTTATTCAGAAACCAATGGTAGGACTGACTTTATAATTATAAATAAAAAATAAATAAATATATATATTATATAATATATATAATATATATATATATATATATATATGATAAACAACATATCGCTCAACTTCACAGCGGAATCTGGTTTCAACGGTCATAATTGCATTAAACACTTCCGTAAGAGGTGTTAATCGATATATATATATATATATATATATATATATATATATATATATATATATATATGTATATATATATATATATATACAGAGAGAGAGAGAGAGAGAGAGAGAGAGAGAGAGAAGGGGAAGTGACAGGTAAAATGTGAAGTAAGTGTTTGACTTAATAGCAAATTTCTACTAATTAAAACCAATTAAAATGGAATTATCCCCATTCACAGAAGTAATAAAACAAATACGTTAGCAAGTATTTTGTGTCATTAAACTGAATTAGGAAAGCCTTTAGGAAGCAATCCTTGTTTCACCCACCTTTCATTTAATAATAATAATAATAATAATATTAATATATATAATATATATATATATATATATATTTTATATATACGTTTGTCAAAAATATCGAGATTTTTAAAAAATTTTGACACACCTTGTATTCAGAAAAAAATAACGTTTAACTCATTATTTGTTTCAGAATACAAGGTGTGTCAAAATAGTACCAAGTTTAAATCTGTTTTTACCATGATATAAATGGATGGAACGTTATTCTATTTTTTTCAGAATACAAGGCGTGTCAAAAAGTACACAAAATCTCGATACTTTTTTGACACACCTGGTGCTTGCGTGTGTGTGTGTGTGTGTGTGTGTGTGCGTATGTGTGTGTGTATGTGAACTATGAAATAAAGTTAAATAGTATATAAAACCTACGTATCCGTGTTAGACGTCTCTGATCATCAGGTGAGTCAGTACCGATACGTCTGACGTTTACCCGATTCAACAGAATATGACAGATTAAACCACGTGGCTTAGTATTCGATTCACGTAATACTCGGGTGACTTAAAAATTACATTCAGTACAGATATTCATTCATTTTATTTCAACAGACATCAGACGTGTCGAGTCATGAATTTTTACACTCTTTTATTTTATTTTATAGCTGAAATATTGTGATATTGATCTGCATATTTATGCATAGAACGCACTGTATTTTACTGGATTAAAATGCTGTTAGCGCTAATACTGTGACGCGTTCAGTTTTTTCACTTTTCGTTGAGTCTTTCTCTATATCTTAATATAATATATTATATATATATATATATATATATATTATATTATAGTAAAAAAGAAAAGTCGACGGGCGGCCTAAAGTCGGTATCAGCCAGTCAGCGATGGAGTCTATCCCCTTTTCAATAGCGCTAGACCAAGGAGATTGTTTTAGCATCTGAGGTGGAGCGCCACACCTACCATCAGCTCCTTACTTTACTGCACATATCCCTGTGCTACTCATACGCTGAGTTAGCGAGGACAGGTATCAAACTAGGAACCTTGTGGTTTCTAGCCGAACGCTCTATCGACTGAGCTACATATATATATATATATATATATATATATATATATATATATATATTATAGGTGATACACCCTATAAGACTAATGGAATGCGCCGACGGGTTACTATAAGTAACAGGGAAAGAAGATGTTGCATGGATAAAATTATTTATAGAAATGCCGACACATGGTTCGACCAAGAGTTTGTCCTTGTATAAATCGAATACGATTTAGTATTATTCTAAATACAAACACATTTTTAGATGTTAGGGAAACATAAAATTTAAGTGAACAAAAAGCGTCATTCTTCAGAGCAGAATATTTTGATATGTCTAAACACACACACACACACACACACACACACACACATATATATATATATATATATATATATCGATAACGGCCCTCACGTATAAGTTGCACATGGACCTGTGCTTTAATGTGAGGGGTTGAATATAGGTGTGGGCACTACCCCAAATGCGAAACCAGTCTCCTTGGTATAGTGCTACTGAAAAGGTGATATACGTCCTCGCTCTCTGGCTGATACTGACTTTGGGCCACCGTGACGTCTTTTATATTTTCCAAAACCTCTACCAAAGCAGGGTGTGACACAAGGTCAATTTATTCAGCGGGGTTTACCATGTTTGATTTCAGAGTTTTCCTTTCTTAGACTTAAACTAAACTCTAACAATAAATTGCTATTTTTCTCAAGTTAGATATCAGACATCTCAGATAAGTGCTTGTTTTTTTTTAAAATTTATTTGGTTTGGTTTGTCTTGTTTTACGGCATATCAACCTTAGTGGGTCATTTAATGCCGATTAAGTTTTGAAATAAATTCATTCTTAATGGATACACAATTTTTTTATAAATACATGTTTCTATTTAACCCATGGATGGAACTTTAACAGGTACTACCACTTCGGGTCAGAGTGGACCAGGGAGAAATGGTTATGAAGGGGTGCCCCACATTCCCAAAGTTTAACGCCATTCCCATGACATGTAAACCCTCAACCTCCGCATTCTAGCACCCATATGATAAAAAGGGTTGGTGCTTGTCATGAGGCCAATAGGGTTGGGGCAATCATATAGGTGCTCGGACTTGACGTGACCAGCCGATTGATCGGAGGGGGCCTAAGTAAGTGACTAAATGGCGTGTTACAGCTCATGGACTGCTCATCCGCCAATACTCCGTCATTAAGCATCACGGGTCGCCTCCCAGGGCCAACAGGTGGCCCCATTTGAGGGAGTCTCATCGCTCTGCAGAGGTGCAGTCGGAATATATTATTATATATATATATATATATATATATATATAAATATAATCCAAAAGTCCAGATAAGAAATCTTCGTTACGACACAAGAGTTTTATTTAAAAAACCTCTCGCAGTTTGAGAGGTCAATGTGTGCTCTTAATGTTAGAGTCACAGAGCAAATATATAAGTAAAGAAATAACAAAAGACTTAGAGATTTAGAATTATAGTCTATTTCAGGGAGCTTAGACAAAAGCTATATATATATATATATATATATATATATATATATATATATGATTTTTGGATGTTTGTTTATTTTAGAAGCATTGTTGAATAAAATATATATTATTATTTATATTTAAGCTTAAAGGCAATTACAATGCGTATATCGCATAAAATTCGATAATTATAGAAGATAATAATGACAAGTGAATTTCGGTAAAGAATTATTCTGTGTGTAGAACATCGTACAGACTGTGTCAACTTTACTAAAAGTTGAAACAGTCTGTACGATGTTTTCTTCATGTTACACATCAGACATAGATGTGCTTGGTGTTGTTAATCTGTGTTTATATGCAAAAAGGTATTATTTTAGACAGGAAGAAAAGGTTGTTGTTTTTTTTCAATACAATCTAATGTAAAAACATGGAGCACAAGCAAAGACAAAATTTGATTTTTTATACAAGTAACTAAACCTTTCAAAAGTACACGTCTTTTTTAGTGTTATTTCAAACGTAGAGCAAAGTGAGTTAAAGTAATCGATTTCTCTGAGATACACAATGCCAAGACAGGCACTGATTTACATTCCATTCGGTAAAGTGCGCCGGATTTAGGACGTATTATGTCACGGTGTCAATTGCATTAAAGTGGGTGTATGTTTGAAATTGTCTTACAGGTCACCCTGCTAACAATGGCCTAGACACAAAATCTTACAAGAATCAAAAGCACTTAATGACATTTAGACGTTTATTTATTACTTTTCGATATTCGACACACGTTTTACTCAATGACCCTTGCTGAGAATCATGTTCTGTTGAATATATATATATATAATATATATATATATATATATATATATATAATATATATATATCACGTCTCTGATGACGGATAAACATCCGAAATCATTGGTAAGACGAACTTTGTATTGGTGACTTAAATAGATATATTATATATATATATTATATATATATATATATATATATATATATTATATATGCTATTATGTACATGTGTATCTATTAATAATGTCTGTCTCTTTCTCCCTCTTTCTCACTATCTCTCTCTCTATATATATATATATATATATATATAATATATATATATATATATATATATATACATATATATATATATATATATATATATATATATATATTATATATATATATATATCTTATATATATACATATATATATATATATATATATATATATATATATATATATACTCTTCTGAGAATCATGTTTTGTAAAGTGATATACAGATACATATCATATATATATATATATATATATATATATATATATATATATATATACATATCATATATATATATATTATATATATATATATATATATATATATATATATATATATATAAAGGACCCTCTCGTTGATTTTCGACGCATGAGTGTTCAACCAATGAAAAACCAACACAGTGATTTGTTTATAGTGGTGAAGGCTTGTGAAGGACCATTCCACACTTTTTGGCACAGTCGATAGGAAAGAATTGGTGCATCAAGGAATGCCACGAACCCAATCAACGCCTGACCTCAGGAATTTTGAATTCAGAGTTTTCCTTCTCCTATACTGGTTACCTACCCAAGGTTAAAGAGCCCAGTCTGTCCTACTATTTAATCCATAGCTGGAGGGAGAATATATGGATTCATACCTTCCCCAAGGGTATTAGCGCTATGTGAAATGCCAACAGCTTCGTCTATATTATATATTTATTATATATATAAAAGACTATACAGTTTGCTTGAAGCATTGTTTGCATATTTGGTTTGTATAAAGTATTATCATAATACATTGCTTGCATATTTGGTTTGTATAAAGTCTTATCATAATACTCAGGATCAAAAGATAAGGATGTTCATGCCTGTCGGTATTTATCCATGGTAATAATAAAAGAAAAAATCGAGATGTACAGATTACTTAAAAAAAAGGACGATGTACTCCTGTAAATAGTTTAAGTATCGATAATACTTACTCTTCTAAAAGTTTCCGATATTTGTGTCTGGTTCTCCTCTAGCTGCTGATTTAATCTATCACAATCAGCAACTGATCGTCGTTCACATCTATCCTTTATTTTGAGTAAAGTATAAAACCTTCTAACAAACTTTGCGCAATAACAGGCGGAGATGTTTCGCTTACTTGGTCCTTCTGTAGACTTCAAGTAGTTTCAGGGGATTGAAGGTGGAAATTTTTTGCTTACTTAGTTCTTCTATAGACTTCAAGTATTTTCAGTAGATTTGCGACCAGTTTATATTAAAATCACTGATTTTCATCACTCTAGTCGACTGGTGGCCTAAAGTCGGTATCAGCCAGACATCGAGAGAGTCTATGCCTTTTCACTAGCGCTAGACCAAGGAGATTATTCTACCATCTCAGGTGGAGCGTACCACCTAACATCAGCTCTTCACTTTAACGGAGAGATCCATATGCAACTCAGATCCTGAGTTGGCGAGGGCCGGTATCGAACATGGAACCTTGCGATTCCTAGGCAGATGCTCTGCTGACTGAGCTAAGCGACATCAATAAAAGCTTTTTCTGGGTTGGTAACTCTAATTATGGGTAGGTTGATCAGCATTATTTTATATCGGCATCAAACATCAACCATCTGATAAGAGTAGTCAGTTTTATCCCTTGTCCTAAATTTGGAAAGTGATTTTCGACAAGAAAGACCCGCAGCTTCAATCGTCTCCGTCATCCGTTATGGGCTCCCTGTCTTCTGAAGACAGGTTGTTAATCCTTAAATATTATACAAACATGAAAAAGATACAAGTAAATGAACAACATACTCGTTACTTTTACTTCCTTCACATTGTGATAAGCCTGCAAAATCAATATACAAAACAAATACATAAATTGTATCAATATTACATATGTTATGTGCAAAGATTCTTATCGATCTTATATGGGTGAATATTAGGCGTGTGGTCTAAGTGTTAGATTCGTAGAAAATAATCTCGTTGAGCCGAGTTCAATTCGGGGACGAAGCCTATGAATACAACTACATAAATCGACTATGAATCAACTCACGTTTTCGTATCTTTATATGTGTTCCGTTGGACGATTTCAACCATCTTGTAGGTGACATATCTTCCATAACAACATTAATTCTGCATTGTCTTTCTCCTAAACTGACTGTCTACCATGGCTAGAGATGTCTGTCTGTCTGTCTGTCTCTCTCTCTCTCTATATATATATATATATATATATATATATATTATTGTACTAAATATGAGAAAATGTTTGTCTCATAAAGCATTTTTCCTATTTATGTTAATGACACAAAATTCATATTAAAATATTCCTTAGTTCAAGGATTAAGGTATGTTTTAAAAAACATAATTTTAATTGGTCCAAATTATTCGTAATTTGCAATTTAGACAAAACATTCAGCCTGTCACTTTCTCCTCGTTATATATGATAGTTTCTCAGTGGGCGGAGAGAGAGAGAGAGAGAGAGAGAGAGAGAGAGAGAGAGAGAGAGAGAGAGAGAGAGAGTTTGAAATGTATGTGTGTGTTAAGTTTCATAAGCAGCCAGCCCGGCCAACATCTTAAAAAAGATTAATTAGGTCAAACGCTTCCTTTCTTAGAAATCTTACAAAATCATATTGAACTTTGTTTCTTTTTTTTTAATTCTCTGGACGTATTTGTATCTTTATATTTGTTCCGTTGGACGAGTCCAACTATTTATTGGTGAAATATCTTCCCTTACAACATTAATTATGAATGGTTATATCAGGTGTTGCTTCAATCTTTTTCGTATTATTTCATTGAGACAGGTTCTAACATGATCACACTCATTACACTCTATTTTCACATTTTAAAAGTATTATTCTTTTTTTTCTGTAAAATAAAGAAAACTGTCTGAGACTGTACTGATTCACTTCACCAGACACGATCAATTTTGAAAGCACACTTCCCACGTTGTTCACACGAGACGTGGAATGGATTTGCTGAACGTATAATTATTTTCCTTTAAGAGGAAATGATAAGAGAATACAGAAATATTTCAAATTAAATCCATTTATTTCTTTATTCATGATATAATTTTTTATTTTTTTAATAAGAGTAATCTAGTTTTCACTTGATTAGCACATATTCATTTTAATCCCAGATTATCTTTAGGAAAGTGTCTGTGATTAACAGTAATATATATATATATATATATATATATATATATATATATATATATATATATATTTAAATTTTGAGGTGAAACAAAGATATATATATATATATATATATATATATATATATATATATATATATATATATATATATAAATGTGTGTGTGTGTGTGTGTGTGTGTGTGTGTAGAAAGTTTTGAAGAAAAAAACAACAAGATGTTTAAAGTTTTGCTGACAAAAATCTGTTTCAACCGTATGCGGTCTTTATCAAAGCAACATTGTAAACGTAAAAACGAAATAAATATATCATTAATCACGAGACACAGAACGCTCTCGATCAGTACCGTAATTTTCAAATAATTTTTAAAAATGCGTATTTTATGTTAAAAATAAAATAAATTTTATTTTAAAAAATTGTAAGCATTTTTATCATTAAAAAACTCAAAAGAGTTTGCAGTAAAGGTGTATTTAAATATCAAAAAGTTCAGAAAAATGTTCCGGTTACAAATGAAAGTTAAAAAAAATACAATACGTCCAACCGAATTTGTCATTATTACAGATTCCTGATATTTTCCATCTTCATTTATTGTATGAATATTTTCATATATATATATATATATATATATATATATATATATATATATATATATATATATATGAAAAACAAAGGATGTTTACAGATGCATGGGCTCAGCAGGAGAGAATGTGCAAACCGTTTCGGGGCCTTCCTCTCTACGGTGCTTTTTAAACCGTCGAGAGGAAGGCCCCGAAACGGTTTGCACATTCTCTCCTGATGAGCCCATGCATTTGTAAACATCCTTTGTTTTTTTCATTATATCATATTCACACTGTCGGATTAATTTCCATTTTATTTTCTCATATATATATATATATATATATATATATATATATATTATATATATATATAAATTATTAAACACTGAAACAGATCCGCCAAACTGTAAGTAACTTTCCCTCTACCTGTCTACATTGTACAATAATATCATACAAATATAACGTTCACATTGCATCACCAACGCAATACATAACACAGTCATTATTATTAACAGCATAATTAAAAAATACATTTTATTAATTGCACATAACATACGTAACCAAAAATACCAAACAGAAATACGCATATTCATATGCACATATGCGCGTGGAGACAATTATATCATCACAGCCTTCATGCATTCCTACGCTCACGCGCATGACATCATACACATACGCACAAACAAAAATACGTACACGTACAAACAAAAAGAGCATTCGACAACACGTAAACACGCAAACATTCAACACGAGAATACAGTTAAAAAACGCACACATTTAACCATTTACACCATTTCTGTGATTTAAAAAAAAAATATTTCGTTTACCTGATGAATGCTTTTAGCAGGAAACCATTGGTAGTAATATCGTTCCCAAATGAATGAATAAAAGCTAAAACTTTTATTTTTCACTTCATTCAACTATATATATATATATATATTAAGAAATTTGAAAAAACAAATCTTGGGGTGAAGAGAATAATGGATGTTTTATAGATGACAGAAGATGAAAATGTTTGTAAAATCTTGTTTTCTTGTTCTCCACCCCAACATACATCCTGATGAAGGTTTAAAGAAACCGAAATGTTTAAACATCGATAAATAAATTCATCCGATTTTCGGAACATTTGTTTTCTTTCAAATTTCTTAATATTGTCGGATTTATTTTCCATATTTACTAATATATATATATATATATAATATATAATATATATATATATATATATATAATACATAATCATTATTGATTCAGACAGTGCTGCGAGATAATATTAACGTATTATAGTTCAGCTCTGAAAAATAATACACAATTCCCATTGAACTATTTTATATTTATAACGTGCCTGTTTTGTTCCAGACATATTTTAATTGTTCATTCTATAGACAGGCATTTTCAAATATTTGCCTGTGTATTTGTGTTCATATAATTTCCTTTTATAGACAGGTATTCTGTGTCTCGTGAATAACAATAGATTTAATATTTTAATATTTTATTTTTCATATTTCCTTAGGAATTCCTGTAATCATCGCAATACGAGTAAACTATTCATATTCGGAAAGTAAGCATGGACATTTTTAATAAATATAGTAGAGCTACCCGGCGTTTTCCAGGATTTAAAAAGTTAAAATCAACAGAGCCAATAATCACACACAAAGCGGTCTTCTTGTCTATAGCTCTTCTGATGAGACCTAATAGGCCAAAATGTTCATACAGAGATTGATTTTTCTCGATTTGTTTAGCCTTACATTTTAATAGGTATGCCCGCATAATTCATTAATTATCAATTGATTAATTTTCAAAATTAGGTACGACTTCAATTAAGCACATATTCTCCCAAAATATAATATATATATATATATATATATATATATATAACAAAGATAATCTAATGGGTCAGACGAACCTACTATTAGTTTCGCATAAAGCTCTTCAGGGCTAAAATCTGACACTCAGATTTTAGCCCTGAAGAGCTTTATGCGAAACTAATAGTAGTTCGTCTGGCTCATTAGATTATCTTTGTTATTTGGCTCTACTTAGGTATCGAGCACTTTTTACATATTAGCTTTCTCCTAGCGGTTTATGAATATATAATATATATATATATATATATATATATATATATATATATATTATATATATATCTTATATACATATATATACATATAATTGTTTTTTTCTTTTGGCCAAATTCTGTACCAATAGATTATTTTTTGTTGGTACGAATATATTGGTCCTTTCTTTTTTTCAAAAATTTTTTCTTCCTGGTTGATGTTTGGTAGTATATTTTTACAATCAAACTTTCTTCTGTTTTTTTTCTCTCCGCAAGGATCTACCAACACGCTTGGTATATTATATATATATATATATATATATATATATATGTGTGTGTGTGTGTGTGTGTGTGTGTGTGTGTGTGTTACCAATCAACACAATTATATAACATTAGGGGCCGTAAAACAACCTATAATTCATGACCAAATCAAAAATAATGCGGGCCGAATTTTGATCCACAATCCTGAAATTTTGGATTCCCAAGTTTTAATTCCTGCGATTGTTTCTGACAAACCATTTACGTGATTTTTTGCGACAATTTTTTGTGCGATAACAACTTTTTGTGCGATAACAATTTTTAGCTTGGTAAAAATGACAGATTATGATGCATTCTGGGAATTTTAGGAGTTGGTTTACGACATAAAAAAGTGAA
The DNA here is from genome assembly GCA_023376005.1 of Doryteuthis pealeii. Taxonomy (NCBI): domain Eukaryota; kingdom Metazoa; phylum Mollusca; class Cephalopoda; order Myopsida; family Loliginidae; genus Doryteuthis; species Doryteuthis pealeii. The sequence continues at coordinate 16,242,737 of CM042146.1, forward strand.
ATAAGAAAACAAGAAATTAACTCGCGTATAATTGTATTTATAAACGAAAAACGAAACGAATATGATTCATGTAGGAAAATCTATTACCTTAATGATAAATACGTCATAGAAAATTGACCGACAAAGATTTTTATTTATCATTTTTTATGTATAATTGAATGACATCTGTCCGTAGAAAAAAAAACGTAAATGAATAAAAAGAAAAACATAACGACAAATGTACAAATTTTTAAAGATTTAAACCAAAGAAAAACATTGTCGTTGGGATTTAAATAAGTCTGTCATACGTTATTTTCCAAAACAAAAACAAAATTAATGGCTTAATCAAGCGAAAGAAATAAAGACGTACGGATATCAAATTGTCTATCAAGTAAGTGGTAGCAGTAAAATTATCGTTGAACTTTTAAAAAGTAAGCTTAAATATTAATGCAATACTTCATCATCCTCATCATGTCGCGATGGCGGCACAGATATCCATGACAACCTATCGCCAACCATTCCAGTCACTCATTGTCTCTGGTAGGTCCTCCGCGCAGCATCCAGTATCTGCACAGATCTGATCTATGTATGTCCTTGCTGGACGATCTACACTAGCATGTCCATGTGCTGCTTTCCACAGTAGGGCGTCGCTTACGAGTTCACTTTTACTTCTCTAGCAGTGTCCAGCATGTCTTGTCCGTCTTACTCAGTTTGTTTGAGTGATGGGGCCAGGAATATTACAAACTGTTCAAGTTTAATAGAATTTAATATATTCTTAATGCATGAAAGGACATTCTTCGATCGAAGTCTCAATCAAGAGCCCCACCCCCACCCGCAAAAGCTAGCATAATTCCCGCCCGATAGTAACATGTAAACTAAAATCAAATAAATAAATAAATAAATATGACATCGATATAAGTTTAATAAGTTACTAGCGGGACCTGTGTATATACTACAATATGATGGTTTAATTATTACAACGCTTAGTAAATTTACTTAAGAGCTATTTGTTAACTGTATAAAATGTATGATACTCTTGATTTGACACTCTCTCTCTCTCTCTCTCTCTCTCTCTCTCTCTCACACACACACACACACGCATACACACACACGCATACACACATACACACACACTTTTCTTTCTTTCTTTTCGTCTTTTCATTATGTTCGATTGAAACTGATTAGCGTTATCGCTTCGGCGTGCTCACCTCTATCTATATATTTCCCCTAATTTCTTTAATTCTTTCTTTCTGCCTCTTTGCTTCTTATATATTTATGCGTACCATGTCCTTTTTCATTCCGTTCTTTCTTTATAATAAAAAAAAGTAATGGTTCATTATTTAGCTAAAGTGACAATACTTTCATCTCGGACGATATGGGCGAGAGAGTGTTGCAAGATGATAACGGTAGTATTTTTAGGAACACCAGTAATATTATATATCTTATCTTCCTGTTTCGCCAAAGATAATTATGGTATACTCTCGTGCTAATTTATTTTTGGATAGGTTGAAATTAGTTTTGTGATGAAGACGATTGGCAATGATCTTTTGACGGCATTGCATGTTACGAAACTATGAGAGCGACATAGTTTAATCAAGACTTTGTAATCAAACTGCAATAGCTCTTCACCCGTAATCGATATAACGTGTTTTGGTCTAGTTGCGCAAAAGGTATTTCACTTAGTAAGTTTATTAGCAGAACGTCGCTGCTCTGGCTAATATAATTTACCAATGATAATGTTCTCAGCTTGTGTACATTCCAATTAACACTGTACCGCAATCTACGCCACCATTTCTCTTTTACAGAGTGAACCTCGGCTTAATCGTAATTGCAATGTTCTCTGTTCCGCATCGTTAGCAAATTGGGTTGAGGTATGTGCAAGGAATTCTGTTGGGTGAGTTGACGACGTTCAGCAATCCATGATGTTGTTTCGGTAGAAGGAAACTTATACACGCTACTAAATAAAGATTTTTCATTCCAGTAGGTCAATAAATATAATGCTGGTTTTCTGTGTTTGCATGCATATATTTCAGAATAGCTCGGTAAGGGAGACTTCAAATACATCGATATTTTGCGTTTAGTTAAGTATCTAAGCAATTATTATGCAGCCCCGCCCGTTGGGGGGGGGGTGCTATAATTAACGGCGTCGATCCCAGGGGGCCATCCCCCCAGGCAACACCTGCCCCTCGATTTAAAGGGGCAGGGCTGGGTTTATTGTCCAGTGCCTGAGGCGCCCCCCTTGAGGGGGAATGCCGACGGGATCGACGCAATTTTTCACCCGCCACCACATGAGTCTCGGCTTGTGGGTGATCCCACATAAATAGGGCCTTCGTGCCTGACCCGTACAAGTGGGGTACGTGGAAAATATCAAGTATCTAAGCAATTATACCTGTATTTTGTAGGATTTTTACGGACCTAGCAAGTTATTATTCACTTTACTGTATGACACAAGCTCAAAATAAATGGCTATGTCGGCAGGTTAGATATTGTAAAAAGGATGCTTTAATTTACAATATTCACTATGAGAATTGTATGATACGCATGAACCTATCGTAACGGTAAATTACAATCTGAACGTTCTATTTGAGATATGAAACCTGCTCTGCTAATTTAGTATTGACCACTTTTATATGCAAACACTTTTCGTATTCAATTCTCCATTATATCTTATTATAATGGAGATTGTGTGTTTTGCTGTCTGTAACCGAAACTATATCACTACTCAAGTCACAATTTCCTTTGTTATTTACATCACATTCTCCATGATTTTATTTATATTCAACCCTCAATTATTAATAAAATTGCTTCACCTTTTTATTAGTGTTGTCCATATCTACATACTAATAACATGCTATTGTATTTATATATACAAAAAATAGCGGTTTGCAGTATGAACGGGAAGGCTAATTTGCATATTGATATTAAAAATGTGATTTTATTAAATATGTGCTTAGTATTATTGATTTCTAACTGTTTGGTTTTATTTTAATGAATATAAGCAAAAATCTCTCCAATGAATCTTAAATGAAATCCATTAACAAGAAAAATGAGTGTAATTTTATTCTTTATTTCCTAATTTAACTAAATAGTTAAATAAGTAAAATTCAGCAATGAAAGACGGCAGTGGTAGAAGAGTAAGTTTCATTTCTATTTTTCTATAATACCCCCACTCTGTTTCAAATCTTTTTATTTGCATTCTTATTAGACTTTCTAATTTAATACGATATTTCATTACATTAAAACTTAAATACTTGCACCCGGAGGGTGCATATATTGCTAGTATATATATATATATATATATATATATATATATATATATATATATATATACTAGACGAAAAGTGAACCGTTGGGTCACCCGTTAAGCTCACGGTAGATGATGATTGGGATTAGGAAAGAGTAGGATCTGCCAAAATATCGTCTGCTTTTCATTTTAAAAACGAATTAAAATTTATTAAACCGATTATTTAAGGCAACCATTTTTGAGGCAGCGAGGCGGGACGGTTATCCGCGAAGAGTATTAAAAAAACAAAACTTTTTTCTTCTATTCACACCTTCTGTTTTTAGTATTTTTATTTATGCAGTAAATAGTATCAATCACATATATACACACCGATGTAAACATCCGTGGTGTTTATGGATAAATATCTTCAAAGGAGTAAACATTCATATGTAAAGTTTTTTCATAGACAAGTATGTGAAAATAAAATGGAAATTAATCCGACAGGATTTACCTATAAAAGTGGGCTACTTATTTTACAGTTGGATTGTATTACAAATAAGTTTGATATTTTATATACACTTTTTATATAATTATACACTTTTTAAAATAATTCTACATCAGGCTTTTTTTAGTCTTATTTTATAACTATAATGCTTGATTATTTTTAAAAATAAAAAATAAAATTCATTTTATTTTTAATATAGACAGCGCATTTTTTTAATTAATTCCAACTTTTGACTAGCAGCGTTCTGTTTTTGCTAACGGTCATTTTTTCCCGTCTTATTTTTGTTGAAGACCGATCCACGTGCGGTCGATTCAGATATTGCGAGGGTCCTCACATCAGTGAGGTAGGACCGGTGTTGCTTTTTAAATCGTAGAGAGGAAGGCCCCGAAACGGTTTGCACATTCTCTCCTGATGAGCCCATGCATTTGTAAACATCCTTTGTTTTTTCAATATATCATATATATATATATATATATATATAGTGATAGAGAGAAAATGAGAGACTGACAGATAGATGAACGGACAGACAGGCAGTTAGACAAATAAAATGGCCTGTGTAAATATGTACATTATATCTATGTGATTGAATGAGGAAAAATTGTTAGTTTTAACAATAAGCACGCTGAATACAAAATGCGTAGGTGAGTTAAAAAGTGATGCCATTTTGTTTAGTACAGGTATAATTACCAACACAGGAACCTGTACTGTACTTGAAAATAAAGCTGGTCCTCTGTGGATCACATCCCTGTTTTTCAACATAGTCACCGTTTCTCCCACTAACAATGTTCCACCTTCGAATAAGAGCATGTATCTCGGCCCCGTAAAATTATGTTGACTGTTCTTTGAGCCACTTCTTCACTACATATTTCACTTTCCCGTCCCTGGAATAATGTTTGCCTTTAGACTATAATCTGTTCGGTCTAATTAAAGAGGGTTTTGAAAGGCAGATAATCTGGAGAAAAATCAACATATACAGTGTTAAAATATAGAAACCTACAATTCATATATATATATATATAATATATATATATATATATATATATATATATATAATATATATGTGTGTGTATGTGTGTGCGGGACTTGCACGAAAATGCTACGTGCAATAGTAAACAGGACGTGGAACAACACCCCACAAGAACACAACTGTATGGCCACCTGTCCCATATTACTCATACCATCCGTGTGAGGCGAACAAGACACGCTGGACACTGCTGGAGAAGCAAGGATGAACTCATAAGTGACGTTATCCTATGGAAGCCATCACATGAGCACACCAGAATAGGTCGCCCAGCAAAGACTTACATAGATCAACTCTGCGCGGATGCTGGGTGCGGCGCAGAGGATCTCCCAGGAGCAATGAGTGATAGGGAGGGATGGCGAGAGATTGTCATGGATATTCGTGCTGACAGCCCGACAGAATGATGATGATGATGATGATGATGATATATATATATATATATATATATATATGTATGTGTGTGTGTGTGTGTGTGTGTGTGTGTGTGTGTGTGAAGAAAAGGAAGTGAATCCGACGGTATGTAGTATATAAAGAAATATTGAAAAAACACAGGTTTAAATGAGTTAAGTGGTGAGTTTATTGGCCGACGCTGCAGTGTTTCGATCTATTAATTAGATCATCTTCAGGGCATTTGTTGGTATATGGAAAGTAATACATTTTTTCATCACACAATAATGAGAAAAGCGAGTGATGGTCCTTGTTTTTTTCAAACTTCAAATTTGTAAAATATTATATATTTTCAAACTTCAAATTTTAAACAGACTGATAAACAAGGACTATCACTCGCTTTTCTCATTATTCTGTGATTAAAAAAAATTATTATTACCTTCCATATCCCAAACAAATGCCTGAAGATGATCTAATTAATAGATCGAAAACCACTGCAACGTCGGCTAATAAACTCACCACTTAACTTCATTTAAACCTGTGTTTTTTTGCAATCGTTCTTAATAAACTATATAATATATATATATATATATATATATATATATATATTATAGGTTAATTATTATTGTTGGAGAATTGATTATAGAGGGCTCAATTACTTATGTAAGAAAGCGCTTTATTTATTTATTTATTTTATTTATATTTAATAATTACAATTAAAAGTCGAATCCTACCATTGGTTTCTGAATAACACTTTTTCGGTGTTATTCGTACGAAAAAAGTGTATTTCAGAAACCAATGGTAAGACCGCACTTTTAAATTGTATTATTTTAATTATAAATATAAATAAATAAATAGATAAATATATATATATATTGCACACTTTCTCTTCTGATGAGCCTATTTCAGTTTAAACAATCGTTTGTTTTTTCATTATATCTTATCATATATATATATATATATATATATATATATATAATAGAGCAGAGAGAGAGAGAGACAGACCCAGACAGACAGACGGACAGACAGAGCTTTTGAATTTAAATAACCTTTTTACAAATTTATAAAATAGTGAAAGTTTTCCACTATGAATAAAAACACTAAGGCTGACGAAATTGCTCTTAACATCCACAACGCATTTCTATAGAAAAAAAGCTTGTTATGTATTGTTTTCAGAAAAGCATCACAGACAGCATGCAGTAAGAAAATCAATTGTTAGGCACACATGTAATTAAATCAACTGTTCAGCGATTTTGGCTTCAGTCCAAATTTTGCAATTAGCTTAAATCTTTAAACTCAACTTTTTCTTTTTTTTCAAAGCAAAAAGGACACATGTACCTCTACAGAATAACGTATTTGATTCACATTATAGTATATATTTATTATCATTAATATATATATTTATATATATATATATATATATATATATACTTATAACTATAATAAGCAGAGGCTAATATAATCTAAACAAAAGAATCCTTAAACAGACACACATTCAATATATAATATATAATATATATATATATATATATATATATATATATATATATATAAATATACATTATAATATAATACATATATTAACATACTACTAACACACACACACACACACACCACTTATATATATATATATTATATATTATAAATATATAATATATTAATAAAGCTGAGGACTAAGTATAATTTAAATCAAAAATAGTTCTTAAAACAGACATTCACACACACACACGTCGCAACACACACAACACACACCCACACACACGCACACACACATATATATATATTATATATAATATATATTAGTATGATTATATATATATATGATTTTCACTCAACAAATGAATCCATGTCGGGTCTTCTTTCTTTTGTTGTATTGACAACACTTGAAAAAATGTTTTTCATTGTTTTCTGAAACCACTTTCCGTTCACAAAAGGCTTTTCTCAGACGATGTATTAAGGTCCAAGTACTTGAGAAGACTTCTAAAAAATAAATAATATAGAATAAATTATTCTCCTGACTTTATTAAATTATTTATACACATCATTATTACTACCCATATATCATATATTTATATAGTATATAATATATATATATCTATATATAAGTTATATTATATATATGGTAAATATGGAAAATAAATCCGAAGAAAAATAAATTTTGAAAAAACAAGTATTCGATGTTTCTAGGTTAAATAGGAAAAATTAAAAAAAAAATTTTATTTATTTGTATTATTATCATTTTTTTTTCCTTTGTGCAAAACAGATCAAGACCTAATACACTCGCTTTTATTTTATCGGTGGCGTCAGCGGTGACCTTCGGTGAGTAATGGGACTTTTCAAAAATTAAGAAATCTTAATTTTTAAACTTTTTCTTCTTTCCTTTTCCATATAAAAAAAATCCATTCATTTTATACCCAAAAACAATTCTGCGATGCAGGTTTCAAATGTAACGAAAAAAAGTTTAACATGTGATTATTAAATCCATTCAATTTTTACTTTTTTTTTCACTTTTTCTTTTTATATATATATTACTATATATATATATATATATATATGTTGTGTGTGTGTGTTGTGTGTGTGTGTGTGTGTGTGTGTGTGTGTTGGTGTGTGTGCACTTGCGGCAAGCATTCTTTTCAATTATACATTGTAGAATTAAATCCAAAATTTTACACATGAATTAAACATAAAAATCAACACCGTTCCTCGATGTTTTGATCGACACTAACAATACACTTTTAACAAACTATTCCATATAAAAAACGTAACCGTTAACTCAACTACTTTAAATTTTAATAGCGGAATGCCCTGAAAGTATTAAAAAAAGCTATAATAAAAAACTTAATATATAATCGCGCAAAATTCATTCTTCCTCAAAGCCGATATTCTAGGGCCGAACTCAAAAAAACATCAAACAGACGCTAGTTAATAACGGATTTCCTCTCCTTCCTGCCTCCACATTTAATATAATATAAAAAAAAAAACTGGAATACATCAACCCCTGATGGATGGCACTTTTGGAAGTGCCCATACTTCGGAACTGAACTTTGGTTGGACCTTAACCAATTTCAACCAAACATTTAAAAGTTGGCCAGAAAATAAAGATAGAATAAAATAAATTGTTAAACAGGAGATGTGCCTTTTGTTTAATTCTATATATATATATATATATATATAAATATATATATATATATAATTATATATATGTATGTATATTAAATTATCTCCAAAACTGATTATTGTAATTAGTGTTGTTATATATTCAGGCGTGAGCTCACATCCGTCTAGTCGAAGAAGGAACCGATTTTTAATTACTTTTAATTTATCTATAGAATGTTCTTTATATATTTTTTTATTCACCGGCGTTTAACATTTTGAAGTCCTAAATAAGAAAAATATTAATCTTTTTTCCTTTCTAATTCACTTTCCTATTTTAAGGTATATTTAAAATTCCAGCTGTCTACGTTTCATTTTTTTTTAGGAATTTTTCAAAACTTATAAAATGTAAATGAATACTCTCATCAACTGGGAAGACAAAAACGTATTTTAATTTAAAAAATAAATGTATTTAGAAATATGTTGCTAAAAATATAGTCATTATAGTCTTTATAAAAGAATAATTTAAAATAATGTTTGGGATTAAAAATGGGAACAAATTATTCTATTCATTGTGTATAACAACAAATGCTGTTGATTCAAATTGAATCTTTTAAGCTCTTTTTTCTTTCATGATGTTAAGAGATAAATACTAAGACGCTTCAGGGCAAAATCTTCAAAATATTATTTGTTTTTATATTATTCTTGCGTTATTCGGAAGACTTTATTGTCCCCTCTTCAGTTTGTTACTTTGTTACTTACGTATTCTAAAAAGCCGTTCGGCCTTTCCAGTATATCTTGGTCGACTCTAGGAACCTTCTTCAGAACTCGAAACCCTTTCCCTTCGAACTCGGGAAACTTCTTGTCCCGTATTTCGTGGAATCCATTCACGGAACATTGAACCTACCCTTTTATTATTTAGTCCCCACGGGGTTATCCTGTTCTTAATCGCTAAAAACCATTAGCTGGGGTAGAGTTGTGTTAATTTAATTATTTTTCTAACTGCTTTCATTTCAGGATTTGGAACCGGGGTCAGAGATAACTGGTCACTTAGAAACTTCTTACCTAAAAACTCCTAATTCCACTTAGGCCATGTGTCCAAGAAAATCATTGAAGGGAAAGGGCCGTAGGGCATATCGGCCGAAACGTGAGTAAAGTAGACAATGAAGGGGATGGGAAAAACAATATAGTTTCCGAAATAAAACGCAGATAAACAATCTTCAAGCCTCATCTCAACATTCAGAGGGGAATTTAATTTGTTTATTCAGACTAATATTATTACATTAAGATTCGTGGTAAATTCAATATAAAATTAAACAAAATAACTGAGGCACCCCGAAGGTATGGGAGACATTGCTATGTTTGTTTGGGATTTTGTCTTCCTTGTTCTTGGTTTTATTTGTCCGGTGTTGTATACCCTTCTTTACTTTCTTCGTATTCTTCTTTCTGGGGCGGTCTTTGGTATATCTTTAAGTTCTTCTAAGAGGCTATTTCTAACATTCTCTTCAAAGCGTCTTGGACTTCGTCCTTTGGTACAAAGGTTCGGGTCGGCACTTAACCTCATTTCTCTTTCTATCGGTTGTTTTACCAAAAAACATTCACCAAACCACAAAAACCGTAATATTTTTCGTAAGTTTTATTACTTGAAAACTAAAACATTTATGTAACTAAACAATAGCGCCGTATGGCAGGGTGGAGTTTTCCAGTTAAAGGCAGTAAACATCTTCTTTCTTGCACTGACGTCTAAACTGAAACTTGAGGAACCCAACCCAGGTCCCACGTTGACATTCACGTAATTTTCGCGGCTTTCTGTAATATTCCATGAAAAAAGGTCCGCTCGCGTTTGATGTGAAAAAGGGCGATCCCTTTAGATACAGGGGCATTTGACAATATTCTTAGCAATCCGCATCAGGTTTTATGTAACAGGTCGGTGACCTCCATCCTACGTCTTGTGGTTGACATCCATTGAAAATGTCGGTCTTTAAGGTTTACTAGTCGTGGGAATGACTAAAATATTTGTGTATAAGCAGTATTTTCTCATCCAAAAGGAACAAATAAACAGAATTGATTTTCCATGATCTATGAATTGTGCGATCGTTTTTACAATTCCCCACTTATTAATTTGAGCTCTTCGTTATTTTTGATATCAGTGACATCTTTAGAAATAGGTCATGTCATGCTATATTTCATGAATTCTATGAAGCTAGGTTTTATGTTGATAAATTGGTTTTTTGAATTGTTTTTCATGTAGAGCCTAGATAGAACTATTTTATTATTAATTTTGAGGCATTATGTGTGTTCAGTAAACCTTGTCTTTCCAATATTATTTGGTCTGGATATTTAAAATTCAAATAAATGCTATATTTTTTATTTTTAATTATCCCAGATATCTTTAAGGGAAAAAGGGGCATTGTTATGCATTATTCATAATCATGAGCTAGTTTTATGGTTGTTTGTTTGTTTGTTTGTTTTGTATTTTGTTTTACACGGCATATCAATCAAGTTGGTCATTAATTGCAATTAAAGTTTTTGAAAATAAATCATTCTTAATGGATATTACCAATTTTTATAAAATAAACATTTCTAATTTTTAACCCATAGATGGGAACCCTAGAACAGTTACTACCACTTCCGGGTTCAGGAGTGGGGACAGGAAGCAATGGTGATGAAGGGGTGGCTTCCACTCCCAAGAACCTCAAAAAAACTGGCACCTCACCATTCAGATAAGTTTAACGTTCTTTACCAAGGACTGTAAGACGGCCAGCCAAAACCGCATTCATCATCCATATGATAAAAAAGGGGGCTTTGGCCACCGCTTGCCATAAGGGCAATAGGGGTTGGGGAAATTCATTATAGGTGGCTTTTGAGCAGTGGGAACCCAGCCGATTGATTTCGGAGGGGGCCTCTTTCTCCGACGCCTGTCTAGCCAAGATAGGGCCCAAGTGGGAGTATGCATGTCTGGGAACTGGGCTTCATTTCGCTGGGCTCTATCCTTAGGCATCAGGGTCGCCACCCACGGGCAAACAAGGTGCCCCATGGGGGAGTTCTTACCCCTCTGCAAGAGTTGGAGGTCGGTGCATTCTAACGCCCAACCCGACCAGGGCGTTATGGTTGTAAATGTTTTTTTGACTGGTCTTCATGTAGACCTAGTTAGGGAAACATCTTATTATAATTCGGGACATTACTTGTTGACCAGTAAAACATTAGTATCTCACATTCAATTTTCGTTCTGCATTTTACATTCAGGGGGAATACGTCGGTTTTCTTTATTTTTACGATGCATGGGGAATTTTCAGCTTTTTTTGTTTTTTTAGTTCAATTAAAACCTATTTTGATCGTTTATTTTCCCGCCAAGGATTAGCGCACCACTATCAAACTTAATTTTTTTAAAGGAATTTTTATTAGATATATATCTTTTGTGAAGTGGGAAATTATTTTGGGGATATTTTAAAAATGATATTTTCCAATTTATTTAAATGGCTATATTTGAACTTGTAGTGTGAACATAAGAATATTTCACCTTGTATTTCTTCTTTCATTTTTCCTCCATGGTTATTGTCGTTTAATATCTGTTTTACACACACCACACACCACACATACACCCACAACCACACCAACAACCACACAATATATATTATATATACATATATAGCTGTGTGTGTGTGGTGTGCGTGTAGTGTGGTGGTGTTGTCGTGGGTGGTGTGTGTGTAAACAGATATTAAACGAAACATGGAATGAAAATGGTAGTGTTGTGTTATGGATTTTTTAGGCTTTGTAATCGATTTACATTTTTATTAGCCTATTTCTTCGGCAATATAGAAACACCGTGACAAAAAATTCCATTTACACTGTAAATATCGTACATATATTCCAACCCCACACAATGCCTTACATACATGCATACCACACACACCAGCACACAAACCATCACAACACTCCTAAAACACACAATGTACGTTAATACTTCTATCTGAATGGTTGAGGTTCAGTTTGGCAGGTTTGGGGAATTGTGTGAGCACCCTCTTCATCACGCATTTGCTTCCGGTCCACTTCTTGACCCGGATGGTGTTCTGTTCCAGTGGTCCCATTCTATGGGTTTAAATAGAAAAATGTATTTATAAAAAAATGTAATTAGTCCATTAAGAATTTGATTATTGTCAAAAAACTTCATCGGGCATAAATGACCCCACTGCGGTTGATATGCCGTTAAAAAAAAACTCCAAACCAAACCATAACACACTACCAACGTTAATATAAATGCATCGGTGTGTGGGGGTGTAATTGAAAACTCCAAGTTCAACCGAATATGAAATTATGTAAACCAAAATGCCAATCTCTCGACTATAAACGTCGTGTTGAACTTTGATGGTGTATAAAGCAATTCTCATTAGAAAATTATAATGGTTAGGGATTCCCAAGAAACCCTAATAGTTAACTGATCTGCCATATCTCTTTTAGCGTCTCTACAGCATAAGACCTTAATTAATGTATTAGAACTGATTTGTAAATTAAATAATTCAGTATATATACTAAGAATTAAAATGCCAAAAATTGTCTCAGATCATTCTTCCTGGCTTCTTCATCTATTACATATATTCATTTATATCAAGAAGAAAAATTTCAATGGATGTTACTTTAAGCAAAATATGAATTGGTACGTACATGCTTTTAATATCATGCAACTTAGATATGGTTAGCGAATTGCTTGCTAATCATGTCTTTAGGACGATAAATATAGTTGCCTGATGGTATTTAATGCTATTGAAATCTTTTATCGTACTAGCAAAATGAAAAAAAAAACGGTTCCGGAGTCGATGTAAACTAAATACAAAAAAATTTTTTTTGAAAGATATGCTGAGCGCGGCTGGAAGATAAAATTAATGTCGAGTGTTTGAACCATCAAACTCCATTTACTCATCAAATTTAATTAAAGGAGTAAAAAAATATATATATATTGAAATCAAAAACCTAAGTTCTAATATCAACTTTGCAATATCTATTAAAAATTAAAACTAAAACTAATAAGAATTATGCATTATCGGTGTATGTATCTATTAAAACTTGTTTAAACAATGCATGGACTGTCTAATGTTTCGCATTGCTCAAATTGATGAGTGTTCTTTCTATATGTTTATGGCACGAATTTATGACGGTAGTATCAGTTCCAGTTTGGACGTCAGCAAAAAAAGCCAATGTCTCAGCCTACTGGCTCAAATAAGCACACGGCCCGTTGTGTATAAGTTAGAAGAGGATAGTTTAGCTATAAAAGTTTAAACTAGAAATTAATATGTGTTTCTTGCTTGCCAATGAATTGTCTGGCAAAAAGACTTAACAGAAGAAGAATGACTCAATAGACGACCAGCCAACATAGAATTCTAGCAAATAGAATTCAACAACAGGATGATAAGAATAAGGAAACGATTAAATAGATCTACCCAAATGGCAAACGAAGTAGTAATGGAAAATAATGCTATACTGGGACCATCGCTCCTGTCTACTATGGCTTAATCGCCTCTCTCGCCTCTCGTCCAGTAAATATAAACCACTATGATTCATTAATACCCCAACCATGGGTATATTATGTTTGAAGTTGTTACCACGATGTCCATGGTAATTTATATCTATCATACTATCAAATTTACGGACTTGCATTCCAAAAATCTTCACACCCCCGTTTATTATCTTGCAATAACCCTCTGCTATTAAAAATAAGACCATTGCAAATGATCAAAAGATGAAAATGCAAAAAATATATTAAAATCCTGTTATCACTAGTGTATGATTAATGTTACACACCTAATTCTTATTGTAGTTAGCTGTTGTCCTTTCACCTCGCGTAAAAAAATGGAACCATTCCAGCTTCTTTATTTCTAAGAAAAATAAGCGAAGTAAAAGGGACATTTGACTCACGGGATACATAAATCAAAAGAAAGGAAAGACCAAAAAAAATAACAGCATGGATGGAACTGCTGGAAGTATTAAGGAGAGATAGTGACCACGCGGACGCGCATAAACGCTATCTCGGTTGTTAATCTGTAAACATTAATGACAGAAATTAGAAAAAATGGAAAAAAGTTGCTAGAGACAGAGCTGATATCAAATAATTATCATATACTTACATTATTTTGGATAGGGTTTACAGTAGCACTTACAAGTATACATTGTCAACGTTAGTAATGATTTAAACATTATTTCAAAACCTTGCTGGCTATAATCCAACAGTTCCTTTCTAAGTAATACGTAAAGAAGTTCGTCCGGGGCGCGCCTAAGTCGGCTATCAGGCCCAGCACACGATGGCAGATCTATCTCTTCTTTTCTCACGTTAGCTGCTTAACAAGGAAGATTATTCTCCAGGCTCTATTTGAGGCGCTCGCCTACCATCCAGCTCCTATAACTCTTTACTCACAGATCCTGTCAGCTAACTCATACGCTGAGTGGCGAGGGTCGTGTATTTCGACCTAACGAACCTTGCTGATTTCCTAGCCCAACATTACTACCGACTGAGCAAAACCGGCCTTCAAAGTCTTTATATAAGTAAAGTAAAGTCGATCGGGTGCCTAAAGTGCGCGTCAATCAGCACAGTCAACATGGGAGTATATCCCTTTCAATGAGCGCTAATTACAAGGAGATGAGGTGGAGCGCCACCACCATTACCATCAGCCTACCCTTTACATAGTCTCTCTATACATTCAGCTGGATATTAAGGTAGTATATTTGACTACTGCAAAAATCTTACCATTGGGGTCGTGAACTTTTACTACGACAAAAATTTCTCTTCTTCGTTTTTCACATTCTTTAACATGATACGCACGTTTCTAAGCAAACTAAGCAAATTGTTGCTAGTGGCCATGCTTTCGCGATCACACAACTTGCTTTATGAATTTATAATAAGAATAAAAAACAGACACTGAAAAAAAAAAAAGAAGAACATGTTTATTTATACAATAACAAAAAAAAAAAAAAAGGTCTATAAATGGCTGCTTGCCTTATGCAGCTTCAGACATTCTGAAGGTATGGTCGTATGTAGAATAGCTGTCTTACTTCTGCAGAAACTTTGGCTTACTCGTGCTTTTCGGATTTCATCTAGGAAGATCAAGTTCAATAAACAGTTTATGCAGAATTAATGATATGCAATATGAAAACAGTGCTATATTAAATTGAAGATTCAGGGAAACACGTGCCACAAGTTTTTCTTTTTAATTCATGGTTTAGAATTATGACACGCTGCATTACAAAAAATAACAAAAAAAAACACACACACACACACACCAAAAAAAAACATGTGTGGGCGATTTCTTTGCACGCAGTGCAAGGGCTGCGAGTAGTTTTCAAAGGCAGAATATTTCAAATAGCTATTTATTGGGACTCGCTATCGTATGAGTTTATTCGTCCGGTCATATCTTATCAATACAATTTTATTACTTATATGTTCACGAGAATCAGAATATTCTTAATTTTATACAACTTAATGGTTTAACATAATTAAAATTAGACGGTATCTAAATACGCATATACAACATGTTCTCCGCACAAGGCACTCACAACAACACACCCACAACCACACCCCCACACACACAACATATAGAGGAGGAGAGGCAGAGAGAGAGAGAGAAGAGAAGAGAGAGGAGGGAGAGAAGAGAGAGAGAGACCAACACCACACACAGAGACGACAGAGACCCACGCACACACTAGTTTCCTTTTAAATATTTAATTTTCTCCGCTTGAACAGAACAACACTTTACACACACACACACACATATCTTTTATCATATATATCATATATATATTATATAGTCTCAATATATCTATATAATGACAATAGAGCATCATACTTCGTATATAATGTATAATAATAATACTAAGTTATATACTCAATATATATATATATATATATTATATATATATATATATATAATATCTAACTTAGATATAGAATGCCTCTACTATATATTATATATATCATATATATATGTATTTATATTATAAGCAGCAGAAGCAGGGAGGGGGGGAGAGGAAGAGAAGAGAGAAGAGAAGACGAAAGCGGCTGTGTAAGCTTTAAGCGACATGCGAAATGGACTCGCTCGCCCGAGTTCAAATCTGAGCTGCGTAACTTGCATTTCACTTAGCGCTGAATAACCTTGGTCAATAAGGTATTGAATCCTACACTTTCTCCTCCACGCTATTGGGTAAATAGCATGGCACGCGACTGGGTTCTTTAACCATGGCTAGGTAACCAGTCTGGAGTATAGGAAAACTCTGAAATTCCAACCTGTTAACCTCTGATAGAAATTGTACCTTGTGTCAAGCATACTGTCCTCGTGCGGAGGGTTGGTAAAAAATATATATATATATCATATATAATATAATTATATTATACTACTACTAGTTATAAGCAGTTAGGCGCTGCGTAGACACTGGTTACATAACTTAATTGGTGCTCTATTTATAGGAAACGTACCTATATCCATGGCTAGATTCATCATCAGTTCAGGGTATAAGATGAGCGTGAACATATTCATCGCCAGAGATAGTTATCGTCACGTATGTATATTTCTTTAAGTTGACCTGAAAAGCATCTCATAGACGAGCAAAACCGCAGTAAGCCAAGATGCCGTTGAGCTCGATAACACTACATTAACTTAAGATAGTCGAAAGTTTCTATCGATATGTAGTACTGCTACTTATAATATAGCCACCACACTATTATCTATTACTATCTATTCTAATAATATCAGCATCCATCTATATCTAACCTACACACATCACACTCACTCCACACCATATATATATATAAGTAGAGAGGAGATAGACCATGGAGAGAGACGAGAAAGAAATGAGAGGAGAGAGAGAGCAGTGAGAGGGAGAGAGGAGAGACATTAACTGAGCATATTATGAAATTGCTTTATGATATATTAGCACTGCTTCACTTATAATATAGCACACATATTATCTATCTATCATACTTCTCTCTTCTCTCTCTACTCTTCTATATATATATATTATATATATATATAGAGAGAGAGGAAGAGAGAGAGACGAGAAGAGGGAGATGGAGAGCAGATGGGAGACAGGAGGACATATATATATATATTATAATATATATATATATAAGAGAGAGAAGAGACGAGGAGAACATTAACTTAGATGATGAATGGCCTTCTATGATATATTAGCACTGGGTAACTTATTAATATAAGCACAACATATTAAGTCATCATTTCTCTCTCTCTCCTCTCTCTCTCTCTCTCTCTCTCTCTCTACATATAGATGATATATACTATTATATATGTTGTATATATATATATTATATATATAAAAATTTATATGTATAATGTAATAATATATAGAGGTAGAGATAGATAGATAGATAGAGATAGAAATAGATAGATTAGAGACAGAGGACAGATGGGAGAGAGAGATAGCAGGGGGGCTGGAGAGAATAAAAACAAACGGGAATTCGAACAATTTGAGAAAAGGATTTTTGTGTTTCTCCTCCCACCATCTTATAACCATAATACGAAACCAATAATCAGTCAGGTACTACACTTACAGTTTGGTAAACGTTATTAAGAAAATTAAAAAATGAATATCGAATCGTCCTCGCAAACTCCTGATAAAATAGAATTTCTTTTATATATATGTTATACACAATTTTTATGTAAGGAGAAATCGAGGAAAAGCTCTGGATCCCTGGGTTAGAATGTTTTAATGAGTAACCCATCAGAATGAATAAAACCAAAAAACGGCTCCTCTGTATATTAAATACCCACATAGCTTTGTCGCATTTGCCGTAATTCAAACCAAACTCTACAGAGTTAATTTTTATACATA
The DNA here is from genome assembly GCA_023376005.1 of Doryteuthis pealeii. Lineage (NCBI taxonomy): Eukaryota > Metazoa > Mollusca > Cephalopoda > Myopsida > Loliginidae > Doryteuthis > Doryteuthis pealeii. The sequence continues at coordinate 16,260,776 of CM042146.1, forward strand.
GGGTTAGGAAATCGCTTCGTTGCACATCCATAATATATTAACATTTTGATTGTAATGTATTTACTAAGGTGTTGTGTTTGTGCTAGGTAAACAGCGGATTCTATCGAATTAAGGAATAAGCTTCTTAATTTTTATTGACCCAACATAGTATTCCTAAACAGGTACTATGTTTATACCCTTCCTTTACTGATTTAAAAATTATTCTATATGTTATATACTTTCTTTCTTAAACTTTCTTATTTTTCTATGGCTTCGTCTTACTCTCGGGCCGGCTTGGTTTCTATTTCTATCTATTCTTGGTTTGGTTCTCTGTGTTCTTGGGGAACTTTCGGGTCTGGTCTGTTGGATCGTTCCTTATCAGGAAAGGCCCTTGTGGTTCATTGTTAGCTTTAGTAATAACCACAAGAACTTCGATTTCGTCTGCGGATGTTACTTTCTTCGATTTCCCCAGACAAGAACAAACGGCGCATGAGACTCACAATCTTTGCTAAGCTTATGCTTCTAACTTTACTAACTTCTTTAACTAAACGTGAGTGTTTACCCCTTTAAACCCGGAAGGGGGCCTTCTGGTTTCTCACGTTCCATTCCCAGAGGCAAGGTGAGATCGAAGGTTTCAAGGCCGGCCGATTCACTCAACCTCCAAGGCATTCAGCTTTGCACTAATATTGTTCTTACACTATGTCATAATCATTAGGTATCTAATGATTATGTTAACACGAACTACTACTCAGGGGGTGAAGTGTATTCTGGAGTAATAGCAAAATGAGAGATAATTACCACGGCATTTTTCTAATCAATTCATCACTCATCCTTGACAGCACAGACTTCCTTGGACACTGGTGACCATTCCGTTCTAATTTCGCGCTCAATTTCTGGTAGGTCTTTCTTGAATGGAATCCGAAATTCATATACGAGCTGATAAGTACAGTTTTTCTGGAGCTTACCCACAACAATGGTTTGGGTCCATAGTGTACTCTTCCACAGAGAACACAGTTTACATGTGCAGCTGTCGGCCCTTTCTTCGGTAAGCAGTGAAAAACACATTGCCTCATTCAGTTTAAACTTGGATTAATTATTAAGCAGTCGGACACATTTGCAGTATAAGGTGCGTTGCATCTGACTGGATTATGTTCAGAAAAACACTTGGAATAATTAAAACTCTGAGAGCAAAAAAGTCTAGATCGGAAAACTTCAGAAACGGACTGCATTGTGTCAAACAGTTGGCATACGGGCATCAAGGTTACTATACGTTCTATATATGCTTCAAATTCACGGCCGACTTCGTGTAATCTGCATACGTTTAGCGGGCGTATCGTCACTAACCTCTAGGGAGACATATGTATGTGCGCTTAAATGAAATCATCAACACAGGTATAGTATGAGTTTTGACTTATTTCTCTTCCCTCGGCTGGTAGGCGTGCGAGCGTGGGACAATGAGGACATGCCTAAGGTGACTGATTGACTTACTACTTTTACCTTAGCTTTGGGATGCACTGCGCTGCTGGCGTGGAAGGGTGGACGAATTGCTCACTGCACTATAGCGCAATGACCGTTCGACAGTCCTCTTGTCGCCGTGCCGCTGTCTCCTGTCTGACTGGACCTACGATAGACCCTGGGGATCCTGAGCTTCCTTTTATATATATCAACGCCTACGCGTTTTTCTTTTGTTATCCGGACAAATCTATTCCGAACTTATATTACATCCTTCTTGTTCGCTTCCCGGGGAAAAAGTCCTTTTGTTATTCTTTCGTTCTTCTCCCTGCCTCGATCCAACAGGAAAGGACCCCTATTTCCGTTCACCTTCTAAATCTTTAATAACAACAAAACAAAAGCAAAAAAAATTAATATTCTTACTAAAAATAAAGGATAAAAAAAATAAAATGAGGAAAATAGACAGGACAAACAGACAGACAGAAAGAGTAATACGCAGGACAAATGAACAAGAGACAGAAATAATAAACAAAAGGAATGCAGAGAGGTGTGTCACAAGGAGAAACCCAGTATTCAAGTTTTTAATGTAATAAAATAATTAGAATATAAAGTTAGAAATATAATGAAACTAAAAGCATGCCAGATTAAAAAGTTGAAACAAGGGCGGGTATAATCGAAAATGAACAGCGTGAAACTACTTCTTCCAATCACTCCGTTTTCATACTAAATTTTCTTAATTTAACTATTTAGCCTAAAATAGAATGTAAAGAACAAAATACATTACAGTTATTTTTCTTGTTATATATTCGTTTAAGATTTATGCCCGAGATTTTTATCATATTCATTAGATAAAACCAAACAATTAGAAATCAATAATTACTAAGGCACATATTTATAAAAATCAAATATTTTGAGTCAATATGCAAATTAAGCCTTTCGTAACAATGTAAACTGCTATTTTTTGTATATATAAATACAATTGCATGGTTTACTACGTAGATAAGGACCAACAGTATTAAGTTGTAACAATTTTATTAGTAATTGAGCTTTAGATAAAAATAAAGTCACGGGAATTGATGTAAATAACAAGGAATTTGGACTTAGTATAATATAGTTTCGTTTACAGACAGAAAAAACACCAATCTCCATTATAATAGATGTAAAACAATATTCCTAGAAGAAGGTCAATTAGTTCTTGTACTTGCGATTTTAAAGCTGAGCCTAGAGACTTTTTCTTGAAAGAATTAAGCAAATATATGACCCTTGGGAAAGTATTAAGTTTTTATAATGAATAAATATATTAAATTAAAATATTAATGAATGATATGGTTAACAGTATTAGATATTTTTTTTTTTTTCTTTTTTTTTTTTTTTTTTTTTTTTTTTTGTTTTTTTTTTTTTTTTTTTTTTTTTTTTTTTTTTTTTTTTTTTTTTTTTTTTTTTTTGTTTTTTTTTTTTTTTTTTTTTTTTTATCTAAGCAATTTTATTAATAATGAGGTTTAATAAAAATAATCATGAAATATGACATTAATATCAAAAAGAAATTGCTGACTTGAAGTAGTGATATAATTTCAGTTTCTGAGAGAAAACACAGTATCTCCATTATAATAAGATTCGAACAACAGATGACGAATGTTTGTTAGTAGTCAAAAATGTCTGGCAGAGAAATGTTATTCAAAACCACAATCTAATTAATAACACTAACGAGATATTGTTCGCTAGAAATCAATACAGGCTTAATTCTTGGAGACATTATTTTTTATTCACAAATTTCAATAAAATATGGCACTCGTGTCATTCTTTTTGCTGTAAATCTAAATTCACACAACTAAATCTTTATTTAAGTTTAGCGACTTCATTAAATAACTATAAACATGACATTTGTATGAGTGATTCCCAGAGAAAATATATGTAGTATATTCGTTTGCGCTCGTAAGTAAATTTCCTCGTATATCAAATAAATCGTTCCCTATTGGATGAAAATGAAATTCTATTGATCCGTTCAGTTGACCCCCGCCGAATACATGTAATTTGTTATGTTGTCTTAAATAACCAAAATAAACATTACTTGCATAAAAATTATAATAAATAGAATGTAATGAATATGTAATGTAATAAGTTTCGAATGTTAATATCTATTATCAATGGAGATTGTGTGTTTTCTGTCTGTAACCGAAACTGATATTCTATTCAAGCACTATTCTCTTTAGTTATTTACAATCACATTCTACAGGATTTTTTTTATTTAAAACTCAATTATTAATAAAATTGTTTGCATAATTTAATACTGTGACCAATAGTCTACATATTATTAATGCAATTGTATTTTATATATACTACAAAATAGCAGTTTACAGTGTGGAATGCGGGAGGCTAATTGCATATTGATAAAAAAATGTGATTTTGATAAATATGTGCTTAGTATTATTGGTTTCTATTGTTGATTTATCTTAATGCATATAGCAAAATCTCGTGGATAAATCTTTTAAAAGAAATCCGTTAACAAGAAGAGGAAATATCTGTACATATTAATCTTTACTTCCCATTTTAACTAAAATAGTTAAATTAGAAAATTTAGCAATGAAAGAGGGGGTGGGGAAAAAGTAGGTTTCAGTTGTTCTATTTTTTATTATACCCCCTCTGTTCTCATCTTTTAATCTGATTCTTATTTTAGTTTTCAGTAGCCTTTCTAAATTAATCTTATTATTTTATTATATTTAAAACTTAAAACTTGCCACCCGGAGGTGTATACATTGTTGCTAGTTCTTATAATTATATTTTGTAACGTTACGGTTCTCATTACAGATACATTGATTGATGGCGTATCATATGGATTTATAGATTGATACTTATCTCTAGAGCTACTACTTTGCGAGGCTCGAATCTGATGCTGGGTTGATGTTGGTTGGCTGGCGGCGGGGGCAATTCCTTGATTTGATTGATTGGATGGGGTCTCTTTGATCACCGTCTTACCCAAATAAGGGCTAAAATGAAATGTTGCATGTTATGGATTGCGCACCACCAGGATTCCCTTAAGAATCACAAATGACCATATAGCGGTGGGTCTTACTTCTAGGGAAATGGAGTCGGCATATTACAACCGAACTGTAGTGCGGCTTAAATAATTTAAAAATTAATCCTATGTCACGACTTGTGATAAAAAAAGAAGTTATATTTTATCAAAAAATATATAATCATAGGATTGATTTAACAAAATAATATTGGTTTAATTGATGTATGTCTTTCAAAAACAAAAGCGGCATCTCCACCATCGATGGCAAAATCCTAAACTCGTAGAACAATTTAGCATACTTAGGGCAAGTAACATCTCCTCCACAGAAAAACGACGTTATGACGTATAGGAATAAGGGCATGGCGCTATAAATTGTTCTACCGAGTTTAGGAGTTTCCATCGATGGTGAGATGCCGCTTTTGTTTTTAAAGACATACATCAATTAAACCAATATATATTTTTGTTAAAATCAATCCTATGATTATATATTTTTTGATAAAATCAATAAACTTCCTTTTTTTATCACAAAGTCGTGACATAGGATTATTTTTAAATATTTTAGCCGCACTTACAGTTCGGTTGTAAAATATGCCGACTCCATTTCCCTAGAAGGTAAGACCCACCGCCATAAGGTCATTTGTGATTCTTAAGGGAATCCTGGTGGTTGAGCAATCCATAACATGCAACACTTCATTTTAGCCCTTATTTGGGTAAGACGGGTGATCAAAGAGACCCCATCCAATCAATCAAATCAAGGAATTGCCAGCCAACCCAACATCAACCCAGCAATCAGATTCGAGCCTCGCAAAGTAGTACCGCTCTAGAGATAAGTATACAACTATTAAATCCATATGATACGCCATCAATCAATTTTTAATGAGAGCCGTAACGTTACAAAAATATAATTTATAAGAACTAGCAAATGTATGCACCCTCCGGGTGCAAGTATTTAAGTTTTAATATAATAAAATATAAGATTAATTTAGAAAGGCTACTGAAACTAAATAAGAATGCAGATAAAAAGATGAGAAACAGAGGGGGGTATAATAAAAAAATAGAACAACTGAAACCTACTTTTCCCCCACCCCCGTCTTTCATTGCTAAATTTTTCTAAATTTAACTATTTAGTTAAAATGGGAAAGTAAAGATTATTACAGATATTTCTTCTTGTTAACGGATTTCTTTAAGATTTATCCACGAGATTTTTTGCTAATATTCATTAAGATAAAATCAAACAATTAGAAACCAATAATACTAAGCACATATTTATCAAAATCACATTTTTATATCAATATGCAAATTAGCCTTCCCATTCACACTGTAAACTGCTATTTGTAGTATATATAAATACAATTGCATGTTAATAATATGTAGATATTGTCAACAGTATTAATTATGCAAAACAATTTTATTAATAATTGAGGTTTAAATAAAAATAAAATCCTGTAGAATGTGATGTAAATAACTAAGAGAATAGTGACTTGAATAGTAATATAGTTTCGGTTACAGACAGAAAAACACACAATCTCCATTATAATAAGATATTAACATTGAAACTTATTACATTACATAATTCATTACATTCTATTTTATTATATTTTTATGCAATGTAATGTTATTTTGGTTATTTAAGAAAACATAACAAAAATTAATGTATTTCGGCGGGGGCACTGGAACGGATCAATAGAATTTCATTTCATTCCAATAGGGAACATTTATTTGATATACGAGGAAATTTACTTACGAGCGAAACGAATATACTACGATATATTTTCTCTGGGATTCACTCAATACAAATGTCATGTTTTATTAGTTATTTAATGAAGTCGCTTAAACTTAATAAAGATTTTAGTTGTGTGAATTTAGATTTACAGCAAAGAATGACACGAGTGCATATTTTATTGAAATTTGTGATAAAAATAATGTCTCACAAGAATTAAGCCTGTATTGATTTCTTAGCGAACAATATCTCGTTAGTGTTATTAATTAGATTGTGGTTTTGAATAACATTTCTTCTGCCAGACATTTTTGACTACTAAAACAAACATTCGGTTCATCCTGTGTTCGGAAATCTTATTATAATGGAGATACTGTGTTTTCCTCTCAGAAACTGAAATTATATCACTACTCAAGTCACAATTTCTTTTTGATATTAATGTCATATTTTCCATGATTTTATTTTTATTTAAACCTCAATTATTAATAAAATTGCTTAAGATTATCCATACTGTTAACCATATCATTCATTAATATTTCTAATTTAATATATTTTATTACATTAAAAACTTAAATACTTTCACCCAGAGGGTACATATATTTGCTTGAATTCTTTTAAAGAACAAAGTCTCTAGCTCAGCTTTAGAAATCGCAAGTACAAGAACTAATGAAACCTTCTTCTATGGAATATTGTTTTACATCTTATTATAATGGAGATTGTGTGTTTTTCTGTCTGTAACCGAAACTATATTACTACTCAAGTCCAAATTCCCTTTGTTATTTACATCACATTCCCCGTGACTTTATTTTTTATCTAAAGCTCAATTACTAATAAAATTGTTTAACGTTAATACTGTTGGTCTTTATCTACGTAGTAATACCATGCAATTGTATTTATTATACAACAAAATTAGCCAGTTTACATTGTTAACGGAAGGCTAATTTGCATATTGACATCAAATATTTGATTTTATTAATATGTGCTTAGTATTATTGATTTCTAATTGTTTGGTTTTATCTTAATGAATATGACTAAAAATCTCGGGCATAAATCTTAAACGAAATATATTAACAAGAAGAAATAACTGTAATTGTAATTTTGTTCTTTACATTCTATTTTAGCTAAATAGTTAAATTAAGAAAATTTAGTATTGAAAGACGGGAGTGATGGAAGAGTAAGTTTCAGCTGTTCTATTTTTCGATTATACCCCCCTCTGTTTCAACTTTTTAAAT
>CM042146.1:16273168-16278168 GCA_023376005.1 Doryteuthis pealeii
AAGGGCCGGTTTAGCTCAGTCGGTAGTATGTTCGGCTAGGAATCACAAGGTTCTTGGTTCGATACCGACCCTCGCCAACTCAGCGTATGAGTAGCACAGGGATCTGTGAGGTAAAGTGAGGAGCTGATGGTAGGCGAGGCGCCTCACCTCAGATGCTGAAATAATCTCCTTGGTTAAGCGCTAGTGGAAAAAAGGATAGACTCCCTCGTTGTCTGGCTGATACCGACATTAGGCCGCCCCGACGACTTTACTTACTTACTAGAAGGACCTGTGGATATACCACAGTTTGATAATTTAATCATTACTACGTTTGACATGTTTACTTAAGTGCTACTGTTAAACACATCAATATGTAAAAAGTATGATAATAATCTTGATTTCACTCTCTCTCACTTTTTCCTTTTTTTTCATTTTGTCATTATGTTCGATTAAAACAGATTAGCGTTATCGCTTCCGCGTGGTCACTATCTCTCCTTATCTTCCCCCTTCCATCTATCTTTTTTTTTGTCTTTCTTTCTTTTTGATTATGTATCCCGTGTCAAATGTCCTTTTACTTCGATTTTTTCTTTGAAATAAAAACGGAATGGTCCATTTTTTACGCGAGGTGAGGACACTAATCACAAATAAGAATTCGGTGTATAATCAACACTAGATAATCAGGATTTATATTTTTGCATTTCATCTTAGATCATTTGCATGGTCTTATTTTTATGCAGAGGGTTTTGCAAGATAATAACGGGTGTAAGATTTTGGAACAAGCGTATTGATATATAGAATAAATTACCAATGGACACGTGTTACATACTCAAACATATATACCCATGTTGGGTATATACACAAGTGTTCTTTTACTGGAGAGGGGAGAGAGATAGACATAGGTAGACAGAGCGATGCATATGCATTTTGCATTACTTACTTCTTTGGCCATTTGGTGATCTTTAGTCGTTTCTATTCTTTATCTCCATGTTGAATTCTATTTCTAGATTCTTGTTGGCTGTTCGTCTTTGAGTCATTCCTTCTTCTTGGTTAGTCTTTTTTGCCAAGACATTCATCAAGCAAGAACACCATATTATTTCTTTAAACTTTTATTACTTAAACTTCTTCTTCTAACTAACACAACGGCGTGTGCATTTGAGCCCAGCTAAGGCAGACATGCTTTTTGCCTGACGTCCAAACTGGAACTGATACTCGTCATAAATCGTCATAACATAGAATAAACACACTCAAAATTTGAGCATGCAACATTAGACAGTCCTCATTGTTTTTTAAAACAAGTTTTAATAGATACATCCCCAGTATCATATATTTATATATAGTTTGTTTTATTTTAATAGATATTCAAAGTTGATAGAACTTAGTTTCGATTTCAATATATATATATTTTTTACTCCTTTAATAAATTTGATGATAATGATTTATGGTTCAAACTCTCCGACATTTAATTTTTAACTTCCACCCCTCAAGCAATATCTTTCAAAAAATTATTTTTACATCGACCGGAAGCCGTTTTTTTTTATTTTGCTAGTAGAAATAAAGATTTCAAATAGCATTAAATACCTCAGGCAAAACTTATTTTCGTCTAGACATGATTAGCAAGCATTCCTAACATATCTAAGTTGCATGTATTAAAGCATGTACGTACCATATGCATTTTTCTTAAGATAATCCATTTGAAATTTTCTTCTCTATATGAATTATGTAATAGATAAAAGCCAGGAAGAATATTTGAGACAATTTCTGACCATTTATTTTTTATATTACTGAATTATTTTAATTACAAATCAGTTTACTAATAAATTCATAAAGGTCTTATCTGTAGAGACGCTAAAAAATATGCAGATCGTTACTATTAGGGTTTCTTGGGAATCCCTACCATTATATTTCTAATGAGAATGCTTCATAACACCATCAAAAGTTCAAAACGTTTTCGAGATTGCATTTGTGTACATAATTTTTCATATTGGTTGAACTTGAGTTTTCAATTACACCCCCCACACACAGATGCATATATACGTGTGTGTGTTTGGTTTGGTTTGGGTTTTTTTTTACGGCATATCAACCGCAGTGGGTCATTTAATGCCGATGAAGTTTTGAAATAAATCAATTCTTAATGGATAATACCATTTTTTTATAAATACATTTTACTATTTAACCCATAGATGGGACCCTGACAGATACTACCACTCCGGGTCAGAGTGGACCAGGGAGCAATGGTGATGAAGGGGTGCTCCACATTCCCCAAACCTCCAAAACTGGAACCTCACCATCAGATAGAGTTTAACGTACATGTGTGTGTGTAGGAGTGTGTGTGTTTGTGTGTGTGTGTGTATGCATGTATGTAGGCTTGTGTGGGGTGAATATATGTACGATATTTACAGTGTAAAGGAATTTTTGTACGGTGTTCTATATTCGAGATAGGCTAATAAAAATGTAAAATCATTAACAAAGCCTAAATAATCACATACACTACACACATTTTCCTTCCATGGTTTGTTCGTTAATATCTGTTTTACACACACACACACACACACACACACACACACACACACACACACACACACACATATATATGTATATATATATATATATGTGTGTGTGTGTGTGTGTGTGTGTGTGTGTGTGTGTGTGTGTAAACAGATATTAACGAACATAACCATGGAAGGAAAATGAAGAAAAAATACAAAGGTTGATAAATATTCTATGGTTCACACTACAGTTCAATATAGCCATTAAAATAAATTGGAAAATATCTTTTTTAAAATATCCCAAAAATATTTTCCACTCAAAAAATATGTAATCTAATAAAAATTCTTTAAAAATTAAGTTATAGTGGTGCGCCTAATCTTGGCGGAAATAACATCAAAATTAGTTAATTGACTAAAAAACAAAAAAGTGAAAATCCTCCATGCATCGTAAATAAAGAAACGACGTATTCCCTGAATTGTAAATGCCAGACGAATTATATGTGAGACAATGTTACTGTACACAGTAATGTCCAAATTAATAATAAAATGTTCTATCTAGGCTCTACATGAAGACATTCAAAAAAACATTTTACAACCATAAACCGCCCTGTCGGGTGGGGCGTTAGAATGCACCGACTGCACCTCTGCAGAGGGGGTAAGACTCCCCCAATGGGGCCACCTGTTGGCCGTGGGTGGCGACCCCTGATGCTTAAGGATAGAGCCCAGCTGGATGAGCAGTTCATGACATGCAATACTCCACTTTGGCCCTATCTTGGGCTAGACAGGCGGTCGGAGAGGCCCCCTCCGATCAATCGGCTGGTCACGTCAAGCCACCTATATGATTTTCCCAACCCTATTGCCCTTATGGCAAGCGCCAGCCCCTTTTTATCATATGGATGATAGAATGCGGTGGCTGCCGGTCTACATGTCCTTGGAATGACGTTAAACTCTATCTGATGGTGAGGTTCCAGTTTTTGAGGTTTGGGGGATGTGGAGCACCCCTTCATCACCATTGCTCCCTGGTCCACTCTGACCCGGAGTGGTAGTACCTGTTAGGGTCCCATCTATGGGTTAAATAGAAAAATGTATTTATAAAAAAATTGTATTATCCATTAAGAATTGATTTATTTCAAAACTTTATTGGCATTAAATGACCCACTGAGTTTGATATGCCGTAAAACAAAACAAAACAAACAAAAAAAACAAACAACCATAAAACTAGCTTCATGATTATGAAATATATGCATAACAATGCCCTTTCTAAAGATATCTGGGATATTAAAAATAAATATAGCATTTTATTTGAATTTTAAATACCAGACCAATAATATTGGAGACAAGGTTACTGAACACAATAATGCTCAAATTAATAATAAAATGTTCTATCTAGGCTCTACATGAAAAATTCAAAAACCATTTTACAACCATAAAACTAGCTTCATGAATTATGAAATATATGCATGACAATGCCCTTTCTAAAGATGTCTGGGATATCAAAAATAAAAACGACAGAGCTCATATTATATAGTGGGGAATTGTAAAACGATCGCACAATTATAGACTGGAGAATAAATTCTGTTTTTCTTTTTGGGATGAGAAATTGGCTTATCACAAATTTTATCAATTCCAAAGAACTATTAAAACTTAAAAGACCGGACATTTTTAATGGATGTCAACACAAACGTAGATGGAGTCCCGACTGTTACATAATCTATGCGGTTGCATAAGATTATTGTCAATCCCCTGTATTTCTAAAGGGATCGCCCTTTTCACATCACGAGCGGGACTTTTCATGGAATATTACAGAAAGCCCGCGAAATACGTGATGTCACGTGGGACCTGGTTGGGTCCTCAGTTTCAGTTTAGACGTCAGGCAGAGAAGATGTACTGCCTTAACTGGAACTCACCTGCATACGGCGCTATGTTTAGTTACATGAAATGTTTAGTTAAGTAAATAAAAGCTTACGAAAATAATACGGTTTTGTGGTTGGTGAATGTTTTGGTAACAAGACTGATATAGAAGAAGAAATGAGTTAAGTGCGACCGACTACCAAGACGAAGTCCAGACGCTTGAAGAGATGTTAGAATAGACCTCTAGAAGAACTTAAGATATCAAAGACGCCAGAAGAAGAATAGAAGAAAGTAAAGAAGGGTATACAACACCGACAATTAAAAACCAAAACAAGTGACAGACAAAAATCAAACAAACATAGCAATTCTCTCCATACACTTCGGAAGTGCTCAGTTAGTTTTGTTTAATTTAATTGATTACACGAATCTTATGTAATAATATTTAGTCTGAAATAAAAACAAATTATTTCTCTGAATGTTTGAGATGAGGCTTGAAGATTGTATTATCTGCGTTATTCGGACTATTGTTCCCATCTTCATTGTTACTTGTACTACGTTTCGGCCGATATGCCTACGGCCTTCTTCATGAATTTCTTGGACACATGGCCTAGTGGATAAGGTAGTTAGGTTAAGAAAGTTCTAAGTGACAGTTATCTCTGGAACCCGAGTTCAATCCTGAGTGAA
>CM042146.1:16283168-16285668 GCA_023376005.1 Doryteuthis pealeii
TGAATTCTGTCTCGAAATGATTAGATTCAATATTGTAACTAATTCTCTCTGTTGAATTTCCGATTTCGATGTAATTTAGGTTATGTTTAAATTATATATATGTATATATATATATATTATACCAAAGCTGAGATTTTGAGCTTTCAATCCATAAAGGCTTTTTTGTTGGTGACCTTGATCACACGAAATGTGTCCTAAATTATTCCTTAGTTTTAAGATTACTAAATGTTTGAAAAGAATCCACTGTAATTGGTTTAATTAGTCGTAATTTGCAATTAAGTCAAATCTTGACCCGTCTCTGTCTTTACATTATACATATCTCTCTTTTTTACGCTCTATATAAGTGAAGGGGAGTGAAATTGATCACAAAATGTAGTAGCACCCCTTCCAACACACTCTCGGTAGAGTCGTCCCTTCGCTTGTCTTACATTATACATAACCCTCTTTTCCTCTCTATATGAGACTGAAGATGAAATGAGCAATACAATTCGAATGTCTATTTCATTTTAAAACTAGGTCAATTGTTTTTTTTTATACAATTCTGACTTCCACGTTTGAAAAAAAAATTTACCAAAACACAGGGAAATATTCGATTTTAATTTCAGTGTTGATTTAGCAATGAATTAATTTTTATTTTATTTTAAAACCTTCTGATTTTATCGGTGTGATGATACTATTTACTGCATAAATAAAAATACTAAAGACAGAAGGTGTGAATAGAAGAAAAAAGTTTTGTTTTTTTAATACTCTTCGCGGAGAACCGTCCCGCCTCCCTGCCTCAAATATGGTTGCCGTAAATAAACGGTTTAATAAATTTTAATTTGTTTTTAAAATGAAAAGCAGACGATATTTTGGCAGATCCTACTCTTTCCTAATCCCAATCATCATCTACCGAGAGCTTAACGGGGTGACCCAACGGGTCACTTTTCGTCTAGTATATATATATATATTATATATATATATATATATATATTCTACACAACGGGCGATCCTTTGCCGGGATTACACTTGTCAAGTTCATTTTCTATAAGAAAAAGTTTCGAATTTTATACGATACATGCGTTGTAAGTGCCTTCAAGTAAAAATGTATTACATACTTTATTCAGCAATGCTTCTAAAATAAAAACAAAAACATCCAAAAATCTTATTCACTTCGCCGAAGGGCATACGGTCTGTTTGTTGTTGTTATTCTCTCATAAACACCCCCTTACCTATTAGGTAGAGGCGTGTAGTATCACTTGACAAGGCTAATTTCGCTGGGATTGTCAGCTGTGTACTGTGGCCAAGGCGATATTGTGTTTCACTATGCCTGCTGAGGTCCCGGTTTCGATTTCTGTCGGAGGGAAATCGTTAGTATATATCGCTGATGAGACTTAATAAAGTCGAAACAGTCTGTACGATATTCTACACACCGGGCGATCCTTTGCCGGGATTACACTTGTCAAGTTCATTTTCTATAAGTAAAAGTATCGAATTTTATACGATACATGCATTGTAAGTGCCTTCAAGTAAAAATTTTATATATATATATATATATATATATATATATATATAATGGAGAATTGAATACGAAAAGTGTTTGCATATAAAAGTGGTCAATACTAAATTAGCAGAGCAGGTTTAAAATCACAAATAGAACATTAAGATTATAATTTACCGTTGCGATATGTTCATGCGTATCATACAATTCTCCTAGTGAATATTGTAAATTAAAGCATCCTTTTACAATATTTAACCTGCCGACATAGCCATTTATTTTGAGCTTGTGTCATACAGTAAAGTGAATAATAACTAGCTAGGTCCGTAAAAATCCTACAAAATGCAGGTATAATTACTTAGATACTTAACTAAACGCAAAATATCGATGTATTTGAAGTCTCCTTCACCGAGCTATTCTGGGATAAATGCATGTAAACACAGAAAACCAGCACTATATTCATTGACCAACTGGAATGAAAAATCTTTATTTAGTAGCGTGTATAAGTTTCCTTCTACCGAAACAACATCATGGATTGCTGAACGTCGTCAACTCACCCAACAGAATTCCTTGCACATACCTCAACCCAATTTGCTAACGATGCGGAACAGAGAACATTGCAATTACGATTAAGCCGAGGTTCACTCTGTAAAAGAGAAATGGTGGCGTAGATTGCGGTACAGTGTTAATTGGAATGTACACAAGCTGAGAACATTATCATTGGTAAATTATATTAGCCAGAGCAGCGACGTTCTGCTAATAAACTTACTAAGTGAAATACCTTTTGCGCAACTAGACCAAAACACGTTATATCGATTACGGGTGAAGAGCTATTGCAGTTTGATTACAAAGTCTTGATTAAACTATGTTGCTGTCATAGTTTCGTAACATGCAATGCCGTCAAAAGATCATTGCCAATCGTCTTCATCACAAAACTAATTTCAACCTATCCAAAAATAAATTAACACGAGAGTATACTACAATTATCTTTGGCCGAACAGGAAGATAAGATATATAATATTA
>CM042146.1:16295668-16300668 GCA_023376005.1 Doryteuthis pealeii
GTCAGTATCAGCCAGTGAGCGAGGATGTATATCACCTTTTCAGTAGCACTATACCAAGGAGACTGGTTTCGCATTTGAGGTAGTGCCCACACCTATATTCAACCCCTCACAGTAAAGCACAGGTCCATGTGCAACTTATACGCTGAGTCGGCGAGGGACGTTATCAATATTATATATATATATATATATATTATATATGTGTGTGTGTGTGTGTGTGTGTGTATGTGTATGTGTGTGTGTGTGTGTGTACGTATGTTTAGAAATATCAACATATCCTGCTCTGAAGAATGACGCTTTTTGTTTACTTAAATTTTATGTTTCTCTAACATTTAAAAATATTATTTTGTATTTAGAATAATACTAAATTGTATACAAGGACAAACCCTTGGTCGAACCATGTGTCGGCATTTCAATAAATAATTTTTATCCATACAACATCTTCTTTCCATTTATCTTTCAATATATATATATATATATATATATATATATATATATATTGTTGTGAGGTTTTAAGGGGTCAAATAAGAACAAAACGACGAGTAACAAATGTAGGAAAATGTATTAACAAAAAGTAGACAAATACAATACATAGAAGTGGGAATTACGTCCGATTAATCGAAATGTGAGCTGACTCGCATTGGCTTACTCTCAAGCCACAATTGTCCCTGTTACTTATAGTAACCCGTCGGCGCATTCCATTAGTCTTATAGGGTGTATCACCTATAACATATATATATTGGGCCGGGTTAGCTCAGTCGGTAGAGCGTTCGGCTAGAAACCACAAGGTTCCTAGTTCGATACCGGTCCTCGCTAACTCAGCATATGAGTAGCACAGGGATCTGTGCAGTAAAGTGAGGAGCTGGTGGTAGGTGTGGCGCTCCACCTCAGATGCTAAAACAATCTCCTTGGTCTAGCGCTATTGAAAAGGGGATAGACTCCCTCGCTGACTGGCTGATACCGACTTTAGGCCCGCCCCGTCGACTTTACTTTTTTTTACTTATATATATATATATATATATATATATATATATAGAGAGAAGAGAGAGAGAGAGAGAGAGAGAGAGAGAGAGAGAGAGAGAGAGAGAGAGAAAGACTCAACGAAACAAATGAAAAGAGAAAAAACTGAACGCGTCACAATTATTAGCTAACAGCATTTTAATCCAGTAAAATACAGTGCGTTCTATGCATAAATATTCATATCAATATCACAATATTTCAGCTATAAAATAGAATAAAAGAGTGTAAAAATTCATGACTCGACACGTCTGATGTCTGTTGAAATAAAATGAATGAATATCTGTACTGAATGTAATTTTTAAGTCACCCGAGTATTACGTGAATCGAATACTAAGCCATGCGGTTTAATCTGTAATATTCTGTTGAATCGAGTAAACGTCAGATGTATCGATACTGACTCACCTGATGATCAGAGACGTCTAACACGGATACGTAGGTTTTATATACTATTTAACTTTATTTCATAGTTCACATACACACAATCATACGCACACACACACACACACACGCACGCACCAGGTGTGTCAAAAAAGTATCGAGATTTTGTGTACTTTTTGACACGCCTTGTATTCTGAAAAAAATAGAATAACGTTCCATCCATTTATATCATGGTAAAAACAGATTTAAACTTGGTACTATTTTGACACACCTTGTATTCTGAAACAAATAATGAGTTAAACGTTATTTTTTTTCTGAATACAAGGTGTGTCAAAATTTTTAAAAAATCTCGATACTTTTTTGACAAACGTATATATATATATATATATATATATATATATATATATATATATATATTATATATATATATATATATATATATTATTATTATTATTATTATTATATTATTATTATTATTATTATTAAATGAAAGGTGGTGGAAACAAGGATTGCTTCCTAAAGGCTTTCCTAATTCAGTTTAATGACACAAAATACTTGCTAACGTATTTGTTTTATTACTTCTGTGAATGGGGATAATTCCATTTTAATTGGTTTTAATTAGTAGAAATTTGCTATTAAGTCAAACACTTACTTCACATTTTACCTGTCACTTCCCTTCTCTCTCTCTCTCTCTCTCTATATATATATATATATATATATATATATATATATATATATTATATATCGATTAACACCTCTTACGGAAGAGATTAATGCAATTATGACCGTTGAAACGAGATTCGCAGTGAAGTTGAGCGATATGCTGTTATCATATATATATATATATATATATATATTATATATATAGAGAGAGAGAGAGAGAGAGAGACAGAGAGAGAGAGAGACAGAGACAGAGACAGAGACAGAGACAGACAGACAGACAGACAGACAGAGATGCGATATCTCACAACGAATGACCATGTATCACAGCAGAATTACGAATGGAATAATTCATTATATATATATATATATATAATATATATATATATATATATATATATTATATATATATATATATATATATATGGGGTTCTTGGAGTTTGCAAATTTAATAACTGTAGAATTAGTTACGTCTTAAGGCAACATAACATTCCGCTGTTCGCGGTGTTTTTTTTTGTTTTTGTTTTTTTTAACACTGTGTGAACTCTTTTTTCCAGAATATCTTTTTAATAGTCATAGCTCGTCTTCAAGAGAAAAATAAATCAATAGTTTTATTTATTGTTCATCTTTTTACTTTATTGTATTTAAGCCTCATGGTAATATTATTCTTTGAAGACGCGATAATCACGAACAGTGAAACAATAATATTGAATACATTAGGAAAAGAAGAGTTTCTGAAAAAAGAAAAAAATAACATAAAAACAGATAGAGAGAAAGGGTTCTCTTTACCTGTAAAATCCATGAATATTTTTAAATGATAAGAATCAGTTAGGTTGAATGTATCAATAGTAGAAAATAACTTTTCTTTTTTTTAATAAAAAATGGGGGAATAATTTAAACCGACTGTTGACCCCATTTCTGGTTTTTGATGTACCATTACCATTGCCGCCCTGTCGGCTGTGGCGTTAGAATGCACCGACTGCACCTCTGCATAGGGGTAAGACTCCCCCAATGGGGCCACCTGTTGGTCGTGGGTGGCGACCCCTGATGCTTAAGGATAGAGCCCAGGTGGATGAGCAGTTCATGACATGCAATACTCCACTTTGGCCCTATCTTGGGCTAGACGGGCGGTCGGAGAGGCCCCCTCCGATCAACCGGTTGGTCACGTCAAGCCCTAGCACCTATATGATTTTCCCAACCCTATTGCCCTTATGGCAAGCCACAACACCTTTTTATATTATGGGTGCTAGAAGGCGGTGGCTGCGGGTCTACATGTCCTGGGAATGACGTTAAACTCTATCTGATGGTGAGGTTCCAGTTTTGGAGGTTTGGGGAATGTGGAACACCCATTCATCACCATTGCTCCCTGGTCCACTCTGACCCGGAATGGTAGTACCTGTTAGGGTCCCATCTATGGGTTAAATAGAAAAAGGTATTTATAAAAAAATTGTATTATCCATTAAGAATTGATTTATTTCAAAACTTTATCGGCATTAAATGACCCACTGAGGTTGATATGCCGTAAAACAAAACAAGCCAACAAGCCATTACCATTGATTCAATAAGTATTCATATCAAATATAATTTCTTCAAAGAAAAGTGTTAATGAATTATTAATGTTTATTTGAATATGTTATAAAATATTCAAAAGTTCAAAATAAATGTTCATATTCTTGAGAATTTTAAGCTTATCACGTTGATTTTTCCATGGAAGGAAACGAGGAAGAGGAGAATGAGTTCTCAAAGTCATTTGATTAACAAGAGGTCCCCTTTGATTTAAATTTAAATACAAACTCCCAATCGGGAGGTCCAGTGAGCTTCGGCCACTGGATTAGGTTTTTGTAAATAATAGCGTCGATCCAAGGTGGCTATCCCCACCAGGATAAACCTGTCCCCTTGATTTAAAGGGGCAGGGCTGTGTTTATTGCCCAGAGCCTGGGGTGCCCCCGTTGAGGGGAATGCCGAAGGGATTGACGCAATTTTTGTTCTTTCCCACCAATCAGCTTCGGCTTGTGAGTGGGCCCACGTTAAAACGAGGCCTTGTGCCCAGTCCATACAAGTGGGGTATGAGGCAAATACTCCTTTGATTTAAATTCAGTTTTCCTTCTCCTAGATCAGTTGCCTTACCGAGGTTAAATATCTATTCTGCCCTAATATTTATAAGTCTTGCACTGGTATTATACAACCAGAGGGACCAGTGGATATCACTGTATGATAATGTAATTATTCCTGCATGATAATTTGATTATGACAACCTTTATGTATTCACTTAATGTTGTATACTCTTCTTTTTACTTCTATTATTCTTCTGTTCATCTTTAGTATCTTAAGTTCTTCTAGCGTCTTTTCTAACGTCTCTTCTGGTTGGTCGTCCTTAATTCATTTCTTCTTCTAGATCAGTCTTGATGCCAAGACATTCATCAACCACAAAACCATATTATTTAATTAAACTTTTATTTCTTAACTAAACATATTTCTCCAACTAAACATAGCGCGCGTGTGCAGTGAGCTTCAGCTAAGGCAGAAACATCTTATCTGCCTGACGTCCGAGCTGAAACTGAGGACCCAACCAGGTCCCACGTGTCTTCACGTATTTCGCGGGCATTCTGTAATATTCCATGGAAATTTCCGCCCGTGATATGAAAAGGGACCATCCTTTCAGAAATACAGGGGATTGACAATAATCTATGCATAGATTATGTAACATTAAGACCTATTGCGTTCACTTAAGACTTATTCAAAAATAGTTCAATATGTAATCTTATTATAATGGAGATTGTGTGTTTTTCTGTCTGTAACCGAAACTATATTCCTACTCAAGTCACAATTCTCTTAGTTATTGATATCACATTCTCCATGATTTTATTTTTATTTAACCTCAATTATTAATAAAATTGTCTTACAATATTAATACTGTTAACTATGTCTACATAGCGGTTTACAGT
>CM042146.1:16305668-16320668 GCA_023376005.1 Doryteuthis pealeii
ACTGTACATTAAGGCGTATATGCATTCAGGGTTAATTTTTAATATTGTGTAATTCATGTCTTCTTTTTTAGTTATTATGAAATAAATGTAAGTGATAGCATTACATTATATATATAGCTACATATCAAGACGGATTTTGGCGGTTAAGCGTAGCCAACACGTCTCAATCAACAGCCAGTAGTGCACTGGCAGTCAGCAGATCATCTAAAAAAACACATTTCTAACTGTCTGTGGTACTATGAATTGTGTACATTGTATCACCCAAGTATATTTATTCCGTCAATGTTCTTTATCTATCAAGTTTTATCTGTAATAAGCTGCTGCAACTGTTGAAATAAGCACGTATATACTCTGTATATACTAAAATGAGACTATTTAAAAGACAGAAACCTAGAGGTGATAGAGCAAAACTGTTTATAAATTTGAATTCAGCACACGCAAAATAGTAAAAATTCACATTCTTGCCTCAGACAAAAAATATTTTTTGTAAACCAGTGTTATCTACTCATAGCTGGAGAAGAGTTCCACAAATACTTTTCCTTTTGTTAAGTTTTGTTTGCATTCTTAGGCTTCAAGTGAGAGCACTTAACAGTGGAGAACTCTTGTGTTAAGCAGAGGCTGGTCGTTAGTGAAATTATCTTTGTTTGTTCTCTGTGTTTCTTATTGTTGGGTAGAATCCTTTGGTTGTTCTTCGGTGTCCCTTAGGGTTGGGTACAATCCTTAGATTGAGCAGAGACCTTGGTTACAGATCCGTTCGTCAGCGGAGAATACGCGCAAATGAACGGCTGTCAAGATCGGCGATTAAATAGTTAACGAGTTCAGTTCCTTGGCGAAGCTGTTAGCATTTCACATAGCGCTAATACCCTTGGGAAATGTATGAATTTATTCCTCCATCCAGCTATGGGTAAATAGCAGGGCAAGCTGGGCTCTTTAACTTTGACTAGGTAACTAGTCGAGGAGAAGGAAAACTATGAATTCAAACCTGCTAAACTCCGCTTAATAAATTCACCTTGTGTCATATCCTTCTCGTGTGGAGGGGTTGGTAAATATATATATTATAATAAAAAAGGAGATGCGTATTGTAATATTTTTCTTGGTAGGAAATGGACACATTGAAACGGGTTTAAATCCGAGACGAGGCTGTTTGCATTTCATATAGTGCTAATATACTTGGGAAAGTATGCATACAACTATTTACCCTTCAGCTATGCGTAAATAATAGGGCAGGCTTTCCGTTTTATCTTTGGTTGGACAACTGCTCTAGGAAATGAAGCACTCAGAATTCAAACATCTTAAACCCCGCTTAAAAATTGATATTGTGTCACATGTTTTCTAATGTTTATGGGTTGGTGAATATGCATGTATAGTTGATTGCCAGCCTTCCGTCTACGAAAGACGATGAAGTAGTGTCAAAGTTTTTTCTTTTTTCCTTTTTTTCTATTTTTTTTTTCTTTTTCCTCTTTAAATTACATACCTTGGGCGGGTTCATATGGAGGATAAGCTGTTGCCCATGTAGCAAATCCACCTCTCCACACTGCCGCATTAAGGAAAGGTAAGGTACTAATGCAGTTTGGCAACGGTAGTGTCACAGGAGTTGATGGGTAGCACTGGATTTCAGCATCACGTCACCTTACGGACTCCGGCTCCTGGTTTGTTTTCGGGGTTTACTCCCATAACCTCTCCTTAAAAAGCTGCAGAGGTTTTGTGTCAGACTTTCCGTTGACTGATGGGTTGCCGACATAAGGGTAAAGAGTCCCTTTTAACCCATTTGGGGATCCATGCGAGTAGCAAGTGCTGTAATCCGACTGTTGTTGAGAATGATGTATGCATTTGTGGCGTTAGTTTCGCATTTGCCTGGGGAGTTGTCTGCCCGTTCATTTCGCTGGTTCCCGCTAGGGGCCGTTTATATTTAAGCGGCTGGTTTGAACGTCTCTTTCTCTTTTCCGGTTGCTCGATCCACGAGGCACCACCATGGGTCTACCCCCCTCTTGTTGGGGCTTTGTCCCCCTTACATTACTGTAAGTGATTTCTACAGCATGGACTATTCTTAGTCTCAAGTCTGTACTTTTATGTTTTTTCCCTTCTACTTTTGTATGTATGTTTATGTACCTCTATGTATTATGTACCCTGTTTATCCATGTGCTGTATACCTATTAAATGTTTTGTCTACCAACCCTTGTCGGAGTTTTATCTCAAGTATTATCACTTTTAACCTTACACATGTATATTATATTAACTATTAAGTGAATAGTATTAGTATTGGATGAATTCAATATGCGTTAGAGAAAGTTGCGCTGGTGGTGTAACGTCCCCAATAATCGATCATATTCTGATACTAACTTTTTATTGTATACTAGATGTGTTCAATGCGTAGCGGTTATCGTTGTAGAAATTGGACTCGGTTTGCTTTGGCTTCTTTGTTTAATGGCATATCGAACTTCGTGGGTTATTTAAGGTCAAAGACTTTCGTTAGTTTGCGGAAAAATAATTTATCACAGAAATAAGAAGTCTGCGTACCTCTGTTGCTTTATAGTCGGTAAATTTATTTGTACCGACCATAAAGCAACAGCAGCTCTGAGGCTTCTTATTTTCTGTGATACATTTATTTTTTCCTCAAACTAACGAAAGCCCAGATGAAGATACATCGAAACAGATCGAAACATTGCAGCGTAGGCAAAATAGACATTAATCGTTTATAGACTTGTGTTTTTTCATTTTTTTTTCACAATATTACATACTGTGGGATTCACTTCCACTTTTTCTTCACATATATATATATATATATATATCATCATCATCATGTCGCGCTATTAGCACGGATATCCATGACAATCTCTCGCCAACCTTTCCTATCATTCATTTTGCAAGGGAGGTCCTCTGCGCAGCATTCAGCATCTTTGTTTAGTTGGTTAATGTAGGTCCTTGATGGGCGACCCACACTACCATGTCCGTGTGTTGGCTTCCAGAGGAGAACGTCACTTATGAGCTCATCCTTGCTTCTCCAGCAGTGCCCGGCATGCCTTGTCCGTCTCACTCGAATGGTTTATGAGATGGGGGGCAGGTGGCCATATAGCTGTTTCCTCGTGGGGTGCTGCTTCCACGATTTGTTCAGGACTATATATATATATATATATATATATATATATATATATATATATAACAGACAAATTACAGAAACACGCACAACCTATGTATATATATATATATATGTGTGTGTGTGTATGTGTAAATATATATATATGTATATCAATATATGTATTGATCAAAGCCTGAAGAAGATACCAGAATATCTGAAACACGTGTTGCGTATGTGAAATAAAAAGAATAAAACATTTTTTCTGAGAACGATACATTTTGCGGACCTTCTTTTTTTTATAAAATATTACATTTTCTCCCGTTGGAACCAGAACAACATTTTTTATATATATATATATAATATGTATATATATATACATATACATATATTTGTGTGCGTGAGTATACTTCTTGTTGTATATATCATATGTGAATTTGTTGGTGTGCTCTATGAATGACGTTAAGAGTTTTTTAATAGATATTTTGTAACTGAATTTTCTTAAACTGTACATTTTCGAATCTGTGTTATTATGAAATCATGCACAAGAAAGTTAATCAAATCAGCAGCCACCTCTCGTATTTTAGAACCATAAAACAAAGAACATGATGCAATAATATAGAACATTATCTGGATGAAATCATATTAAAAAAATAAAGCCGTTCTAGTTATATATTACATAATTTAATAATATTCAACATTTAACTTTATTGATCTATCCAAATAGATTTTATAACAACTCACGTTGTTACATATTTTTTTAAATATTTAATAATGTTTCAGTTTTAATATATATATTCTAAAGCATCATGAAATCTTTAGCGGCATTTTTACGCGGACATTAAATTTATCTACATAAATGAATTTACGTTACATATAAGACTATCCTTTGTATTAAACTAAACTACACCCAATGGTGCATCTACGAGTAATGGTAATAAAGTGTTACTCTATGCTCCTCAGAGTATGAAGTACCCCTTCATTGCCATTATTCACAGGTCCACACGGACTTAAGGTGGTATTATCTGTTGTGTCTGTTAAGTATCTGGCCGCCATCCTTGGCAAGTTGGAAAGAACTCAAAGAAAATAAGTAAGTAATTCCCGAGTTATAGAATCCTTTGGTAAGTGAATAAGTCCTGTGATAAGTGAATAAGTCCGTGATAGAGAATCCTTTGGAAAGTGAATAAGTCCCGTTATATAGAATCCTTTGGTAAGTGAAAAAGTCCTGTGATATAGAATGCTTTGGTAATTGAATAAGTCCTGTGATATAGAATCCTTTGGTAAGTCAATAAGTCCTGTGGTATAGAATCCTTTAGGTCCGTCGTCCAAGCAGATCCACGTAGTAGTGAGCTAAGATTAGAATCAGCCAGTATAAATAACAACAACAGCAGCAGAGCACTGCAAGTGATTGGATAACAGGCTGGTCACATGTCCATCGGCGAGTCTATAAGTAAAAGTAGCCGTCTGGCACACGCCTTATATCAAAATTCCAACTAGAGATCAATTATATATATGGTATCATCTCAATCACATCTAGGTCGTCCGTGCGCTTGCCAATGTGCCCAGCTTGAAACGGGTATTTAGTCCTTCTCAGGGTCGCAGTACACGTCAGAGCAGTGTTAGAATCCAGAGAAACCAATGCCACCAAAGGTGTACAAAAATGGACAGCAGTTGGACATTGAGGAGTCATGACTCGATGTGTCCTGAATCCCGGAGAGTGTCACGAGTTAAGGACCGAAACACTTGCCTGAGGATCACATGCTGTCATGCTGTCTTCAAGTCTCTTTCCACTTGCACGGCACATATAGAATATTAATGCAATATCTATATAGAAATCAGATTCTGTTATGTAATTCATTCGATATTTCTCCAAAATTCCCTCTTAATTTTTTACTTTAACATAATTTCTGAATTATTCCAATGTATTCTTAAATTTATACTTTTGCTGCTTTTGATCTTATAAAGGAGTTTGTTCCAAAATGTATTACTCTATTGGCATAAATTCCACTTCGTTAATATGTTTTATTGTCCTCGCCCGGAAGACGGAGCTCCCGGCAAAAAGACAAAGAGAAATATAAATATATATTTAAAAAAGGGGAAAACTGAAGCGAGGCTTTCCGGTCAAAGAAGCAGGGAGAAGATAAAGAAATATATAACAAGGGTCCGTTATCAGATCAAAAGATAAAGATGCGTAGGAGTATCTGTTGCTATAAAGGCCAGACGGTTCGAGCCGACAGTCAGTCAGTCAGACCCCAGCGAACAGCCGATAGCATCATCTCGGTCTCCCGTCAACCCTCGGGCACTCATTGTGAACACTGCTCTCTTCGCCAGCCACCGGCATTTTCATTGTAAAGCTCCGCGCCCTCACCACCCACACACCGAAGAAAATTAAGAAGGGTCCTCTCTTTGTACATACGTATGTGTTGTTTATTGAAGTCCAGTAGTCGGTAGTAGCTGACTACTACCTACTTCGCTACGTGACCTTACATACCCGCAACGACTACTTACTTAAACGATTTAGAGTAGCGAGAAGCCGCTATACAACCAATGTTAAATGTATTTTAAAAAATATCTACCATAATGAAAAATTCCATTGAATATTTTAAAGTTTAAATTATATCATCTCATTATTAAGGTTGTTTTTATTTATAGACCATACAGGCTAAGATCACATACATTCAATCATTCAATTAAGTACTTTCAAAATAAATGGTATGAAGTATCTTCCCCAATGACTTGATTTAAAAATCACATAAGCAAGAAACTGACAGTTTCCGAGCGCCGTTGATTTTATGTTTTTGCTAATTTAAAATATATATGAACTATCAATGATATTGAGCAAACCTTACTTATAAATATAACATATCGAGCACTGCAGTAAATGAAGAGACGAACTCATAAGCATCATTCTTATATATATTTACCAAGGATGTGACACAAGGTCAGTTTATTAAGGGGAGTAAATAGAGTTAATTTCAGAGATTTCCCTTTCCTAGACTGGTTACCTAGCCATGGTTAAATAGCTTATAGATATTTACCAACCCCTCCACATGAGCAGGATGTGACACAAGGTCAATTTCTTAAGCAGAGTTTATCAGGTTTGAATTCAGAGTTTTCCTTTTCCTAGACCGGTTGCCTAACCAAGGTTAAAGAGCCCTGTCTGCCCTACTATTTTGCCCATAGCTGGAAAGTAGGATTCATACCTTTCCCAAGGGTATTAGCGCTAAGTAAATGGAATTACCACGTCCAGGATTCGAACTCGGGGCGACGAGTCCATTTCCCATGACTTTAACCATTACACCACGCTCTTCAAGCTTAAATAGCTTATAATGCCCTACTATATACCCATAGTTGGAAGGAGAGTAGCTTGACGCATACCTTTCCAGTGGTATAAGCTCTATGTAAAATGCGAACATGCTTGTCTGGATTTGAACACGGGTCGACGTGTCCATTTCTTATGACTTTAACTAATACGCAACGCACCTACTAAGCAACATTTCTTATGAACATACCAGTGTTGGTCGACTAGCAAATAAACTACATCCATCATCTCTGTGCTGACTAGGTGACCACTAACCGAATTTACTACTCAAATTAATTATGGGTGAATTCAAATCCTGGAAAATCAGACTAATTGAGGTTTGACGACTCCAAGGACACAGTGATTAAACCCTTCAATCCTTAATTAAAACCTGGAAGGAAGTGGAATGTCAAAGACACTATATTAAGTGCTAAATACAACATAACACCGACTAAGCCACATTCTTATATGAACATAGTGTTACATAATCTATGCATAGATTATTGTCAACCCCTGTATTTCTGAAGGGATGGCTCCTTTTCATATCACGGGCGGGACTTTCCATGGAATATTACAGAAAGCCCGCGTGAAGTCACGTGGTAACTGGTTGGGTCTTTAGTTTCAGCTTGGACGTCAGGCAGGGAAGATATGTCTGCTCTAGCTGAGTCTCACCTGCACACGCATGTTGTGTTAGTTAGATAAATAGGTTTAGTTAAGTAAATAAAGGTTTAAAAAATAATATGGTTTTGTGGTTGATGAATGTCTTGGCAACGAGACTGACCTTGAAGAAGAAATGAATCAAGGACGACCAACCAGCAAGAAGAGAGACGTTAGAAGAGACGCTAGAAGAAGAACGTAAGATACCAAAGATGAGCAGAAGAATAATAGAAGTAAAGAAGGGTATACAACAATAGCAGTGTTAGTCGATAGCAAAAAAATACATTCATCATCTCTGTGTTGAGACGAGGGGCCGTCTACCAGGAGTGATTGTCAATAATGATGGATGACAAAGACAGTGTCAAGGGAATCCGTGCAATCAGCACAACTTGAAGATGATGATGATATGATGAGATATGGGATGAGATCCTCTATAATGATCTCCTTCAAGAGAATTAGGATTTATCCGAGTAAGTAATCCTCTCGGATCAACTGAGGCAACAATGTAAGATAATCCTCTACCCGGAATTATATGGGAGATATGCCTTAATTTTCCATTAGGATAACGCAAGACTTCATATTTCTATTTTTTTGTATTTTTTTATAGAATAGGCAAAAGTATCATATTGGCTTGGAAGGTTTAACGCATCGATCATATTCACATTGGGAATATCATTTATTCTGAGCTCTGCACAATATTATCAATATAATTTACATTTAGCAAAAGAGAAGCAAAAACGCCGAAAGCGGTGCTTATATATATATATATATATATATATATTATATATATATATATATATTATTATAATGGAGATTGTGTGCTTTTCTGTCTGTAACCGAAACTATATTACTACTCAATTCACAGTTCCCTTAGTTATTTACATCACATTCTCCATGATTTTATTTTTATGTAAACCTCAATGAATAATAAAATTGTTTTACATTATTAAGACTGTTGACCATATCTACATACTAATAATACGCAATTGTATTTATATATACAACAAAATACTGGTTTACAGTGTGAATGGGAAGGCTAATTTGCATATTGATCTTAAAAAATTGATTTTAATAAATATATGCTAAGTATTATTGATTTCTAATTGTTTGGTTTTATCTAATTGAATATGAGCAGAAATCTCTGGGATAAATCTTAAAAGAAATTCATTAACAAGAAGAAATAACTGTAATATTATCCTTTACTTCCTATTTTAAGTAAAATTAGGAACATTTACCAATGAAAGAAAGGAGTTATTGAAAATGATGGAAGAGTTAGTTTCAAAGCTGTTCTATTTTTCGATAATACCCCCTCTGTTCCAAATATTTTTATCTGCATTCTTATTTAGTGTTATTAGCCTTTCTAATTTAACATGATATTTATTATATTAAAACTTAAAAACTTGCACCCGGAGGGTGCATAAATTTGCTAGTATATATTAATGTCAGATAGGTAAAAAGTTGTTGGATGACAATTATTAATTTGCCTAAAAAATTGTTGAATAGAGCGAAAAAACGAAGACGAAATGAGAAGATTAAATCTTACAATGAAGATAAATAAATAAATATACGTTATTAGTTTTACTTAATAAAAGCATTTTTTAAGGATACGCAAAATATATTTAGTGGACGATAACAACCCAAAAAACAAAAACAAAAACATCAACTGAGTCAACCACTTTTTCCATAAGCTCGCTTTACTTATGAATATGCTATATTCATAAGTAAAGTGAGCCTATATATATATATATATATATATATATATATATATATACATAGATACATATATTGATACATATATATATATATATATATATATATTTGTATATGTATAAGTATTAACTTACCGGTGGGTATAAGAACGATCGTTGGAAGCGCACAATATCCAGAGGTTAAGGTTGAGGAAAACAAATACAAAGTGCTCAATACAATGTAGAGCATAAATTTTTTTAAAAATGGAAATGAGTAACTACTCGAGTTTCATCGATAGATTCTTCAGGGTTACTTTTAAATTAATCGAGTTTACGATTAATCTTTGGTGTTATAAACATGCCCGTTGAATGGGACTTAAATTTAGTAGAGGAACGCTTGTTTACATTATATATATAATATATATATATATATATATATACATATACAAAAACCTTGTTTAATTATATATATATATATATATATATATATATTACATATACACATACATAGGTTATGCGTGTTTCTGTAATTTTTCTGTTATGGTTGTTTAACAACGGTTGAACGCTACGTTATTTTTTTTTTTTTTCAATATTTGCGTGCGAAAAATTGAAAAAAATTGAAATATTGAAAAAAAATAACGTAGCATTCAACCGTTATTAAACAACCATAACAGAAAAATTACAGAAACACGCATAACCTATGTATGTGTATATGTATATATATATATATATATATATATATATATATATATGTATATCAATATATGTATTGACCAAAGCCTGAAGAAGATACCAGAATATCTGAAACACCTGTTGCGTATGTAAAATAAAAAGAATAAAACATTTTTTCTGAGAACGATACATTTTGCGGACCTTCTTCTTTTTCCTTTTTTTTAATAAAATATTACATTTTCTCCCGTTGGAACCAGAACAACATTTATATATACTAGCAAATATATGCACCCTCCAGGTGCAAGTATTTAAGTTTTAATGTATAAAAATATTATATTAAATTAGAAAGGCTAATGAAACTAAATAAGAATGCAGATAAAAAGATTTGAAACAGAGGGGGTATAAAACAAAATACAACAACTGAATATTACTCTTCCATCACTCTTGTCTTTCATTGTTATTTTTTCTAATTTAACTATTTAGTTAAATGAGGAAGTAAAGAATAAATGACAGTTATTTTTTCTTGTTAATGGATTTCATTGAAGATTTATGAAGAGATTTTGCTTATATTCATTAAATAAAACCAAACAGTTAGAAATCAATAATACTGAGCACATATTTATTAAATTCGATTTTTAATATCAATATGCAAATTAGCCTTCCCGTTCACACTGCAAACCGCTATTTTGTTGTATATATAACATAAGTGCATGTTATTAGTATGTACATATGGTTACCAGTATTAATAATTTAAAAAGAATTTTATTTATAATTGAGGTTAGAAAAAATAAAATCATTGAGAATGTGATGTCAATAACTAAAGGAATTGTGACTTGAGTAGTTATATAGTTTCGGTTACAGACAGAAAAACACACAATCTCCATTATAATAAGATATATATATATATATATATACGTTTTTTTAAAAGCGAATGTAATAAAATTCCAACTGCAGTTTCTTGCCGGAGCAATTCTTCAGGGAATAATCCCATCTTCCAGTCATCCACTTTTATTAATATCCCGGCTGTATCCATTTTCAATTACGTGGGTGTACCACACAACGTAATTCCAGAACCTACCTGTCTATGCTTATTCAATGCCTACATTTGTTTGTTAACTCAGATCGCTAGTTCAATATCTTCCCTGGGTCTCTGCATTCTGCTATTTTTACTTTTTTTTATTTAAACACAGCATACAAGGGTTTTCGTTTACTTTTTATGATTCTCCACTCTACCGCTGGATCTCTACCATGCTTTTTTTTAGTGCCCACACATATTTTGCAAGTGTGGTTGTTTCTCTCTAATTTCTATCCCTAAATGATAGTTATGCTGTGATATCCTATGCTTTACAGGTTGTTGGGTGTGTTATATATTGTAGAAACGGAAATATGAATTTCCGGTTTTATTAAACAAAGAAGTTTAACAACTTCCCGTTATCAGATCAAGATATAAAAATGTGTACGAGTAGCTATGAATATAAAAGAACCGAGGGCTCGAGACAGGTCAGTCGTCAGTTAGCCCCGGAGGTAGTCAGCCGGAGAGAGAGTGAGGTGTTCGGGGTCAGTAGTCGTTAGAGTCGATGCGAGTTAGTTGGCCGAGCGGGACCTCGTGTAGTTGGTGTCGGAAAAGCTAGCCTTAATATTTACCAACTGAAAAAGCTTGTCACCCAGAAATTTAATCGAAGGACAGAAAGTCTAAAGACTGAATATATTAATTAAACTGACCCTCTCTCTCGAAGTTAAGAAGTTTGAATTTATTTCAATAAACTTCTGGAGGATAACTTTGGTGTTATTGTCATCCCTTACAACGAAGATAAAACTATTGCAATTTAGTACAGTGACGACGCGCTATGCAACAGGTGGCTCCTACATATATCTTGCTTTTCTTTGTGGTTGGTGATTTTATATATATGCATTTTTCTTACACTTAATGTCCTGAAGACGTAATCTGAACACCGAGACATGGGTAGATTGCTAAAATTTGTCTACAGGCAATACTGTTCTATGTTTATCAAATATATTGAACAGGTTCTGGATGAATTACTAATGCTGCTTCAGTTGGATACATACCTTTCCCACTGTAAACAGATTAGTCAAAGATTTGAAATCGGGTTGACGAATACATTTCCTATGAATCTATACATTACACCACGCGCCTCCAATTAGCCCATTGGTTAGTTAGTTGGGTTTTACGGCATGTAGACCCATCTATATTTTGTCGAATACGTTTTTGTACTATCCATACATGGTGGTTAATCATTTATCACTCCGGTTCAGAGTGGACCTGGGAGTAATGGTGATGAAGGGGTACTCCACATTTCCCAGAACTTCAGAATTGGAACTTCATCAGCAGGTAGAGTTTGACGTCATGCCCAGAACATTAAACCCCGAGTCACTGCATTATATCACATATATGATTTAAAAAATGGTGTTGCCATAACGACAATAGGGTGGGACAATCAAATAGATGCTATGATTTGAGGTGACCAGCTGATTGATCGGTGGAAGCCTGTCCAACCGCGCCTTGTTAAGTAAAGGCCGAAATGGAATGTTGCATGTCATAGACTGTACAGCTACCAGAGTTCCATCCTTAAGCATCATGTCGCCACCAACAGCCAACAGGTGGCAGTCAGTAAAGATTATTTTGACGACGACGACTGAATTTCAGCTGGTGGTCGAAGACGAAGACTGTGTTGACCGAAAGAAAGTGTGGCCTGCGAGAAGACGGTGAACTCGCTTCTTTTTGCCCTCCCCCTCAGAATATCTATTTATCACCCTCTATTCCCCCACCCCAGAATATCTGTTTATATTAATGACTGTCCAGATTGAATGTTAGTTTTCAGTTCTCACTGCTTGTATAGTGTCACATTTACATGGACGATCTTCAAATAATTTTCGGTGGATCAACTTTACGACTTGCTTCAGTTGTTCAATTTATACAGAAAAAGATGTCTGTTCAAATTGCTGGCGTTTACATAAAATCAACACACATGGATTAATTCTGAATGTCCATTCTATTTATCCTTTCTTTATATACAATATTATTTGACTGTAATATTCGGCACCTCGGCGAGGACACTAACTGTAAAACTATTGAAAACTTACCAAATATAAAAAGCATAGCTGAACTAATGCAATGTAGGTGTGATTATTACTGTATTGGGGGATGCTTTTATCGTCACAGCCAAAATAAATCTGTAGCTAACGAAATCAAATGAACATAGAAAATTGCATGCCTACATTATAATCAGACCGTGCGGGCGGCACGGATATCCACGATTATCTCTCCTTCTCCACCCATCCATATTATTCATCACCCCTGGGAGATCCTGCGTGCAGCATCCAGAATACGCACAGAGCTAATTGAGGTAGGTTTTTGATAGTCGGTCTACATTGATGCCTCTCTCTATATGTGTAATGACAAAAGTAACAACGAAAGACTTAAGAAAGCTTTATTCTGCTAAGAATAATTGTTAACGTATCGTGAGTTTAAATAGGTTAGTTGTCACTAAAGAGGTTTCCTAAAGGGGAGGTAATCGTAAACAGGGGAGGCAACTTAATTTATTATTACAGTTGGCGTGAAAAAAAAACAACCAACTAAAATTACCTTCATGCTCTAACGATTTATTTAATAACAAACATATTTACCAACAAACTATTCGCTTACAAATCATATATGCCCAGAAAATGGGCATTAGATTACCACGGTGTTTGATATGCCATTACACAAAACCAACCAAAATTTCCCTCTAATTTTTATTCACGCTTTACCAATTTATCCAATATCAAAATTATTTACTTATAAACTCATGTCATTGGCAATTCAGTCTCGAAAGACTATGATAAAGTTTTTGTGTGCCCCTGAAGTTGCAGTGCATCCTGTAACTATGAAGTCCGATGTTTGAAAAACATTCTAGACCACAGATTTTGCATTCGTAGGTTGTCCCAGTAGATGATGATGTTCTGATGTTTTGTTGCCGTTGCTTTCTTATGGACCTCTTAGCTTCATGATGTCGCATCAGGGTGACTTCTGACATGTACAGTACTCTATGGAGATTTTGCCGCCACCGAGGGCGGTCTTGAGCCAAATTTTCCCAGCTGGAAGGGACAATGCCAAAGCAGCTGAGATCATTTTGCAGACATCCTTGAATCGCAGTAGGGGCGACCAATCTGTCTTTTACTAGATGTAAGCTCTCCATACAGGTTGTCTTTCGGGAATCGTCCATCATCCATCCGACGTACGTGACCCAACCATCGGAGACGACGTTGTCTCAATAGAGAGTACAGGCTGGGGAGTTAAGCTCTCTCTCTAGGACTGCTGTGTTAGTGACCCTGTCCCTCCAGGTGATGTCCACTACACGTCTAAGGCAGCGAAGGTAGAAGTTATTTAGCCGCCGCTCTTGGTGGGAGTATAAGTTCAATGTTTCACTTCTAAACATGGGGGTGCTGATAACACATGCCCTATACACTTGTACCTTTGTACGGATAGTGAGCTTGCTTATAAACTATTTACTTGAAAATCATATATTCCGAAGAAATAATATGTGACATTAAATAGCCAACAAATGTTGATATGCCATTAATCAAACAAAACCAACCAAATAGGTTTTGCCTATATTTACTGGAGTACCGAAAACCTCTCTTGATTAGAATAACTTAGGTTCTGTGTAATAAAATATACGGGTGAAAATAATTAGCTTAATAATATTTTTAAAACATTTATACATTTTTCCAAAGGTTTCTCGCGCAGTTTTTGAAAGCTAGTGTAGCGAGCGTAATACGAGTATGAACATGTCTGGCGTGAAAATGAGATCAGGGGGGATGTAGTGGGCAGCTATAGTGAAATCTCAAACCCCGGATCATGACTCCTGGTTCGAAGTCAGACTACCTCATTGGCCCGTATGCAAATTTCTCAGCGCTGGCTCGATGGCCCCGATGAATGGTGAGGGTAGTCTATTATTTAAAGCCTGCCTTACCATACCGATACAGTTGCGTTTTGGTGCCAACGAAATCATAAGTGTGAGAGGAAAAGTGGCGTGTGAGCTTGGGGGGGGCTGCTGGGAAAATTATTGCAGGTGGAAGGACTTGGTCAGGGGTCTTTATCAATAGGAAGAAAGTTTTCTTCAGTGGAGAGATTCGGAGCCGACGATTTTCTTTCACATAATAGCTACTACTCTATCATACTGAATAAAATTATGGTTGCCGTTGAAAATGTGAGTGTGCGCCTAACATTCTATTTGATCGAGTCAGGATGTTTGAAGAGTCAGTGTACTTTTACAACAACATTCCCTTGCGAAAAGTCGAAGAAAAATTATTCATCTTTTGTAACTTTTAGAATATGCAAGCATGTTTCTGAATAATATGATTCGAATTATTTCCAGGGATATGCATTCGCATTAAATTCAAATGTAACAATATAACAAAGACAATTCAAAATTCAAAACGCGCTTTATCATTCGTTGATCCATACATTTTAAAACGAGTAAATGGGCCTGTGCAACTCTTTATTTCGGTTCAGCCTCGGAGGCCGAGGTCTGTTTTCTAAAATCACAAACGCTACTCCAGGGAAGGTCAGGGCATGGAAAAATATTTTTCAACTCGAAAAATTGATT
>CM042146.1:16328168-16373168 GCA_023376005.1 Doryteuthis pealeii
TATATGTAAATATGGATATTTTATATGTAAATAATTTAAATATGTAATATATATAATATTTAATAAATATTTAATAAATAATATATGTAATAATAAATAATATTTAATAAATATTTAATAAATATTTAATATATGTAAATATGGATATTTATTATATGTAAATAATTTAAATATTTAATATATATAAATATTTAATAAATATTTAATAAATAAATATATGTAAATAATAAATAATATTTAATGAATATTTAATAGATATTTAATAAATAAATATATGTAAATAATTTGAATATTTGAGATATGTAAATATGGATATTTAATATAAGTAAATAATTTGAATATTGAATATATAAATATTTATTAAATATTTAATAAATATTTAATAAATAAATATATGTAAATAATAAATATATTTAATAAATATTTAATAAATATTTAATAAATAAATATATGTAAATAATTTAAATACTTAATATATGTAAATATGGATATTTAATATATGTAAATTTAAATATGTAATATATATAAATATTTAATAAATATTTAATAAATAAATATATGTAAATAATAAATAATATTTAATAATATTTAATAAATATTTAATAAATAGATATATGTAATAATAAATATATTTAATAAATATTTAATAAATATTTAATAAATAAATATATGTAAATAATTTAAATATTTAATACATGTAAATATGGATATTTAATATATGTAAATAATTTAAATATTTAATATACATAAATATTTAATAAATATTAATAAATAAATATATGTAAATAATAAATAATATAAATAATAAATATTTAATAAATATATATGTAAATAATTAAATATTTAATATATTTAATATATATTTAATATAAATAATATAAATATTTAATATATACAAATATTTTAAATATTTAATAAATATTTAATAAATAAATATATGTAAATAATTAATAATATTTAATAAATATTTGATAAATATTTAATAAATAGATATATGTAAATTATATATAAATAATTATGTGTAAATTATTTTGTGTAAACTGTGTTGTTTCTTTTTTTAACTCTCTACCTACTGAATCTCAGTGTGCACGATTTGGTGAGGAATATTACAACATTTCGCTTATATTCAAAACCCAAGATGAAAAAAATGATATACTTGTCTTTCTGACGAAACAGTGAAACAGACCGTAACAATTGCTGTGAGTGTAATGTTTAAGATGCTTTTGTTACCGAAAGGTTTTAACTCATAGCATGAACTTCGGTGAATTCTCATGATATATATATTTTTTTAAATTCTGCCCGGAGCTAATAATTTGTTTCTGTCATTGCTACTAAATTAATTATGTGTTGCATCTCGGCGGGGAAAATATACACAGATGGATATTTTGCTTAACATACTTATTAAGCAGAATCCGGTGCTAAACGGATACATGCAAACACAGAACAAATAAGTACAAACAATTAACAAGACGGACTCACACTAAAAGAGGAGGGTCAGTTTGGTATAGCCAACGCAGCAAAGTGATTCTGAATATTATTTAGCTAGTTAATCTACTTTAATCGTAGGTTATTTTATGGCTATGAGACAGTCCATCTAGCAGAGTGCTAAAAGGGTGTTAGCTACTCTCTAACAATATGATTAATTAATTTTAATGGCATATAAACGCAGCTAGGTTTATTTATTGAGAACCTCGTTCATTGTACGTTCATATTTATATATTTTTAATAATTTTTGAGTGTTCTGTTTTGTTGTTGTTGTTGTTTTTTCACAGTTATAAAATATCAAGTTTTCCTAATAAGATAGATTGGATATAATTGGATAGTTTCAATTATTTTCTCTCTCTCTCTCTCTCTCTCTCTCTCTCTCTCTCTCTCTCTCTCTCTCTCTCTGATACTAATATTTATAGAGTTTTAGTCATTAATTTTATTTAACAAATAATTACCTAAAATAATATAATTATTAATTACTCATCGTTAGACACATTTTAAGTAACTAATAATAATCATCAGTAATCTTTAAAGAATTAGGTTGATGACAGGTTGTGGGATGAGCTTGTTATTGTTGCAATTTTTGTAGATATAAGGCGGGTGATAGATGCCTACTCCTAAATATAGACTCGTTGACTACCACGTGACCTGGGGAAGATTTCTATTGTCCAATCACTGGCACTGCTGCTGCTGCTGCTTCTGCTGTATTAATAGAGACCCCATTCTGAGCTTATGTCATTGACACTTGGATTCTCTTGGACGTCGGACTTACAAAGTATACTCTAACACCGGATTCTTATTGGCTTGCTTACTTACTTATTACATCTGGAACTAAGGATGCCGACCAGATACTTAACAGTTATAAAAATGAACAGTTCAGAAAAAGGAAAACTTAGAAAAGTCCTAATTCAAGTTAAAACTTTATTATACAGGTCAAGAGAAGATTTCTCTCTTATTGTAAACTAGTACTATTAGTTCCATGGTCGAGTTGTCGGTGACTAAATTGGCACCTCTATCAGGCACGCCACGGTTTGTCTGTTGAGGACGGTGTGTAGACACCCAGTATCACGAAATCAAGAGCTGTCTATGGAAATATGAGTTCCAGGGAAGGCAATGGCCATCCACTCCGATAGCTGTAGGATTGGAGTACTTACATAAATTCCCTATACAATATGGCACTTGGCTGCAAGCACTGAGTTTTCCCGAGATTCAAGTGATTCAATACTACCTAAGTCAGCACTCTGCAGCAGCTTGTCAGTCTCGGATTTCCCCTGGCACTGTACCGACTGCCGGATTCTCAATAAAGTGCTCTGAGATCTGTGCACCCTTTTTCCATTTAAAAAGTCACATGGACAAATTTCACTCCATGTCGTCTGAGGTCATCATCGTCAGCAACAGACTTTTATAAGAAAATATAATACAAATGCGGAGTTAGTAAATGGGTATTCTTTTCTATTATTTAAAAAAAATGTTTAAATACCACAGTGACAAAAAGTGGCATGGCTTTTATACTAAATAATGTAAAATGTACTTGTATTTTTTAATTTTGGTTTATTCAGTATAGCTTAAACTTATGACGTTTTTGGGTATCACTCACTCTTTGGTGTTCCTATATTTTTTTTAGTCCGGTCATGGACCGGGTACTTTAGCTATTATATATATATATATATATATATATATATATATATATATATATATATATCTTATTATAATGGAAATTGTGTGTTTTTCTGTCTGTAACCGAAACTATATTACTACTCAAGTTACAATTCCTTTAGTTATTGACATCACATTCTCAATGATTTTATTTTTTATTTAAACCTCAATTATTAATAAAATTGTTTTACATTATTAATACTTTTAACCATATCTACATATTACCAACATGCAATTATATTTATATATACAACAAAATAGCGGTTTACAGTGTGAACGGGAAGGCTAATTTGCATATTGATATTAAAAATGTGATTTTAATAAATATGTGCTTAGTATTATTGATTTCTAATTGTTTGGTTTTATTTTAATGAATATAAGCAAAAATCTCTTCAATACATCTTAAATGAAATCCATTAACAAGAAGAAATAACTGTCATTTTATTCTTTACTTCCTCTTTTAACTAAATACTTAAATTAGAAAAAATAACAATGAAAGACGGGAGTGATGGAAGAGTAAGTTTCATTTGTTCTATTTTTTGGATTATACTCCCTCTGTTTCACATCATTTTATCTGCATTCTTATTTAGTTTCATTAGCCTTTCTAATTTAATACGATATTTTATTTCATTAAAACTTAAATACTTGCACCCGGAGGGTGCATATATTTGCTAGTATATATAATGTATTTTTATCTGGCAATTGCACTGTGACAGAAAAAGAAGTCTTTTGGTATCATAAGGTACTACTTGTGTACACTGGATTAATTGTAATATTTTGTATAATAATAATACAAATGCGGAGTTAGTAAATTGGTATTCTTTTCTATTATTTAAAAAGAATGTTTAAATACCACAGTGACAAAAAGTGGCATGGCTTTTATACTAAATAATGTAAAATGTACTTATATTTTTTAATAAATGTTTTAAGTTTTTGTTTTAACTTTGTAATTACTTTCATTGTTTATGCGTAAAAGTATTTTCGATTGAAGTGCACAACTTTTACCCATTGTTTTCTTTCCTACTTGTTCGTGTTCTGTAATCATTTGCTTCCTCAAAGGGAAAATGACTGTCGCGTTGGGGATAAAGATATTGTCTGATTCGCTCTTTTATTTTAGCTTAATCTCGTCTAGATCTAACAGATATGAACCACTTAGGAGCAGCGCTTCTTGTAACTGAAAGTCCTGATTAGCTTTCACAGGTTTCTTTGATATTATTTGCTGAGTTAGGAATGTTGGGTAGAACTTGCTCATAACTGTACGAAGAATATTCAGCGAGATTATAAATAATAAATTAACAGGGAATTTCAGCAACTCTTGCGAAAATAAACTGATTAGAATTATTTTTTTTTTTTTTTTTTCCTATAGAAGTAATCTCTATATCAATGAACACAGGGAAAATTAATTCAGTGAAACCATAAATGAATTTTAACATCTCTGCGTGTATTCTCTCTCTCTCTCTCTCTCTCTCTCTCTCTCTCTCTCTCTCTCTCTCTCTCTCTCTCTCTCTCTCTCTCTTCTATTGTGTTCTTTGTGTAATTATTTTCTTGAAATTGAAACAATGCGAGCAAAGACTATTTTTTGTTTCATTTCGACTTTTAAATCTTAATTTCTTAAAACCTTATACTTAGTTCATCTGAGATATTTCAGCAGTAAACTTATTTAGATTTAGATTTAAAAAAAGATGACTAAATTACAAAATAAAGTAACTTTTTTTTTTCTGTTGAATGGGCTTGGAATATGTTCAGATAACATTAAACAATTTCTTTTCGCCTCACCTGCAGAATTTGAGATTGATAAAGACAAACAGGAAAGCAGATAAGAGACATATTTAACAGAATACCTGACCATAGAAAAAGGTACTTAATGGGATTTGCACTACAAACATCTAGGCAGGTAAAATGGGAATTTGAAGTGATTACACGAACACATACATTTAATTAAAATGAAATAACCTATATTATAAACTTAGCTAAATCGGCAGAGCGTTCGGCTAGAAACCACCAGGTTCCTAGTTCGATACCGGTCCTCACCAACTCAGCGTATGAGTAGCACCGGGATCAGTGCGGTAAAGTAAGGAGCTGATGGTAGGTGTGGCACTCCACCTCAGTCCCCAAAACAATCTCCTTGGTCTAGCGCTATTGAAAAGGGGATAGACTCTCTCGCTGACTGGCTGATACCGACTTTAGGCCGCCCCGACGACTTTACTTTTATATTTTCCCTACGTTAGTTCCGCATTTTTAAATCCAAAACTCATTTATTTACCCAAGCAATCAATCGTGGGCTGGATGGGACCCGTGGTCAATTGTTACATACTCGTTTAACTACGGGTATATAAACAGAGAGAGAGAGAGAGAGAGAGAGAGAGAGAGAGAGAGAGACGGGGCGAGGGTGATAGTAGATAGGTGATGATTGCTCTTAATTGTTAACTATTCTTCTTACTGTTTCTAACTCGGTCGCCATATTCTTCAAGCTGACTTCTCTTCGAGGCTTTCTGTTAAGGGTTGGTTCTCCTTTCTTGATGGGCTGGTAATTTATTGTTTTCGATAATCAATTAACAATACTTGATTGTTTTCTGATAAATCTTTATTAGAACAACCCAACCCATATTCATCCGCCGCGGATCGAGAACGACATCAGAGCTTTCGACTTTCAAATCCGCCTGCTCTGAATTCTCTATCACATCTGACTAACTATCTCACGCCTAATCTCGCGCTTTCTAAGGTGAGGTTAGCGGAGAGTCACCGGTTTTCAATCATCGACCATAATAAATTTCCACCTAAGTCCCGTTCTTCTGACTCTAAATAACTTTATTCAAATATTCTAACAACATGTACGTACATAAATCAAAAGCTGCTTATGAATTATGTAACACTTGTGCTCAGCGGTTTAATTTCTGGGATTTCATTCTCCCACATTTGTGTCTAACCTAGAGTATATAACCCATGTCGTCTTACTATATTACCCATAGCTGGAGGGAGGAGAACAGATAAATACATATCTAGGGTATTAGAACCAAGTGAGATTGCGTAGACGTAGTGTTATCTCATTTCCTTTACTGCGAGTTTTAATTTGATTTAAAGTGGCAGTACCTGTTTGGGCCCCCGAAATTTGTGCAATTTATTATCAATAGACTTTTTAAATATTTTGATAAACTTTCAAACTTTGAAGAAGGCGGAAACTTTGTGTATATAACATTGAAGATAAGAAAAATAGTTGGAATAATCGAAATTATTTAAACTAGCAAATATATGCACCCTCCGGGTGCAAGTATTTAAGTTTTAATGTAATAAAATATTGTATTAAATTAGAAAGGCTAATGAAACTAAATAAGAATATAGATAAAAAGATTTGAAACAGAGGGAGTATAATAAAAGATTTGAAACAGAGGGAGTATAATAAAAAAGGGAACAACTGAAACTTAATCTTCCATCACTCTCGTCTTTCATTGTTATTTTTTCTAATTTAAGTATTTAGTTATAAGAGGAAGTAAAGAATAAAATGACAGTTATTTTATCTTGTTAATGGATTTCATTTAAGATTCATTGAAGAGACTTTTGCTTATATTCATTAAAATAAAACCAAACAATTAGAAATCAATAATACTAAGCACATATTTATTAAATTCGATTTTTTAATATTAATATGCAAATTAGCCTTACCGTTTACACTGTAAACCGCTATTTTGTTGTATATATAAATATAATTGCATGTTGTCAGTATGTAGACATAGTTAACAGTATTAATAATGTAGGACAATTTTATTAATAATTGAGGTTAAATAAAAATAAAATCATGGAGGATGTGATGTCAATAACTAAGAGAATTGTGACTTGAGTAGGAATATAGTTTCGGTTACAGACGGAAAAGCACACAATCTCCATTATAATAAGATATAGTTAAACTTTAAAATTAATTACAGAAAACTCGAAATTCAAGAAAAAACATTAAACAACATACATTATCAAAAATGTCTATCCTCATGGATTGAATAAAGGGTTTGGTTTGAAGGGCCCCAGAGTTCGACAAGAAACAACTGTAGAAAGCCAGAGGGTATACCGGCCGGGACGTTGTGTATATAACAATAAAGATAAGGAAAATAGTTTGAAAAATCCAAATAATACAAATTGTAAGTTTATATTTTATATTTTTTTTTGTAATTTCTTAGGAGAATTTAACACATGGTTGTATGATATGATGTATTCCTACCGAATACGAAGATAGAAAATCATAAGAGATACAACTCAAAGTAGACCTAGGAGTAATGACAATGAAGAAGGACTTCACACTTCCCAGGATTCCAGAAATGGAGTCTCACCACTATATACAGTTTAGTGCTATATTCAGTACACACCCTTGAGGGGATGGTCAGCCCTCTGCAAGGGATACAGTCAGTGTATTCTAAGCCCTGCTGACAGGGAGAAAAAAAGTTTAAGATTCTCAACTTTTGTTTCATATTTTTTAAATAGCTGTGAAAAAGAAATAAGTTATATTAAAATACAATGATCTTAAATCCAACACTCAAATCTGTATATATCAGTTTGCACCCTTGTATGAAATTGAGAATACACAACAAAATCATGTATATGAATATCTTCTGTAACAGCATTCACCCTGGGTCAGTTGAGCCGACTCCATCTAACAAATTCACCTGTAGCAAATTCATGGAAGGAGTAATAAGAAATTCACAAGCAGTCCCTAAACCCTGCATACATATCCCAGAGCCCCATTATCTGGGTTGTGGCCTTAATACTATAAGGTACTAGACCTCTCCACCTTGGGTGACCCTACCAGGAACTTGAGTTCCCAATGACATGGCACTACCAAGTTTACAAGACCCTTCTGTGATGAGGAGGGGTTGGACTTTAGAAATAATGTGCTAGATGGGGGTGTTGAGCAAAGAGCTTGAATGAATGTACCCATTATATATTCACCTATATTGGTTAATGACCATTACACCAAAAAGACCTGAGTGACTAATATTGTAGCATAAAGTTTTATGGACACCTTTCTGATTATC
Source organism: Doryteuthis pealeii (assembly GCA_023376005.1). Lineage (NCBI taxonomy): Eukaryota > Metazoa > Mollusca > Cephalopoda > Myopsida > Loliginidae > Doryteuthis > Doryteuthis pealeii. The sequence goes on from CM042146.1 coordinate 16,336,331, forward strand.
AGTGTTCAATTCTTTATTACCCCCCCCACACACACACTTTTTCTTCTTTCTGCAATTTGAATCTTATTAAAATTAAAAATCAATAGAACAAGAAAACGTTTCAAATTATATTAAAAAAGTGACATTTGTATTTAGAACATCTCATTTTTGTCCGCAATTATTGCAATTTTACAAAGACTTACGTTTTAATTTATATAGTTGAAGATCGAAATGTGTATCAAAATATAACTTAATGCATCGGTATCTGTGCGAGCGAAATGTTATCGCCACATGAATTCATCCAAAATGGGTTGGGAAGTGTCTTTTTTCCCCACTGAAATCCCGTTCTTCAGACTCTAACGAACATTACTCAAATATTTTAATTACAGGTACGTACATAAATCATAAGCTACTCATGAATTGTGTAACAGTTGTATTAAAAGTGCATATCTCTTTCTTATGATTTTTTTTATTTGAGGAAGTCGACCATAGCTAATTTCATATCGCATCCCTTTTATCTTAATGATAGTTATTTTTCTTTAATTAGTCGCATTAATGATGTCCCGTGTGGTGTGATAGATTACTGACGAGAGATGGTTGGAGACTTGGTTGTTTTTTCAATTCTCACAGGATCCGCTATAACCCTGGCCTTCTGCTAATCAGAGTAATTCATAGAAAAGATGGAGAATAATAAATTATATTTTTTCTTATTAGAGTGGCTGTAAATTAGAAAAAGGTTAAACAATGTTTTGTTGCATATTTTTGTGGAGAACTGAAAGTTTATTTAGATAAAAAAAGACCAGTATAAAAACAGTTTTATTTGTAGGCTTAATATTCAATATATAATAATAATAATAATAATAATAATAATAATAATAATAATAATAATAATAATAATAATAATAATAATAGTATCTTTTCAGCTAGTATATTTGGTCTGAGACCTGTCAGCTGTACCTTATAAATATTCATTTTAAATCCACAGAATATTTAATGTCATTCCACAGATTATCCAACTTTGCCTTGAAGGGATTTAGAGATGGGGCATTCACTACTGATGAAGGTAGTTTATTCCATGTATTCACCACTCTGTAGCTAAAATAATTTTGTCTTGCGTTTGCTTTTCAAGGTTTTTTAAGGAGTTTTAATTCATGTCCCCTTGTATAGGCATTTTGAGCAATGTTTAGTAGGTCAGAGTTCGTTGAATAAAAACCATGCGTGTATTTGTAGGCTTCAATCATATCCCCTCCTATACGTCGGAAAACCAGACTTGGTAGGTCAATGTTCCTAAGTCTTTCTTCATATGAAAGGGATTTTAAATTATTCACTATTGCTTTTTAACTTATTCACTATTGCTATTATTCACATTGTTTTCTTCAAAAATCTATTTAGATATTTCTAAATACTTTTAGAATAATACGTCATACAATTATAATTAATACAAATAATATTGCATTCTCTCAAATAATTTAACATTTGTTTTATTCTCATATTCAATTTCTGATCTTATTTTTTTATTTACATGTCGTTTTATTGTTTTATTTTTTTAATTTTAATGCTTTCATTAAATTTCAAATGCCACCATTATATTTATATTTAAATCTTGATTGGGCCCATCAGCGGAAGTTGGAAAAATATGAAGACCTACGTGAACAATGCGTCAGAAACGGATGGATAACAGATGTATTTCCCATTGAAGTCGGATGTCGGGGATTTATTACCAACTCAACCTCGGCATTTTTGTCTAAACTTGGACTTTCTCCACCAGACATGAGGATATACTTTAAAAAGATTCAGGAGAAATCTCTAACCGCATCAGCATGGATATGGCAGTCCTATATTGTGACATCAAACCGACAAAGTCTGGTGGTATCGTGAGATACTGCTGGGGCGCTCTGGGTTAGTGGTAATGATGCTTGGGCCCCGAAACCATGCCTGAACCCAGAGTCATCATCTGATGAAGGCTTTGTTGGTTGCAATGCTACTGTCTAAATAGCAGTCATTGTATGATGATTATGCGACGTTCTTTTTTGAATCGATTTTTATAACTTAAAATTTATTGATTCATAGAACAAAAGAAAATAATAATGCAAAAAAGGAAAAAAGTATCTATTTGAAAGAGTTTGTATGGTGTTTGTATCGGGTTATTTTATGCCTAAATGTTAGTGAATTACTGGTATTTTACGTTCATATTTACATTATTTGTGTATTTGTTTGTGTAGAATGATACTAAGTCCAATTACCGTCGAATTGGCAAGACAAGACAGCAAGCAGTCGTAACTGAAAAACGATTTTGGTTTGCTGCAAAGACTACTGCAGAATAGCAGGATTTATGGAGCCTAGGAGGATCCTACAAACCAAGCAGCCAATCAGGACTCAGGGAATAGAATCACCCAAATGCATGAGTGGACTGTTCTGAATTCCCATAAGTACCAGTTGTCTTGACATTGGTTCGGTGGTGCTTGGCCAGTCACATTGTTCAAACCAATAGTAGACTGACTGACTGACTGACTTCAATAGTTTGTTCGTGTTTTTTTTTATCTCACTGTCCTATCGAATATGATCAGCTTTTATACAGATGTATTTGGTTCATATATGGGACCCTAATAGGTGCAACCACTCAGTGTATACCAAAACTCCCGGGTCTTCGGAACTTGAGACTCACCATCAGATGCTGTTTAATGTCATACCAAAGCCATCCGATTGGAGGTAGATTTTACACTTCTGTGGAGTATTTAGTCATGTATTTCAAGCCTTCTCGATAGAGCAGTCTGAAACGTTAATGTTGCTAGATTTGTAACGTATGTTAACAATTATTTGAGCGTATTCCCTGTGACGTCTTGGATAACGTGCTAGATGCCTGCATTGTCCATAAGCGATTCCGTACTCCACTCAGGCCATTAGTTTCCTTTTCTGACTAATGCCATTGGGAAAGGTAGGAAACACCTCCTCCCTTCAGCCATGGGTTAAATAGTACCAGTAATGTACACGGATGGCTTTGGTATCAAAGAACACTCGAAGGTTGATATGTTACTGAACAAAGAGTTACAGATGTTATTTTTCTCTTATAAACATTGCTGTATCAACTGAACCATAAACACAGACTGTTTCTTTTTTGTTTATCATACTAAATATAATTGTCTATATTGTTATTATTGTCTGTGTTTTCAATATTACAGATTGACAACGTACTGTAGTCATTGCCTTTCAAAAAGGAAATTGATTTGACCCTACAGAATTCTAGTAAGAATTAGGTGTTTATTAAACACCTTCTCGCAGTAGAAGATCTAATTAACCCGGTTGCATTAAAATTAATCACCTATACTATTTTAGAGAAAATCCAATTATTACTTCTTTAAAAAGAACATCAAACGTTTGGAGATGATTTATTTCTCTCTATCTTTTTTGCTGGTCTAAACAAAACAGCAAATAGGCATTTTGTTTCTGTTTCATGTGATACTACTTGTAAAATGCCGGGGCATTTTGAGGAACGATGTATAAACTTATATTAAAAATACGATTGCTACGGTTACGATAAGCAGTGATCACCCCCCTACACACACACACGCACACGCACGCATAGGCGCGCGCACAGGTGCGTATATATATATATATATATTATATATATATATATATATATATATAATCGAGATTCAGTCTCTATTCTTGTTTAACTGATACTACGTCAGTGCTACCTCACCGTTATTTTATGAATTAAGCAAGTTTATCAATGAGTTTTTTAAATTTATATTCAGTATCATTTCTACATAAAATTATAAGAACAACAGATTGATATATATATATATATATATATATATATATATATATATATATATTTACCAACCCCTCCGCACTACTTGTAAAAATGCCGGGGCATTTTGAGGAACGATGTATAAAGTAATATTTAAAATAAGATTGCCACGGTTACGATAAGCAGTGATCACACACACACACACACACACACACACACACACACACACACACACGCGTATATATATATATAGAAGGGCCGGGTTAGCTCAGTCGGTAGAGCGTTCGGCTAAAAACCACAAGGTTCCTAGTTCGATCCTGGTCCTCGCCAACTCAGCGTATGAGTAGCACAGGGATCTGTCCGGTAAAGTAAGGAGCTGATGGTAGGTGTGGCGCTCCACCTCAGACGCTAAAATAATCTCCTTGGTCTAGCGCTATTGAAAGGGGGATAGACTCCCTTGCTGCATGGCTGATACCGACATTAGGCCGCACAGACGACTTTACTTTACTTATATATATATATATATATATATATATATATATATATATATAATCAAGATTAAGTCTCTATTCATCTGTAACTGATACTACGTCACTGCTACGTCACCGTTATTTTATGAATTAAGCAAGTTTATCAATGAGTTTTTTAAAAATTTATATTCAGTATCATTTCTACATAAAATTATAAGAACAACAGATTGATATATATATAAATATTTACCAACCGCTCCGCACGAGCAGGATGTGACACAAGGTCAATTTCTTAAGCGGAGTTCAACAGGTTTGAATTCAAAGTTTTCCTTCTCCTAGACCGGTTGCCTAACCAAGGTTAAAGAGCCCAGTCTGTCCTAGTATTTATCCATAGCTGGAGGGAGAGTAGGCTTCATACCTTTCCCAAGGGTATTAGCGCTAAGTGAAATGCAATTACCATGTCCTGGATTTGAACTCGGGGCGACGAGTCCATTTCCCATGACTTTAACCATTACACCACGCGCTTCCTACTTTCAACTGATTAATATATGTACTAAATTCTAGGTACAAAATAAACGATGGTCCATCGTGTTTTTCTTAAAACAGGTTTAAAAAAATACAAGCCCGTTATTATTGATTTATATATAGTTCTTTTTTTCATATATATTTAAAGTTATCTAACGTATGAAGATTTACGAGAATATTATTTACTTTTTTGCATAATATAATGTAATAATAAACTTGCAACCATAAAATATCTACAAATACACTTCCAGCTAAATAAATAACACACAAACAAGAACGCTAGCAAATAAAAACTTTGAGAAGTTACCGAATATTCCTAACAATATTGCACATATAGTTTCAGACTGCATTACTTCCGTTTCTTTCGTGGAGTCAGGACCCTGGTTGATGTCCTGAAAAAGCAGAAGAGATTAGAAGCAAGACCGGAAAACATAGCTAGGAGAATTGAAAAAAATCAGATTACTCCAGTACAGGCTACGCTAAGGGGAAAAGCTAAGACCCTGTGTGCTATTTACACAATATATTTGGGGTCAAGATACATTACTGTAAGCCGCCCTGTTCTTTAGAGGCGACCCCTTTAGGAAAGACTAATGTGGTGACCTTATGTGACTCAATGCAAAACTTGGTTCTGTAGATGCTAAATGGTGTACTATGGACACTCAGGGGACTCATCAGGCACAAGTAGCATCAAATGTTATAAAAGAGACTGTGACCAGGTTTGTCCTTCTTTGCTCTTTTTAGTGCATTCCCCGAGTCCTTGAATTATCGCATCTACGTAATCTTACACATTGGCGATTCCTATTTCTCGTTCTTTACATGATGTATAGCGTCTGTCTGTCATTCGTTATTGACACATGTCATTATCATTTCCACTCCGTTAGCTGATGATATTTTACTGGAGTCCGATTATTATTATTATTATTATTATTATTATTATTATTATTATTATTATTATTATTATTATTTACTCATTTTGAGTTTTCACATCAGTGTTAGCTGATGGTCTTTCACTAGAGTCTGAGTGACATCAAGTCTCCTCAGGTCTCCAGGACTCTTCTGAGGATTCTGTCAGATTGCAGCAGTGCAGTGTTCTGAATGGTTTCAATTCTTCCTCTGATTTCCAAACTTTCCAAACCCTTTTCCAATCCTTTTGGGACCGTTCCAAGTGCACCACCTACAATTGGTATCAATTTCACTTTCATATTCCATAGCTTTTTCAGTTCTCTGGCAAGGTCCAGATATTTGTCCATTTTTTCATTTTCCTTTAGCTTCACCCTGTGATGCGCTGGATCTGCAAAATCCACCAGTTGACAAGTTCTTTCTTTTTTGTTTATCAACACTAGGTCTGGTCTTCTTGCTGGGATAAGGTGATCCGTTTTTATTTCAAATTCCCAGAGAATTTTATGCGTTTCGTTCTCAAGAACAAAATCTGGTTTATGCATATACAGTTTTTTTGCATGGTCAAAATTAAATTTTTTGCATAATTCCCAGTGTATCACCTTCCCAACCCAGTCCTGTCTAGTTTTGTATTCTCGTGGTGCTAGTTTGCTACATTCGCAGGGTATATGGTTTACAGTATCATCTCTATTCCGGCAAAGTCCACATTTACTATTTTGTTGGGTCCTATCGATTTTCGCTTTTATATAGTTTGTCCTTATGGCATTATTTTGTGCAGCAGTTATTAATGATTCTGTTTCTCTTTTGAGGTTTCCTTTCTTAATCATGTCCAAGTCTTTCCATGTGCAACCTCTTCGATTTGTCGTTTGAAGTGTCCATATAATTGTTTTTTTTCCCATTTTTGTTTTCTAGTCTTTGTTGTTTTTCTGTTTGTCCATTATTATTATTATTATTATTATTATTATTATTATTATTATTATTATTATATATCCCAGAGAGTTTTATTTGTTTCGTTCTCAAGAACAGATTCAGGTTTATGCATATACCATTTTGTTGTATGGTCAAAATTAAATATTTTGCATAATTCCCAGAGGATCACCTTCCCAATCCAGTCGTGTCTAGTTTTGTATTCCCTTTGTGCTAGTTTGCTACATTCGCAGAGTCATTATTATTATTATTATTATTATTATTATTATTATTATTATTATTATTATTATTATTATTATTACTTCTTTTGAGTTTTTCACATTAGCGTTAGCTTATGGTATTTCACTGGAGTCTGATTATTATTATTGTTGTTGTTGTTGTTGCTGTTGTTGTTGTTGCCTAAACATGTGTTGAAATTTCACTATTACGGTAAGTTATATGAATGCAAACCTAGTCAATTTGACAGAGGTTTACAAGTAAATCATACGCTCTTTTCTGACAATTACGAAATTCAAGTTTGACCCAAATCTTGTCCAACTCATCCTGACTATCGTTTATTTGTGTGGATGTACATATCAAATTGACTAATTTATATTTTCATGATATTCACTTAGGTGTGCACGGACACCCTGCCCTCTCTCTCTCTCTCTCTCTCTCTCTCTCTCTCTCTCTCTCTCTCTCTCTCTCACACACACACACACGCACATACATACATACATACACACGCATGTAAACACATACATGTACACATGTTTATATATATTAAATTTAACTTTCATATATTTTAGTTTTTGTACATGCTCTATTCTGATATCATTGAACAATTGTTTATGAAAAACAAAACAAACTTATTTGCATTATATATGTTCGCGAATAAGCGTGTGTGTCAGGGGTGAATTTAGTGCAAATAATAGTATGGTAATTCATTATATTTCTCTGCAACCATAATAATTCTATCATATGCCTACACCGAAAATAGATATAAATTCGTAGAATCATGTATAATTTCATCATTTTTCTTCTTCTTCTTCTTCTTCTTAGAAATCTATTGATTATTCGTTCTGGGGTTGCTGTAATCATCTTTTCTTTTTTGACTATTTAATAGCCAACAATTTAGACCTGGTTGAGAATACCTTTTCCGAGAGAATGTTGGCAGGTGATACTGCGTCAAATAAAAGAAAACAAAACCAAAAAAAAAAAGATCTCTACACTCTGAAAGTGATCAAAAGGTGAAGAGCGTTAAGAATAAAAAAAAAATCTGCATCGATTTTGCCCTCATAAATAGAATAAATAGCCCACACTGTACAACACATGACCTGATCCAATAACCCCCAAAATATGATGAGAAAAAAATGAACGTATTAACTGGATGTTTTGAAACAACACGCTCCGTGACTTATCGCCCGTGTTCTTGTAAATTGGAAAGATAATAAGGCCAGATGGAAGAATGGTTTAGTCTTATATCGAAGAGTTGTTTGTAATAATAGAGGCGAGGAATTCAAGGAGGCATAATAATACAACATGACGTCAATTTTAGCTGAAAATCGTATAGACATCATTAGATGTGCATACAAGAATTGTTTGATCTGTGTAGGTCTGTGGTGTATTATATATATATATATATATATATATATATATATATATATATATATATATATATATAATAAATAAGTATACCAAACGTGTTGGTAAATCCTCGCGGTGAGAAAAAAACCCAGCAAATAGTTTGATTGTAAAAATATACTGCCAAACATCAACCGGGAAGAAAAAAAAATTGTATAAAAGAAAAGACCAAGATAATCGCACCACCAAAAAATAATCTATTAGCACAATATCTTTGCCAAAAGAAAAAAGAATTTATATGCATATATATATATAAGATATATATATACATACAAACCTGCCAGGAGACTAAAGTAAAAAGTGCTCAATACCAAAGTAGAGCAAATAATAAAGATAAATCTAATGAGTCAGACGAACCTACTAAAAGTTCCGCTTAATGCTCTTCAGGGCTAAGATCTGACTCATTAAATTTATCTTTACATATATATATATATATATATATATATATATATATATATATATATATAACGAATAAAAAAATGTGAACACAAGAGGCAAAATGTTCAGGTGAAAATTGACATACTCTTAGTTGTGGTATACCGTCAATAGGTGAACATTCTTATCCATAGGCAAATGCATATATATGTATACATATACACGTCCACCCATCTTTCTACATATGCAGAAAGCATCCAACCATACACCCATACACCCAAACATCGATACACTTATATCCATACCTACACATGCATATATATATATATATATATATATATATATATATATATATATATACATTTACTAACCCCTCCGTACGAGCAGGATGCGACCCAAGTTTTCCTTCTCCTAGACTGGTGGCTTAACCAAGTATAAAGAGCCCAGACTACCCTACTATTTACCCATGGCCATAGGGAGAGTAGTTGGATTCATACCTTTCCTAAGGGTATTAGCGCTATCTAATCTGTAGCTACGTCTAGGATTTGAACTCGGATCGACTCTAGCCATTACACCACGCACTTACAACATGCAAACATTTAGGAAGTAGATTAATGACCGCCGATAGAGTGGCTTTTAAATAGTCTTTTTCCTTATATCCTTTCTAATTTTTCACTTAAAATTCTAGGTTTTATGATAAAATTACGTTCAAAGAGAGCCGATAAGCGTTTCATCTTCTCTGATAGGTCCCGCCTAATGAGGGGAGTATGATGTTGTAAGACCCGAAACTCCCCGAGGAACCAAGTTTCGACATCACTGGCAATGCCCTCTTAAATGTAATAACGTGCGTACCACTTTAAAGACTAACTTTTAGTTAAGTATTTCCTCAAGCCTCCTATTGTATACAAGTACCGAACAAATCTCTGAGTGGTTGTTACGTATCCCTGGGCCAATATATAAGAATGTATTATCTATGAGTAAAATCCACTGAACGAATCTGGAAAGGAAGCGGTCTAATAACATGTCAGGTCTACCGATGGAAAAGATATGATGTTGCGAAACCCGAAATCTGTAAAGATACCGGTGTAAAATTAATGATTTATCCTCCTTTGATGCATCTCAGCGATGTTTTACAAAACTATTACTATTAGAATGTCAATGAAAATATCCTTATGTAGAAATTGGGTAATATTTTTTAAAAATTCCTTGTTAAACATGTTGCCTTGGATTGATATATTAATCCGATAGGATGTGTGTTTATTTGCGCGCGTGTTTGTGTGTGAATGCGTGCGTGTGTGTGTGTGGGGGGGCACTCTTGTGTGTTCGAAAGAAAAGAATATCCAATGTCGAAATATCAATACACATATATTTGTCATCCCTTTGTGTGAAATGTTATATCATTTACGCAATATAGGTTTTAATATATTCGATTTTTCCTTTTATTTTTTACGTACTCCTACCGTAGTAAATAGTGACGTCTAAGTGACAGCAAGTATCTTACGCTTTGCTGGACTCTTTCCAGTATTCTAGCCGATCTCAATTCTTCCTCTAATCTCGTTTCTAGTAAACTTAGTATCACTGGCACCTTCATGGGCAATAACTATTTTCTTTCGATACTGCCATATACCCTTCCCATGAACATTAATGGGTATGTCCCAATCTTCGTAAATACGGGCATATTATACTTACTGAATAGTCTTATACCACTAGATGTGGTTTACTCTTTCCCACTCTGCGGGCAAGAATTTTATTTTGTTAATGTTATAATGATCTTGTGGCGAGGCTGGAAGTTCATACTTCGACAGACAGAAGTCGAATGACAAAAAAAAATAAGAGTTTTGCGCATATGGATCGCGCAACCTAGAAAAAAATAAAATTCAAAATAAAATTCGTAAAATTCAACCAATCAGAGGCGTTCCCGTTTAAAAAGAAAAATTATCGAAAGAAGCCTCGCTGATCCTACCTGATTACTATAAAGTCTAGGACTTTTTCATTTTCAAGCAGAAAGATTTTGCCTGCCAAAGAGAATCCTTGTCACTTGTTTTAAGAAATTTTAATGCAGAAGGTACGAACTATCTATCTATCTTTCTCTCTTTAAATAATCATCGCTTTAAGAGACAATCTAAATATCAGTACAAATACAGCTTGACTAATGATTATTTGGACATACAAACTTTAACGTTCCTTCTCATTGTGTGAATTGTAAAATATTTTATTACATTTTACATTTGAACTTTAAAAAAAGAACTTTGGCGGAACCTCGCCCAGTATTCGATGCTACCTTTTGTATACATTCTTGTTAATACAATTTTGTTTGTTTAATCCAGAGTTTTGTCTTATATGCCATTCTGCTTGATTTATTTATGGTCTTTAAATGTTTGAACACTTTTATTTAATATTGACATCAAAAAACACCATACATTTCACCATAATCTCATTATATTTCCACCAAACTTTATTCCTTTATTTGTATACTTTGTATATATTTACTAACCCTAACGCACGAGCAGTATGCGACACAAGGTCAATTTCTTAATTGGAGTTTAACAGGTTTTCTTTCTCCTGGACTGGATACCTATGCTAGGTTTAAGAGCCCAGACTGCCATACTATTTACCCACAGCTGGAGGGAGAGTAGTTAGAGTCATACCTTTTTTAAAGAGTATTACTGCTATGTGAAATGCGAACAGCCTCGTCCAGGAATTGAACTCGGGTCGACGAGTCCATTTCCTACGACTCTAACCATTACACCGCGCACCTTCTTTGTCTTTTTAAAGTAAAAAAAATATCCAGTTAAAAAATGTACTTTTAAAATATTTCATGAAAAGAAAAAGTATTCTACAATTGTACATTTCAAGCTTGACACAATAAAAAAGGATTGGTTTTAGTGGATTATACTTATGTCACCTGTTAGTGTACATAGCTAATGATATTAGATATGACTTCAAGCTGAAACCAAAAACGTTGCGAAGAAACTCTTCGAACATTTTAACGTAATTATACTTGAAAATATTAAATTTCAAATATTTGAATGTCAATTGTTTAACGCATATGTTACGTTATCTGAAAAGTCTGATATATTTATGGTAATCTGTCAACGCTTAAAACTGAGAAACAACGGGAAATAGAATTAAACAAAATGTTTGCCTCTCCCATGTTTTCTTTTTCCACAAGATATCACTAATCTTTCTCTTTCTTTTTTTCTTTTTTTTTTTTTTTTTACTTTTCTTTTTTAACAAAAAACTGTCAGCTGGATGATTCTCACAAATTGGAGACAGTTTATTGAAAGTTTAGAGAATAAAAAAAATACTCGTAAGAGAAACCTGATCGTACTCGGCATTCAATACGTAATTGAACATAAACAATATGTCGGCGTTTGTTTGTATTTTAGAAAAATGGACATGAAAACAAAACTGTAGCATTTTTAATGCGTTTATTAAGTAAAATGAAACGAAACTCTCGAGCTTAAATTTGACAAGTTATCAATTTAAATGAAGCTCGTCAGTGTAGAGAACAAATGGACTAGCACATTCAGTAATGGGGGCTTCAATAGGAGGCAACAAACTATACAAGTTACAGCCTCCAATAGTCTATAAGAATCTGTTTTTTAGTGGCCAGGGAACACGTATTCCTGGTTAATACTGAAAAGTAAGTGTTAATACTACTACTTACTATTAGTACTACTACTTCGTTGATATTATTCTACAGACTGATTTAACGCCCAAACAGCAGGGCTTAACATACGCAGACTCTATCCCATGAACAGGGATACACTCTCTATCAAGAGACGCCCTGAGTATGACACTAAACTATATCTGATGGTGTCCCTCCGTTTCTTGAGTTCAGTGTATCGAGAAGTACACCTTCATTGCCATTACTCTCAGGTCCACTCTGACGCGGAGTGACAGTATCTGTTAATGTTATGACCGGTTTAAGGGTCAATAAATAATAACTCAACACGTGTATAAAATGCAGGAAACAGATTGTATTCAGCAATATATATCAACGTACAATGGAAGGGTTTCCTTGTTTCAGCTTACACGAAGAACTGTATCTGGTACTACTCATTTGAGTAGCTTTACTCTGTTAAATATATGCCCTTTGGGTAAGTCCATGTTCGTGTCATAGGTGAGTCACCTACAACAGTTAAATAACGACCAATGGGTCATATAGATCTGTTTAAAATATATTTGTTTTTGATAAGACCATGAGTAGAAAAATCTATCAAGAAATAACTACATAAAAGGGGGAGTCCCTGCGGAAGTGTGACTAATTTGCTAGAGGGAGAAAAAGGTCGAAGGCTGGTCACTCTAATGCCTTCATTTTGAAACTAATACCGTTTGCAAAGGTAGAACCCTGTTATTGTTTTCGTCTTTTCTTTGTTTCGGCTTAAACGGAAAACACTACTTCCGCTCGTACAATATACAACAGTATTATCTAGACTTCGACCCTGGAGAATCAGTAGATCTTCTTTATTGTTTAATAAGCGGTCTAATGAAATAAAGGGTCTAATGAAATAAGCGGTCTAATGAAATAAGCGAGCTAATGAAATAGGGGGTCTAATGAAATAAGCGATCTAATGAAATAAGCGGTCTAATGAAATAAGCAATCTAATGAAATAAGCGGTCTAATGAAATAAGCGATCTCTTGAAATAAGGGTTCTAATGAAATAAGGGGTCTAATGAAATAAGCAATCTAATGAAATAAGGGGTCTTATGAAATAAGGGATCTAATGAAATAAGGGGTCTAATGAAACTTCAACAGTAGAATTGAAGTTAAAATGCCCTAATTTGGACAGATCAACTGAAAGAAAACTTTCCATTCTTTAGGGACGGAGACTCAACCAATAAAACTGGGGTTGAGAATTTGGCACACGCTCTGGGCGGTTCGAAGCATTGAAATGCTCTATATATAAGAACGCTAAATGGACCGCTGACGCTATGTATTTGGTAAGAGGACAGGTAACGGGAAGAATCTGTTACACGCTACACAAAGACAAGACCGAATTCTTTATGAAGAACACCCTGGGGAAGCTGACCTACAACTCCCAATCACCCGGTTCCCCTGATAATTTTCGAGCGAATGAAATATTCTTAAAATCAAGTTAACACACTTGTAATTTAATATTAATTTGCGCCAGTGACAAATCAGATGATGATAACACACACGGTCTGATTAGACAACGTGGTTAATTGCAAGCAGTATTACAGCAACACTGTTACATTAGTGAAAATGATTTATTGGAAAATGTCACGAATTTTAAAAAGGGTTTAAGTTTTGACTTATGACCAGGGCAGAATTGTAATCGTCTTTTTCTGAAGCCATGCAGTCACTTATTTAGACGTATGTTTGGGATCATTATCTTGCTGGAAAGTAAATCGCCGACCGAGATCAAGACTTTGTCGCAATATTTTTTTATAACATTTCCTCTAACTAGTTATGTAGATCAGGTATATTGCATTATGAATGACATACTTTGAAATTTGTGTGTTTCCTTAGTTTTTATATATAGTCTCCTACCTATAAGAGGTGTAATATGCGACGTGCCTGGTCTAGAATGCAAATGGCGACCTCCACTGTCTATAAGTAGCCCCTATTGACGGTCTGCCATAAAAATCTGCATAATACTAAGAACGATCACTCAAAGCTACTTTTAATCAAGGGTAGGTCACTAACCTACCCACACAATACCCATTCTCCAGAATAGGAGGTATTTCTTAAAACTCTACTATTTATTTTTTAGCTCAGTCGGTGGAGTGTCCGGCTGGGAGCTTCGAGGTTCCTGTTTCGATTCCGGCCCTCGCAAACTCAGCATATGAGTAGCACAGGGTAGGAGAGGCACTTCGTTTCGGATGTCCAAACTATCTCTTTTGGTCTAGCGCTAGTGAAAAGGGGATAGCCTCCCTCATTGTCTGGCTGATACCGACTTTAGGCCACCCTGACGACTTTACTAGAATTTTAGAATTTTAGTTTTTATATTCTTGTTATTTTTTTTTTTTTCATTAATGGTCGGTGGTACACCAACAATTTAAGTTGTGTTGATGTCACATTTTACTTCGGTAAGATAATTCTACGAACTATGTTTATTTACACCTACGGCTATTAATTACTTTTATGCGTCTCTGTTTTCTAAATCCACTCATTCAAGAGTATTACCAATTTACAGATGCAAAATAAATTAAATGCGTTCTCAGAACGGTGGTCATTTTCTTGTATAGCTCTCTACTTCTTTTTTAACCATTTCAAAATGATTAGATTTTTTCTAAGCTTTATTGGGTCATCTATTCCGACATATTGTCACTTCAACACTCGGTTGGCTCTCTGTTATTTTCATCTGCATTCTTGGGGCTCCTCAAGCGTTTTCATCATCTTCATGTCCATCTGATATTATCCTCTTCTACGCTGGAACGGGTCGTTTATTCCGCTATGTTATCTCATATTTTGCAGTTGACTTCACCCATGCTCATGTCACTCGTACTGACCAATCTGGTTTGTTTAATTTCCCTATCATCAACACTGTTAGTTTTGGGCATAATTCGATTCGTTTTAATGCAATTAATTCTTGGAATACTGTTCAGTCGTTATTTTTTGATAAAGAAAAGATGAAGCTTGTTTCAGTAAATTATTTTTAAAACACTTTTGAAAAATCATTTTATTGCCTCTTATAAACAACAGATTTGCATTTAGATTCTCACACGGCTAATTTGTCTCATGATATATATGTATATGTTTACGTTGTGTGTTTCATGTATCGTTTCCTGTGAGCGTCCACGGGTGGTCATGTCCATGGGATTAGCTTCACGCTATTAGGCATGGCCTCCCTTCAATAGTAGTTTAAACCAATAACATTTTTCTTTTACTTATATTTTTTAAAATAATTTGTACTACTATTGATTAATAAATTTATTATATTTCTTATATTTCTTATATATATGTATATGCTGGGCTGCTTTCGTGCGTCTTTTTAGGCGTTTGTTCATTTTTGCGTCAGTTGTTTTTTTCTGATTAAAAAACACCACACTTGGAATATTTAAAAAAAAATTCAATCCTAGTTAAACTAACACGTGTGCAAAAATAGCCATTTTTAAGACACGTCAGCCTCCTGCAAAAACTGTCATATTTGAATAAAGTACCACTGCCGACACTCGAGTTGGAACACTGATAGCCATAGAATGAAAATGGTCGATATCCATTTGATATAAATATATGTACCCTTGTTGTATACTCTATTTCCTTACTTCTATTGTTCTTCTGCTCATCGTTGGTATCTTTGGTATCTTCTTCTAGTCTGGACTTCTATTTCTCTTTTCTTGCTGGTTGGTCGTCCTTAATTCATTTCTTCTTCTAGGTCAGTCTTGTTGCCAAGACATTCATCAACCACAAGACCATATTATTTATTTAAACCTTTATTTACTTAACTAACATCTTCCTCTAACTAGACACAGCGCGCGTGTGCAGGTGAGTCCCACCTAAGGCAGATAGGTCTTATCTGCCTGACGTCCAAGCTGAAACTCAGAGCCAACCAGATCCCACGTGACTTCACGTTTTTCGCGGGCTTTCTGTAATATTCCATGGAAAGTCTCGCCCGTGATACGAAAAGGGACCATCCCTTCAGAAATACAGGGGGTTGACAATAATCTATGCATAGATTATGTAACACCCTGTGGCTGCGATCAGAATTGCAATACTAGATTGGCGTTGTACAGCGTTTTTCACGAGACTCTGTATTTTTCTTAGAAGCGTGTGTGTTATGGATAAGTACAAGGGGGAGTAAAAAAGTAATGCGATTTTCTTTATTTCATGTGAAGTTCTTTTATAAAACTAAGGCCTACATTGGGACCCTAACGAGACCCAGAGCAAGAATCCGAAGAGTAAGACCCAGCTTGCCAATCAACAATGTCTTCCTTCTGCATGACAATGCTCGATCACACACACACACACACATCAGGACAAGGGCGAAAATAACCTCATTCTAGTGGACAACTTTACCGCATTCTCCCATACTCACCAGATTTAGCGTCTTCAGAATATCATCTATTCAGCCCCATGAAAGAGGGTTTGAGAGACAGACATTATTCAAGTTACGGAGAAGTGAAATCTGTGGTGAAGAATTGGCTCAAAGAACAGTCAACAGAATTTTACGGGGTAGGGATACATGCCCTCATTCAAATTTGGCTATCGAGAGATTAATGATTATGTGAAGAAGTAGAAATGTGATCAACTGAGGACCAGCTTCATTTCGATGTAGGATAAATGTTCCTGTTTTGGTAATTATACGCATGCTAAATAAAATAGCATTACCTTTTCACTAACTCCCTTATATCAGAATATGGTACATATTTTTACTAGAAAATAGTGACGTCAAAATAACGATTTCCAGTGCGGAATTCTGGCCATACGATATAGGTACGCATATATACCAACATACCGTATAAGGAGTGTTACATTTTTAAGGGTCCTTCCTTGGCCTTATAGCAGAAGAGCGTATCTGGTGGAATCCTTGTTAAAGAGTCCGTCGACAATGTGAATCCTTTGGTTACTAAAGTGTTCTCAGTTACTGGTATAAATGTTGTATTCTATTCTTCTAGCGTCTCTTCTAGCGCCTGGACTTCGTCTTGGGGACTTCGTGTCTGCTCTTCCATTGGGAATTTCTCTTTATCAGAAGCCCTGTGTCATTGGTAGTTTTTAGATAATAACACAATACTTCGATTTAACTTAGATCATATTTTATTCTGAAATCCCCACCAGACTACCTGCGCAGATTGAGTCGGCACCGTGCATAACACGACTGAACACCGTCGTGGTTTTTGGCCGATCTGACTAAAAATCTCTTTCTAATCTAAACCGGAAGAGGGTCTTCTCCACCGTTTCTCACGGTATCCACTGGAAGGATCAAGACTGAGGTCAAGCCTTGTCATTCAATCCTTCAAGTCCGCCGGCTGAACTTATAACATATAATGGTTTCTACACTACTAATATTGTCTATTGTACATAAATATTAGGAATCTAATAATTATGTAACATAAAGTCCTTCGAGAGTATTGGTACAGATCCGGCTCGGCAATCCTATGTGTGTTCGTCCTCAAAAAGTTCAGTTTTAATTATGACCAATGTGGGGGGTTTAAGTATTCTATCAGGCCAGTAGTATTGCTAGGGATTGGTTACAAGAGTCAATCACGTGACCGTAGCTAGTCTATAAATAGAGGTGGGTATTTAGAGCACATCCTATATCCAAATAATCCGGGCACCTCACGTGGTGTAATGGTTAGCAAGGGAGACTGGCAAATCATGATGACTAGTGAGTTCGTGTCTTACTGGGTGCCCCTTATATTCGGCCTTGTGCCACATCTAAGCGAATCTTAGTAAATAACTAGGCACCTCATGTGGTGTAATGGTTTAGCAAGCTATGTTTGCAGACCATTGTTAGTGAGTTCGTTTCTCACTGGGCGCCCCACACATCTGGCCTTGTGCCGTATCTAAGCTACGCTTAGTAAATAACTATATCAAAATAATCCGGGCACCTCACGTGGTGTAATGGTTAGCAAGGGAGACTGGCAAATCATGACTAGTGAGTTCGTGCCTCACTGGGTGCCCCTTATATTTAGCCTTGTGCCACATCTAAGCGAAGCTTAGTAAATAACTAGGCACCTCATGTGGTGTAATGGTTAGCAAGCTATGTTTGCAGACCATTGTTAGTGAGTTCGTTTCTCACTGGGTGCCCCATAATCTGGTCTTGTGCCACATCTAAGCTAAGTTTAGTAAATAACTATATCCAAATAATCCCAACAAGGAGGATGTTACACAAGGTCAGTTTCTTAATAGGAGTTTCATATGTTTGTATTCGGATTTTTCCTTCTCCTAATCTGGTTGCCTTATCAATGTGAAAGAACTGTAACAAGATGGCATCTTTTGTTGGCGTTAACTAATTTTTAACGAAAAAGGAAAAGTGTAAAATTATTTTTTTGTGTTAGTGTTATTGGGTTTGTTTAAGTGCAAAATGCAAAAATCAAAAATATCAAGTACATTTTTGGTTTGCATATTGTTTATATATACAGGAAAGGTTGCAGTGTTAACATTAAAAGATTTGGCATGGCAGTCAGATCAGGGGGGAGGGGGTGACCTTGGGGTTCATACTTAGTTCACCTCAGTCCGATGACGCAAGGATAGATACAATTGTTTATATCAAAATAATTCTCGTTTTAAAAAGGCGAGCAGACATTCAGGAAGTAGAGACTGAACCAAGAGACGGACGCGTAGAGATCGACGCGGAGAGACGCACAGACAGACCGACACATGCAATCGGGCCCCGGGGATGGCCGAGTTTGGACCGAAAAACGAAATTTGTCACTGGCTACGAAATGTCTTAATTAAGAAGATTGCAACTAGAAAACTTGACTTTTGCTACTAAAATTGATTCCAGAATTTCGCATAAAACAAAACGCCAAACAAAGCTCATCGTGTTTTTATTTATCCAAACAAACGTGCAAAACATATTCATATATTATTCCTACTCATCATAATATGAATAAAAACAGTTGTTATTGTTGATGGTGTGTTGACTGATTTTTTTTAGAGTTGCCAGCAAACCCGGCAGTTTATATCAACTAATTTCTCAACCCGTTACAAAGACACTCCGACTGAGTTGCGTCGATCCCAGTTCTACAGAGTGTATTGAAAGAGCAGCTGACCGGACGCTCATCTGGTAGTCACGGAAATAATTCATACCCTGAAGGCATACTATCCCTGGGGCCCCAGTACGGTGTGATATTTGGGTGCCGTGCAAGGATCCAATGTATCATAGAACAAAGTCTATGCAAGTATTTACCTGTCTTTCCCGTAGGTATTATTGCTGGGTGAAATGTAAACAAAATTTGCGCTCGAGTCGACGGGTCCATTTCCTACGAGACTAACCATTACACCACGCGCCTAGATCGAGTATATTTATGCATGTCCATGGATTTTAGTGTATAATAATATCAAAATGATAACTATAAAGTTGGGGAATTCGGCAGATTTTGATAGATGATAAAATAAAAAGAATGATTTATTGATAGGGATTAAAGGTTTACTTTTTAATGACCGCAATAAAGATAAATCAGAGACTTTTGTAGGGTAAGAAAATCGATATGCAATATACAATAGTATCATGTTTTGAAGTACTTTAGTTTTGGGGGATCGTTTCCGGAAGCCCAGACCGCATATATTCAAGGAAGCGTGTGGTGTAATGGTTAAAGTCATGGGTAATGGACTCGTCGCGCCGAGTTCAAATTCTGGATGTGGTAATTGCATTTCACTTAGCGCTAATACCCTTGGGAAAGGTATGAATTCTACTCTCCCTCCAGCTATGGATAAATAGTAGGGCAGGCTAGGCTCTTTAACCTTGGTTAGGCAACCGGTCTAGGATAAGGAAGACTCTGACTTCAAACCTGTTGAACTCTGCTTAAGAAATTGACCTTGTGTCACATCCTGCTCGTGTGGACGGGGGTTTAAATATATATATATATATATATATATATTATATATATATATATATATATATATTCAAGGAAGCAATTTAGAGTTAGAAATATAATTTGCCTGACAGCAGAGTTAGCTCTAAAAGTAGTTAAATTTCAGTTGCTGAGTGGCAATGGAAGTATTTTCCCGCCTAACATAAGAGGTCGTGGTGGTTTAATGTCGGTATCAACTGGACTGAGAGTGAGTCTATCCCCTTTTCATTAGCGCCAGACCAAGGATACTCTTTTGGATCTGATTTGGAGTGCCACACCTACAATCAGTTCCTCACTTTACCGCACAGATTTCTCCCGTGCTAATCATGCGCACGTTTACCGAGGGGAGATATCGAACCCACAACTTGATCACAAAAGAGCCAAGCCAATAAACCAGAGTTAGACGGTAGCGTTTAGATACATAATGGGATGAGTATCTACCGCCCATATTGCGACAGTGAGGGAGCAGTATCCACGCTTATATTGCAACGTGCCAGTATAAAACAAAGGAGAAATCCTCACCAATAGAGTCAAAACCCACCTCCCGATCTTTTCGAGTGAAATTCATTTGAAATTACTGACTGAAAGGATAAAGGATATTTTATATAACATTCATGATAATATACTGGAAATACAACAAAACAAAGTGTAAGTGGGTTCGGTTTAGAATTTGAGTTTAATTATGTGTTATTGCAATCTACATCTGATGTTGGATCTCCTCTTCTGGGATTCTGAGTGATGGGGCGTACTGTTGCATACTGGCATCACATTGTATATGTTATATAGCGGCTTCTTCAAACTCACGCTGCTAAATCGGCGTACTTATCGTAGCAGGTATCGTCACTAACCCTAGACAATATATGTAGTTGTCGTTTAATGAAATCTCCAACACATGTGTATAGTAGGAGTTTTGACTTAATTTCTTCTTCCTCGGCTGGTGGGTGGCGAGCGTGACAATAGGAATGCCCAAGGGTTGACGATGACTACTACTACTGTGATGACTGGCGATGTTGAGGTAAAGGGGTGGCTGGTGGCGTCTCACCGCCCATGGCCGCGACGGGCCGTGAGCGTCGGTCACTCACTGTTCGCCGTCCGCTGTCTCCTGTCTCTCTCTGACCTGGGATCCCTGGCTTCGTTTTATATATATCAAACGCCTACGCGTTTTCTTTTGTTATCTTATATCAGCGGACAAATCTATTTCCGAACTTATTGTTACCCATCCTTCTTTGTTCGCTTTACCCGGAAAAAAGTCCTTTGTTACTCTTTTCGTCTTCTCCCTGCCTCGATCCAACCGGAAGATCCTATTTCCGTTTTCACCTTCTTTTAAATATCTTTAATATACAACAGTACGTCTTCATTGCCATTATTCCTACGTCCATTTTTTTGCTAATAGAGTAATATATTTTTGAAACAAATTGCCTAATCAGGTCAAAGAGAGTAATAGCATAAAATAAGACCAGAGATAGGACTAAGTGCAAATAGTTAGAATCAGATAGAAGTGATATTTAAATTATTTTTTGTTAGAAATTTATGAGTAGTAATTTTTTTGTTGTTCAAAAATAGGACTGGAGATAGGACTGGGTACAAATAGTTAGAATCAGATAGAAGTGATATTTAAATTGATTTTTGTTAGAAATTTATGAGTAGTAATTTTTTGGGGTTCAAAAATAGGACTGGAGATAGGACTGGGTACAAATAGTTAGAATCAGATAGAAGTGATATCTAAATTAATTTTTGTTAGAAATTTATGAGTAGTAATTTTTTTTTGTTCAAAAATAGGACTGGTGATAGGACTAAGTGCAAATAGTTAGAATCAGATAGAAAGAAGTGATATTTAAATTGATTTTTGTTAGAAATTTATGAGTAGTAATTTTGTTGTTGTTCAAAAATAATACTGGAGATAGGACTGGGTACAAATAGTTAGAATCAGAAAGAATAGATATGTAAACTTAAAAGAAGTAATAAGCAAATGGCTTCCTCGGTTCCAATCTAAGAGTCAGATGTAAAATGAAAATGGAAGTGAAAAACCAAACAAACCAAAACTAAAATCCAGCAGTTATCTTCAGAAAGTTGTGTCTCATGATGTTAATATTGGCAAAAAGTGATGAGGTGGGCTGAAAATCTGGTGTCAAAAGAGTTAAAGGGGAAAGCAATGAAATAGAGGTATATTTGTCTCATACCCTACATGTATGGACTGGGCACAAGGCCTCGTTTTAATGTGGGCCCAGCCACAAGCCGAAGCTCATGGGTGGGAAAGAACAAAAATTGCGTCGATCTCCTCGGCATTCCCCCTCAAGGGGGCAGGTATTGCCTGCGGGTTAGCCCCCTGGAATCGACGCTATTATTTGTACTTTACCCTGATCCAGTGGCCGAAGCACACTGGACCCCCGCCCCGAAGGACGAGTATGCAAGGTCAGGAGACACTACACAAGGGAAGTAAATACAATGCAAAAACAATGAAATAGAGGATGCCTCCAGAAAGAGGAGAGATAAGACTGCTTCATAAATAAAGGGGGTAGGGCCTTATTAGAACACTGTTGAGTGGTTGCTTTGGCAAATGCAAAGAGTAACCCTGACTCTGATTGGTGTCCATTGATACACACAATAACTATTAGGATCCAATGTGGATCAAATATATATAGTTTCTATTTATTTGTAATTTCTTTATTTACAACACTATCAGTATGCCCATGTTAATGATTAACCAAGAGCTTAATAGATGATACCCTAAATGTACTTCCGTTATGGATCAGAGTGGACCTGGTAGTAATAGAAGATTAAGTGGTATTCAATATTCTCCACATCTCCACACTTGGAGTGTCAAAATCTGATGCAATTTAGTGTCCTACCCAAGACACCGCTTTTTGCGTTGCGATCTTACCACTCTACAGGGGTGTCCCCTGTAGAGTGGTAAGTCAGCCTCATTCTAAGCCAAGTCTACAGGGTGACGATACATATTGCTTAGCAAATAGTCACATACAGCCTGCCATAACAAGCCTAATAATAATAGCGGAGAGATCTAAGGAAGAATAATGTTAGCTTTTGTAAATATAGTCTACTCTTTTTTTTATTATCTCCATCAGATCTTCAGGCTTTGGCATCGTGATATGGAAAAATTATTCTTTGGATCATAGCGTTTTGATGAATAAAATGTCTTCGCCATGACTCTCCTTTGAGAAACCTATGACCCATTCGATTCGCTTTTCATTTGATCTTCTAATCGCAAATCAGGCGACATTTTCTCCAACGGTAGATCGATAATATATATAGATTTATTTTGAAAAGCAGATAGACCGTTTTCCTGCTTGTGTATTTGATGTGCCGCTCTTTCTCTGGGAGAATGAAAGATAATACATTGCAGTCAGCCTTTGATACTCAACTGGTTTTTACTAACACAGTCCACTGCTGTCGAAAAGCGTACGGCATAATTCCCTACGAATAATATATCAGACTTCCATGTGATCTTCCATATTCGTCATCTCTCTAAGCATAGGGTGTATCTGAATCTTGCCAAGAATTTCTATTCACAATAAAATTCTCTTTTTCTTAAAAAATACGTCCCCATATAGTGTAATACTTAGCAGACTAGTTTTACACATATATTACTACTGAATAGCGAGTTCAACCCTAGCTGTATGCCTCACTCTTGCGACCGTAGCGTATCTTGGAGTATGACATTAAAGTGCATACAGTGGTGAGGTTTAAAATCTGGAGATCTGTTGAGAGTGTAGTACTTCATCGTTATTGTAGAAGTTATGTGTGTAGTAAATAACCAAATCTACCTACTATTGGTGAGGATGGTCATTGTGCTCTTCGGAGCTCATCAGCCCTTTTGACAGCTCTTATTTTAGTGATGCTGCGTGTCCACACCCCCACCTCAACAGACAAGCCTAAGCACCTATGGTAAGGGCGTCAGTTTATATATATATATATATATATATATATATATATATATATATATATATATATATATATATTGAGAGAATATGTGGTTAATTGAAGTCGTAACTAATTTTGAAAATTAATTAATTAAAAATTAATTAATTAATTAATTAGATTGATTTTTCTCGATTTGTTTAGCCTTACATTTAATAGGTATCTACTTCTCATACTGTCGTGTAGAAGTCACTATAAGAGGAATAGGAACCTACTTTTAAACAAAACGAAAAATCTAAGAAGGTCCGGTTGGTGTAGGGGTTAAGACGCTCGCCTGTCAGCTTGACAGTCGGGTTTCGAATCACGCACAAGGCGGTCTTTCCATCTATAGCTCTGCTGATGAGGCCTAATAGGCCGAAATGTACATACAAATATTGATTTTCTCGATTTGTTTAGCCTTACATTTAATAGGTATGCCTGCCTAATTAACGAATTAATTAATTATTAATTAATTAACTTTCAAAATTAGGTACGACTTCAATTAAGCACATATTCTCCCAAAATTTGTCGGCTAAAAAAGCCATATAAACACATCGCTTGTGTATCTACTTCTCATATATATATATATATATATATATATATATATTCATTTATGGGTACTACTATGTGAACATAGC
Organism: Doryteuthis pealeii; assembly: GCA_023376005.1. Taxonomy (NCBI): domain Eukaryota; kingdom Metazoa; phylum Mollusca; class Cephalopoda; order Myopsida; family Loliginidae; genus Doryteuthis; species Doryteuthis pealeii. The sequence goes on from CM042146.1 coordinate 16,360,918, forward strand.
GTAAGTAGTTAATCCAATAGGGCTCAATACATTGTGAATATAGAGCATTAATAGTCGTAGAAGTTATTTTCCGACCGCGGTTTTGGTGTTTCAGATAACATAGAAACAATGTAATACTCACCGTCGCAGTGGGATTCTAATTGCTGCATGCGCATCATTTCTGGGAGATGTTGCGAGATTGGAATGCATGGATGAAGTATTCCTTGAAGGGCTTGTTAGCTCTGGCATTGCACTTGGCATTGGGGGTGGGGGTATTGCTTTGACCTCCCACTTCCTCAAGACACGGCGATTCCTGAGAGTGACTCTTCCTGATCCATCGACCCTGATTTGATATTGACGATCTGGAAGGACAGTAACGATCCTGCCAGTAGTGTTCCACCGGCGATTAAGTGGATTCTGGATGGCTACTATATCACCAATTTGTAGTGGGCAAAGGGGATGGGTATGTCTATTATCCCAGTACCAATTGGTACCCCTACCGATTGGTGTAGCACTATGGTTATCACCGCTAAAAAAATGGTAGACCAAGAAGGACAGTAGACTACCAGCATCTAGAATCCCACTGCGACGGTGAGTATTATATTGTTTCTATGTTATCTGGGAGATAACTTCTACAGTTATTACTCCGAGTTCCACGGGGTGGTAGTATCTGTTATGGTCTCATCTAATGGGTTAAATAGATTTTAAAAAATAAGCTTAAAGAAACAAGTTTGGAAAAATTGAATACCAAATAATTAATAAAACAAAACGTCTTCGGCATAAAATAACCCAATATTTAATATGTCTTAAAGTCTAACCAACAAACCCTACCCGTAACAAACGGATTAGGTAAATACCTAAGTAGGATGTCTCATCGTGGTTTACATGTTAGGAAACTAATCTTGCACATACATTACGACTGATTAACGAGTTCAATCATCGGTGGATGGCTCATACTTGTGAAATTGTGTCGCATCCTACCCGTGTCAAAGGGGGTGGGAAAATACCTACTTGACAACATACGTACTGCGTTATTTGGACATTGTTAGCTGTAAAACGTTTCGGTCGATATGCCCTCCGGCCTTCTGCATATCGGCAGAAACGTTGTACAGATAACAATGAAGATGAGGACAATAGTCCGAATAACGCAGATAATACTAATCTTCAAGCCTCATCTCAAACATTCAGAGAAATATCATACGTACCGTCACTCAGTCTATTGCGATGTTTTCAGTTATTTATTTAAATAATTTATCATAGAGGCTGGGGTAGAATAAAATGTTAGCAGGGTGAATAAAAGCATTATATATATTTACCAACCCCTCCACACGAGCAGGATGCGACACAAGGTCAATTTCTTAAGCGGAGTTCAGCAGGTTTGAATTCAGAGTCTTCCTTCTCCTAGACCGGTTGCCTAACCAAGGTTAAAGAGCCCAGTTTGCTCTACTATTTACCCATAGCTGGAGGGAGAGTAGTATTCATACCGTTCCCAAGGGTATTAGCGCTAAGTGAAATGCAATTACCACGTCCAGGATTTGAACTCGGGGCGACGAGTCCATTTCCCATGACTTTAACCATTACACCACGCGCTTCCTACAAGCATCATTGCCTACAAGTGGTTGAATTTACTGGTTTGCATTTATACATCCCATTTCCGATTTATTTTTACATGATAAAGGGCGTCTCATCGTAGTGTATTGGTTTGCAAACTAGTCACTCAAATCCATTATTACTGAATAGCGAATTCGACCCTCAATGGATGTCTTCTACATGCGACTGTGTCACATACTACCCGTGGCGAACGGGTTGGGTATTTAAATACCGAGTGTAGTGCCTGATGCCTTAGATGCCCATCAAGGTGATTGCCGATAGGTCTATGCAGTTTTTGTACAAGTCATTTCTTGAGGTTTGTATTGTACGTGGCTACACACGTTAAAATACTTTACAATAATCCTGCTTGGTGATTAGAAAAAGCGTATTATCTAAAAAATAATAAATATATACGTGACGGTGCTGAAAAAACCTCGTCTGAGATATGAACGGAAATCATTTTTTGTATTTCTCTGAATGTTTGAGATGAGGCTTGAAGATTAGTATTATCTGCGTTATTCGGACTATTGTCCCCATCTTCATTGTTATTTGTACAACGTTTCGGCCGATATGCCCTCCAGCCTTCTTCAGGTATTTCTTGTCGGACTCGGGAACCTTCTCGGACTCGGGAATAGGATACCCCCGTGGACTAAATAAAGGGAACTTTCTTGTCCTAAACGGGAACCATCACAGAACTTTGAACCTAACCCTTTATTTAGTCCACGGTAGTATACTGTTCTCATTCCGCTAACCATAGCTGGGGTAGGAAATTGTGTTAATTATTTTCACTCAGGATTGAACTCGGGTTCCAGAGATAACTGTCACTTAGAACCTAACTACCTTATCCACTAGGCCATGTGTCCAATTGGACAATTGAGTCCGAGAATGTTCCCGAGTCCGACAAGAAATACCTGAAGAAGGCCGGAGGGCATATCGGCCGAAACATTGTACAAATAACAATGAAGATGAGGACAATAGTCCGAATAACGCGGAAATCATTTTTGTTTGGAATTGTTACTGCTTTTCTAGAAGGTTTGAAGAAACAACTTTTTCACTATGTTAGATGGATCTATCGAATAGCATGAACGCCTTATGGACACAGTTAATTTTCTTCTTGGCCAGGTCAATGATTTTCATCGCCCGCTTATAAGTCAACGGAGCTGTGTAATGTAATTTATTTAGTTTTAGACATATAAAGATAGAATATTTTACAAGTCAATATTCTATGACATCCATGTCTATTTTCATCTATCAGATCTATTAGTGAGGCTAATTTGGTTTATGGCATATCAAACTTCGTGGGTTATTTAATGCCAGAGTCATCCTTGTAAAATAATAACATAGGTACTATTTAACCTATAGAGTGGGTCCATTTCTTTCATAAAGGTACTAGTCCGAAAGTGAACGGAATAACGCGACTGGAGTTCTAATTAACACAGCTCGTTAGCCATTACACCACATGGACTCTCCCGGACATAACTAAATTATTCATACTTATTGCCAAGTTCTTTCCTGGATAGAATTGTTATTATTATCAATGGAACAGATTTAATTGAATGAAATTAAAATTCAATTTTTATCTCGCTCTGATCGAAGAGATCCTCATTTTTACTTGTTACTTCAGTTTCAGTATTGACAGGTTATGAATAAAAAACAATATTTGTTTTTTTATTCATAACTCTATTTGGGTAATTCCATGTCAAATCATCAGGGCCATGTCACGCACCCCCTTCAATTTTTATGAAATTTTGTACAGGTGTAAAGTAGGTTAAAATTAGACAAACCCCCAAATTTGAGCTTCCAATTTGAAATATTCGCCGAGTTATATCGATTTTAAACTCGAAAAATTTGAGGGGGGGAGGCAGAAAAATGTTGACATTTTGTAATCTATTTTTGTATATAAAATGTGTTCTATAGCTCCCCTACTCTTAAAAATTGGTTTATAGAAGTTTTTAGGCCTGAAGAATCCAAAAATGTTATCAAAATGGACATAACATTAACCCTAAGCAAAAATAGATTTCAAAATGTCGCCATTTTTCTGACCCCCGCCCTCAAATTGTTCGAGTTTAAATCGATATAACTCGGCGAATGTTTCGAATTGGAAGCTCAAATTTGGGGGATTGTCTAATTTTAACGTACTCTACACCTGTACAAAATTTCATAAAAATTGAAGGGGTTGGGTGACAACTATATTTTTTTCCTGATGATTTCACATGGAATTGCCCATTTACAAATAAAAACTAATAAAAATATGGAATAATAGCTAAAGGTACACTTAGTAGAATATTATCTATAGATAAGTACCGCTTTACCAATTATTTTAATAAAAAAAGTTTTCTTCTAAAGATAACTGATTTTCTTTTCACGGCTAGTAGGAGTCAGAGATGTTGGTCCCGGTCCCTCGTATCGGTGTGTGACAGCAGTACACAACATTATACTATGCAAGGGGATAGACTAATTTGACAATACTCCCTCTCTTTCTCTCTGTCTTTCCTTCTCTCTGAGGAAGAGCCCACGGGCCTAGAAATAAATACAAATCTCTTTGTGACTGTACAACTTGCGTGTATGTTTCTGACCTAACGGCTACTTAGCTCAGTCGGTAGAGCGTTCGGCTAGAAACCACAAGGTTCCTAGATCGATACCAGTCCTCGCCAACTCAGCGTATGAGTAGCACACGGATCTGTGCGGTAAAGTAAGGAGCTGATAGTAGGTGTGGCGCTCCACCTCAGATGCTAAAAACAATCTCCTTGGTCTAGTGCTATTGAAAAGGAGAGAGACTCCATCGCTGACTGGGTGATACCGACTTTAGGCCGCCCCGTCGACTTTTACTTACTTACTTACTACAACAACTTGAGTTGGCCTATGCGACACATATCGCCCTGTTACACCAGGATTTTATTATTTCTTGTGGAATCTATATATATTGCTTTTCAAATGATCGATTGATTTTAACGACATGTGAACAAGTATAGGGTTATTTTATATTTAGAACTTAAGAAATTGTATTCATGTTTATTTCATTTTTCTGTATTCTATTTTTCATCTTTTTTTTTTCTCGAATACAATTAATGTTTAAATATCTAAATGACGTATAGTTGGGATCCTTACAGGTGCTACCATTCCTCCCAGGGTGGAACTGGAAGTAATGATGTTGTATCGCTATTTATTTCGACCGGTTGTCGGTTCTCACTTTGCCTTCTTTCGTTCTGACCACACTCTGAATAAGAAATACATTTTCCGCGTATAGAAATGCTTTATCACCATCGATATATTTACTTTATATGCTTCCCCTAACAAAAAATTCCAAAATCAGGATCAGTCGGACCACAGAAAGAAAATTAGACAACCACTTGCTCTGCCGTTTTTCGACTGACTAATTAAAAGTTAGAATCTGACTTCTGACTTCTAAGATTTTAGTCAACTGATTTTAGCTCCTTAAATGACCTTAAACTATTAATCACACTGAGTTGATATTAAAGTTAAAATCTTATAAAACTATTTACACTACCTTTCAAATAATGAATACATTTTATGGTAATCCTTAACTTGTTCCTCGTAAATTCATACCATAAAATAAACTGAACCCTCATTTTATGTCCGTGGTTTTGCAATAAATGTTTTATTTTTCTTGCACCCGTTATTTTACAATACTAAATATATTTTATTTATTTATTTTAATATTCACTTCAATGTGTATATTCCAAAAGTTGTAAAATAACGGGTGCAATTTACGAGGAACAAGTTAAGGATTACCCATTTTATTTGCTTTTCTTTCGAAAACGTGATAAAAATTACAAACGAATAAGAAAAATAAACTATATTGTTAGAAATTATTCTAAAACTAGCAACAACAAATAAATGATGTAAACAATTCAAACAGTTTATTAAACAACAAAATAATGACTAACAATATAAATATTCTTCCTATATATGGCAATGTTAGAGAGACAACACAGTTTGATGGTGAGGGAATTTGATGATATCTGGTATCTTCTATTGCGTCAATAATTTCTGCTCGACTTCTTTTGGAACTGCTCCGAATGAATATGTTGAATATGAGTGCCAAAATATCTGGGCTCATCACGCGATGGCTATGGCTAATCAAAAAAAGGATATAGATCCCTTAACCACATGCATAGAAATAAACGTATTGTAAAAAAAAAGGTAAGTCATCTAGGTGGCCCAAAGTCGGTATCAGCCAATCAGCGAGGGAGTCTATCCCCCCTTTTCACCAGCGCTAGACCAAGGTTATTGTTTATGCATCTGAGGTGGAGCGCCACACCTACCATCAGCTACTTACTTTACCGCACAGATCCCTGTGCTACTCATACGCTGAATTGCCGAAGGGCCGGTATCGAACTTAGAAACTTGCGGTTTCTAGCCGAACACTCTACCGACTGAGTTAACCCGGCCCCTTACCCAAAAAAGAATAACATATCATGCATGGCTATTTTAATGGGAGTTACAATCTGTATTCCAACAGGAAAAGAAAGAAAACTACGTATTTATAAGAAAACAAATGTTTAAATTAGTATTACTTGGATTATTCGGACTATTGCCCTCATTTTTTTAAATTGTTATCTGTACAACACTTTGGCTGATGTACCTTCCGGGCTTCTTCAGGTATTTCTTGTCGGACTCGGCAGCCTTCTCAAACCCAGATACCTTCTTTTCGAACTCGGGAACCTTCTTTTCATAATCGGGAGCCATCCATCACGGAACTTTGAACCCAACCTTTTATTCAATCCACGGAGATATCCTGTTCTCATTCCGCTAACCATTGCTGGGATACAGGTGATAAGCTGTGTTAATTATTATTCTATGGCATTGTCGCATTTGACCAGGATTGAACCTGCAGCCTAGAGATGACTGTAATTTAGAACTGTTTTAATTCAACCCCTTTATTCACTAGGCTATGTGTTCGGAAAGAAGGTTCCTGAGTTCAAGAAGGCTCCCGAGTTCGACAAGAAATACCTGAAGAAGGCTGGAAGGCATATCGGTCGAAACGTTCTACATATAAGAACAAAGATGAGAACAATGGTCCATTGTCTATGTAAATAATATCTAAATTCTATATCTAAATAATACTAATTATTAAGCCTCATCTAAAAAGTTCAGATATTTTTTTAGATATTTGCGTCAGCATTTAGATGTTATCTTCTAGAAATTTGACATTTCAAAAACAGACTCTGATTTGGATTTCAGTATCAGATTGTAGCATTTTCTAGTAAATGATCAGTTACGAAATAAGATATTAAATATTTCAAGACAATTGTGCAGTCACTCAAGAGTGGAACAGTATTCGAATATGAATGAAGTCTGACGTCGGACACAATATGATGGGTGGTTTTTGCTTGAAAAAAAAACATAAATTTGAATGACATATCGATTCTACTTATGTTTTTCTAAACTGATTCACCATGGTTCATTATTATTTAACAATGGTAATGACGAAGAAGTACACACAAAACTACACAAGACAACCCCACCGTATATATCAGGAACAGATGCACCCCTATAATCCTCATTGACAGAAGACTCTTATTGTAACAAATGGAGAGGTACTCTAGACTCAGCAAAACTAGAATTTCTTTTTGTTTTTATAATCTGAATCATCATGGTTTATCATAATTTAACATCTAGCAGGACCTGTGGGTATACTACAGTATAATAATTTATTTATTACAATGCTTGATATGTTTACTTAAGAGTTATTGCAATATTTAAATATCTATAAGGTATAATAAACTTGATTTAACTCGATTTCCCTCCCTCGTTTCTTTCTTTCTTTCTTTCTCTCTTTCTTTTTTTTCATCTCCTCATTAAGTGCGATAGGAACATATTAGCGTCTTCGTTTCCGCGAGCTCTCACCGTCTCTATCATTCCCTCATTCTTTCTTTTTTATTATAGTTTTTTTTTGCTCCGTGTAACGTGCACTTCTTCATACATTTCTTTCTTTATGATAAAAATTCAATGGTCCCTTATCTAGCTGAGAGGATGGAACTTATAAGAAATCTGAATTCGAGGGATAAGCAACACCAGATAATCAAGATTTACATTTTGGCATTTTATCTTTGACGGTTTCACATTTAATCAGATAGTTCTGCAACATGTTATCGGTCGGAAGATTGAGGAACTATTAAAGGTAAGGGGCATGTATTTCACACTCACCGAATTCGTCAACAGGTCTATTGACTGATCAGGCGTACCATACATGTTGTCAGGAACAGATGGTCCCCTTTAACCCTCGTTGACAGAAGAGTCATACTGTAACAAATGGGGAGGTACTCTACATACCCCACATCTCCAGAAACAAAGAGTCACCGTTAGATGCAGTTTAAATTCATACTCAGGTTACCCCTTTTTGTCCTCAGCATGGAATAGAGTCACCTTATCCGTCGAGGCAGTTGTCGTTCTAAATGCCTAAATAATTGGAAACTATTAATATCGATTAATGAAATCTGTGCACTTTCCGCCGATTGATCATACTGCTCTCTTTTTAAAGTCTACATTCTTCGTATTGATAAAAACATTAAACGAATGAATAAGGATTGATTATATTTTATATGGGGAAAACAGTTTACTTTGAATTAATTTCTTCAACGTTTATAGAAATATTGCTGTTTTTTATTTTTATTTATCTAATTATGTTATTTTTATGAAAAGAATAACATTCGGAGGGCGTAACGTTCTACGATTTATTTCAATACAATATTTTCTACCTGAAGCACATTTTTTTTTCATTTTTTCTTTCTTTTTTTTTTGTTCATTTTTTTTCAAAAAAAGGAATATTAATCTATATAAGTGGATGAACTGATGTTATGCAATTTATTTAGGGAATAACAACGTAAAATCGATTATCGACCATATATATTGCATTTTGTTGTTCGGATCTGGGCGGCTATTAACGACAATCTTGCACATGTGAGCAATGTCTTATGCACGATCTTTACTTTAAAGGTATTGTCGTAAAGATTTATAGAATTTTGCTTCTTTTTTTTTTTTCATTTTTTCCATGAAAATTAAACGTAAAAAGGCATCACATGCTTTTCCTATTTGCATGTTTACTCGTGGTAAATGCGTTATATTAATTGAAATTCGATGGAAGAGATAAAAGAAATCTATACAATGTTTATATTTTAGATATGTATACGAGTGCATCATGAAATTAATATCTAAAGATATATATTATATAATATATATATATATATATATATATATATATATATATATAATAGTGTGAACAAAAAGTATTAAGACAATCAGGAATATTTCTTGTATGTTGTTTATTCTCAACTAGTTTCGACCTTAGGTCATCTTCAGGAGTAAATTTCTTATTTGAAGAAATTGTTGATAGATTATTAGAAAGGGAGCATTATAGAAGGATGATAAAAGTTCAAGTGTTTTTGTGGGTTTAACATGCTGTTAAAATCCGGGTAGGCGAGTGTGTTTAATAGTAGCATGTCCATTTGTTCCGTGAAGATATATATATATATATATATATATATATATATATATATATATATATATATATATGAAGATAGGATGGATGGAGTAGAATCCGACATTATGAGGTAGGTAAAAGGATAGTGAACAAGAAATGATAACTCAAACTTGAAATATTTCGTCCGATTTATAAGGACATCTTCAGTCAAAAGATTTTTATTGAAAGCAAAATTACGTGCATGTACATGTGATTTGGTGAGGGAGTGTGTTAGTAGCGGAACTGACCCAGTGGCCTAATATCACTCAACTCTCCCCTCCTCCTTATCTTCCCCTGACATCAAACACACCACTACTATGAACTTTGCCCTTCTCCCTTGACCCACCCCTGTGCCCATCTAACTACTAAACTCCACTCTACTTCCTGTAAACTATCCCGACACTTCATTCATGTTAGCCCCTATCCTCCCTACCCTTCACTTCCGCTACTAACTCCTTCCCTCACCAAATCACATGTAAGTAAAGTAAAGTCGTCGGGGCGGCCTAATGTCGGTATCAGCCATGCAGCGAGGGAGTCTATCCCCTTTTCAATAGCGCTAGACCAAGGAGATTATTTTAGCGTCTGAGGTGGAAGGCTACACCTACCATAAGCTCCTTACTTTACCGCACAGATCCCTGTGCTACTCATACGCTGATTTGGCGAGGGCGGGTATCGAACTAGGAACCTTGTGGTTTCTAGCCGAACGCTCTACCGACTGAGCTAACCCGGCCCATCAAAATCACATGTACATGCACGTAATTTCGCTTTCAATAAAAATCATTTGACTGAAGATGTCCTTATCAATCTGACGAAATATTTCAACGCTTAGATTTGTTTTAAGTTATCATTTCTTTTTCACTATCCTTTTACCTACCTCATATAATATATATATATATATATATATATAATATATATATATATATATATATATATATATATATATATACCAAGCGTGTTGGTAGATCCTTGCGAGAGAAAAAACCCGGCAGAGAGTTTGATTGTAAAAATATACTACCAAACATCAACCAGGAAGAAAAAAAAATTTTGAAAAAAAGAAAAGACCAAGATATTCGTACCAACAAAAAATAATCTATTGGTATTGTATTTGGCCAAATGAAAAACAATTTATATGTATATATATGTATATAAGATATATATATATTCATATAACCGCTAGGAGAAGCTAAATTGTAAAAAGTGCTCGATACCTAAGCAGAGCCGAGGTTTAAAGAATAAACCCCGTCTCCCTAGATTTAGTCGTATCGATGGATCGTTTAACTACGGGCAAAGAGATGGACAATCGTTGGCGTGCTGGGTTCCATTTGGTTGAGGGGATGAGAATGACGACGGGGTGCTTACACTTATTTATTGTTTTCATATCTGCTTGATTCTAAATGATATATAATTAAAAAAAAAAAAAAAAAAAATCAGTTAATATAGAAATTAAATATTTTTAATTAAACAATAAACTTATAGCGTTCTGTGTTTTTATTGGTCAGTATGATTTGATAATTTAAATGATTAATGTTGTTAGTAGTATTTATTGGTCTTGCTTCTTTTCTTCTTCAGTCAGATTTTAGCCCTGAAGAGCTTTATGCGAAACTAATAGTAGGTTCGTCTGACTCAGTAGATTATCTTTATATATATATATATATATATATATATATATATATATATATATATATATATATATAACAGAGAGTTTTCAAAAGAACGTCGTTTATATTCCGCCTTTCAGATGCGAAATCTCATCCGATTATAAGAGATTATAAAGGAAGATAATCACTTTATCAGAAATTCAACATTATAAGTATTAACTGGACCATATGACCTTTAGGCACCCGTTTTTGATATCAATTAAGAAAGGAAATGTTTTTCATTTACACCATCAATATCCGGTTGTTTTAACGATTTTTAGATTTTTTTTATAAAAACTGAATTATAAAACTGACCCCTAACCCAAACCTTAAACCTAACCCTAACCCCTAACAAACAACCGAATATTGACACTGTAAATGAAAAACATGTCCTTTCTTAATCGAGATGAAAAAGGGGTGTTTGAAGGTAATATGGTCCTATTAACTGAACATTTATGTCTGAGGAAACCTTGTAATGCTAAAAGATTATTAGAAAATATATATCGAATTATGTTTTTTCGAAATAACACACACACACACACACACACATACACACACAGATAGACAGACAGACAGACAGACAGACGGACACACACACGGGTAATTCGATGTCAAATCATCCAGGCCATGTGACCCACCCACTTCAATCTTTCTGAAATTTTGTACAGCTATGGACTATGTTAAAGACAATCCCCAAAATTTGTTATGTTGATTTTTAGCTCTCCAAATTTGAGGGGATCGCGAAAAATTGCGACTTTTTGTAACCTATTTTGTCAATAAAATGAGTTTTAGGGCTTCCCCACTCTTAAAAATTGGTTTATAAAATGCTATCAAAAAGTCTTAAACTCAACCAATTTTAAGTTATTGATGATTTCTGATTTTTTCATAGCAAGATCAATATCTCTAACTGTAGCCTTTTCCATTTTTGTTTTTAGCTATTTAAAGTTGTTTTTATCATTTTTGGATAGAGAGGGACTTTTTGCTCATAATAGTTAGCAATCCACTGGGAATAGTAGGAAAGCTATTGTAGAAATGCATCCCCAATACACGAAGAAGATAATATTTAGAAGAAAAGGAAGCCCTTTAATTAATCCTAGTCTCTCGAGATCCAGTTTAATTTTTCCTTCAAAAATTATATAGCCTAAAAGGTTCACTGAAGACTTAGAGAAAGTGTCTTCGCAATGAATAAAATGAATAAAAACCATGCGTGTATTTGATTGAAACCTACAAATACACGCATGGTTTTTATTCGACGAACTCTGACTTACTAAACATTGCTCAAAATACCTATACAAGGGGACATAAATCAAAACTCCTTAAAAAATCTTGTAAAGCAAACGCAAGACAAAATTATTTTAGCTACAGAGTAGTGAATACATGGAATAAACTACCTTCATCAGTAGTGAATGCCCCATCTCTAAACTCCTTCAAGGCAAATTTGGATAATCTGTGGAATGATATTAAATATTCTGTGGATTTAAAATGAATATTTATAAGGAACAGCTGACAGGTCTCAGACCTAATATACTAACTGAAAAGATATTATTATTATTATTATTATT
>CM042146.1:16378168-16405668 GCA_023376005.1 Doryteuthis pealeii
ATCAGAGAAATACTAGTTATTTTATATAACACGTTTTTAACAATTTTTCAGGTCAGTTAACTTTAAACCACATAGATTTAGAGGTAACAGAGATTCTCAAAGATGCGCGGTTCAAAATTAACTGAACCTGAAAAATGTAAAGGTATTTAAAGAAAGTTCGGTTAATTCCTGATTGTCGTATTCTTTTTTTTTCGGCGGGTCACATACGATGGTGGAGTTTTAGGTCCGTAAATTTCGATTTACCCGGTCAACTCATATATTTTAAAAGAGTGTACCGATTCTTGCTCCTTAGCATACTCGCCATGTTGAATTATTAACGAGAAGATTAAGTTCCTTGAAAACACTTGTTGTGTGAAAGGCAGATCCAATTTTGACGTGACAATTGCAATCCACGGTTGAACAGTGTCAATCGACAGACAATCTCTTGTCACTTTTCAAAAGAAACAATTGTCTTTAGAAAGCTGCAATGCCTACTTGCAAAAATCATTGAATGTTCTTAAACTTCTTCATCGCACGCTGGCCTAATTCTGTTCACAGCCAAAGCGCTTCGTGAAATTCTTTGAGACTCGTGACCAAGGAAAGAAAAATTAATTTCCTGAATGCCATAATTCAATTTTTTTTTTTATTATTGTTCACATTTCGTTTTAATTTTTTTTTTAACCGAGAGAGTGATACGGATTTATTGAAATTAATAATGGACGTGCTTTGTATTAAGCTTTCGGGGACTCATTATGATGTATGTAAGTTTGGCAAGATTCAAATGGATCTTTTTTTTTCTGCATAACTTTTCATTTTCTGGTATTTTTTTTGCGGGAGGTGGGTGGGTGAGGGGGTTAGGGTGTGAATGGATCACTAAACTGACTAATCTGTAGTCTGTTCTTATAAAAAAAAAACCCAGCTTTTTCAGATTATTTCGAGTAATCAATCTATATAAACTGTCTTGACTCTTTTTTTTTCTCTGTCTCTATTTCTGTCTCTATCTCTGTCTGTCTGACTCTCTCTCTACACACACACACACACACACACACACATATATATTATATATATATATATATATAATATATATACATATATATCATGGATATATATAATATATATATATATATATATATATATATATGATTTGGTACAGGAGAATTTAATAATAACACTACAAAGTGGTGGAATCATATATAATTAAATTATAATAATAATATATTATAATTTTTTAAAAAAAATCCAGTGATCATTCCAGTGATCATTCCAGTGATCTTCCAGTGATCTTTTGAAAAAGAGATATTATCTTGAAAATTCAAGAATAAAATACAGGTTAACACACAACCCATTTGTTTACCGTGTATTATTTACACCTGCATTGTGATAGCCTTCAAAATCAACCTCCAAACCCATATATAAATATATAATATATATATATAATATTATATATATATATATATCACTAAAGTGGAGGAATCATATGTATTTAGGGAGGTCATATTTTATTAATGGAATAAATATTAAATAAAGGGATACACGGCCTTTTCGATCGGTACTTTTCAAAGTGTATATCCGGTGACGAAATAAAAGTCAGATTGTATAAGAAATTCATAAGAAGAATGGGGTGGCCAGAGGGGCAAATAAAAGAAAGGGTGAAAGAAGAGGGGGGATGTATGAAACCTAGGTTGAACAGGGGTAGAAGTGTCTCCCAGTAAATAAAGAAGAGTGCTTTGGAGTAGGTCGAAAAAAGAAATATTAAATAGCTTCGAGGATGGTTAAGTGCTGTTTAGACCCTAGCTCTGTGCAAATAATATATAATATAATATATATATATATATATATATATATATAAATATAATATTATATATATATAATATATATTATAGTAATGATAACAATGTGTATGGTTAGAACTATCACACGTGAACAGCACGTAGTAAGCAAACGTACAGTATTATTAGGAAAGTGCTTCAATATATGTGATAAGTGTTAATTAAACATAAACAGATAAATAATATATTATATATATATATATAATATATATATATATTATATATTATATATATATATATATAACATATATATATATATATATGAATATATATATATATACATATATATATGTGTGTGTGTATTGTGGGGGGTGTAGAGCGAGAGAGAAAGAGAGAGAGTGTGTGTGATAATTGATAAGTGTTAATAATTACATAAATAGATAATAATAAATAATATATATTATATCATATATATATATATATGAATATATATATAACATAATAATATATTTGTGTCTGTGTGTGTGTGTGTGTGTGTGTGTGTGTGTGTATGTAGAGCGAGAGAGAAAGAGAGAGAGAGAGAGAAAGAGGAGAGAGAGAGAGATTATTGAGGAAAAAGAAGAGCCAGAGAGGAAGGAAATTTATTATTGAGAATGCATACTTGGTGAATCATTTCGTCGTGTGTTGAGAGAGACAAAAATATATAAAAAAAATATAACTGGGATGAAGCACGCATCTCAAAACGAAATTATTTTTGATAACGTTCACAACTGGGAATTATAGTTAAAAACACTTAAACACATCGTGCATACACACACACACACACACGCGCGCGCGCGCGCGCGCACAACCGCACACACGCAACACGCACACACACACACGCACACGAACAGTACAGACAGACTCACACCCACACACGCACACGCACACGCACAAATTGACAGAGACAAACGCATCGAACATTCCCACGCACAAGACACACACACACACAACACACACACATATATTATATATATATAATATATAATATATATATATATATATATATATATATATATAAGTACACATACATACAGAGAGACAAGACAGACAGACAGACAGACACTCAGAGATAGACAGAAACTGAGGAAGCGTCAGAGATTGATACATTTGCTTTCATGCAATTTTATATATTTTGGAGTCATTATTTTTAGTTGTTCTCTTAGGTAAAAACTCAGAGAATCTCATGACATAGCGTTCCTTTAAAAATACTTACTTTCATATCTTAGGTGCAATTGCTACTCATACATGTGTTTGACTATTTAACGAAAAAAAAGTTGTATATACTTAATAAAATGATCATATTTCAATGATGTTGTGCAGCTACGCTTCTTGATCTATTTATTTTGCATAGATCTTTATGAACATTAACATTTATAAGTCCTCATGAGTCTTGAATTCACCGGAGCGGGTTCAAATCCTGCACGAGACTGTTTGCATTTCACAAAGGTATGAAAAAGTAGCATGCCAAGAATTGCCGTCCAGTGTCATGAGACAACTGAATGGTTTGTCTTTAATTTTTATGTGGAATGATAAATATGCATAGAAAAAATAAGGAATGTAATATCGACACATTACTTGTAATATCAAAAAGATTATTAAACCTTCGTTTCTTGAACCCTGTTATCATTTAGTAGTCCTGCAAATCAATAATGCAACCTAGATCATGGAGTATCTGTTTTTTGGCCACGAATCTAATTTTAACGGGGTGACTTGTGCGCCAGAGCCCAACTTCTACAGCTTCTTACTGTATTTTCTATGTCTTTGTCTCATACCCGGCCAAAGCCCATAAGACTCATGAGAGATTTTCATTCGTAGTATCCGTTGATGCCCCGAATGGAATTCACTTTGTATTCTTTTTTGCAATGAAAAAGGGATAACCAAGGGTTCTGCGTACATTAAAACCCCGTGGCAAATGGAGTAAATAAAAATGTATCCATGCTGATTTGTTGTATTGGTTCTCTTTGAATCCCCACTAGCTTTTCATTTTCTGACTTTATCTTATTTTGTCCGCTGTCACTGACAATTCTCTAGGCTGTGTTAACGAAGATATATTTTTATGGAAGAAAATGAAGATCCTGACTCACAAACACTTAAAATATTCATTCAATGTCTGCCCTTCACCAACGATTGATGAAATTAGTAAATAATGTCTTATTATTGACATTTTCGGTCCTCCGCTCTTTTGCTTGCTTAGATATACAACTCTCGTTCAGTTAGAAAGATCACGCGAGAACATCAATACATTAATGGAGGCAACCGAGAAGACCTAAATCTAAAAGCATAATATAATAATAATAATAATAATAATAATAATATAATAATAAACACAACAAAATGGTATATGCATAAACCAGAATCTGTTCTTGAAGACGAAACGCACAAATTCTCTGGGACTTTGAAATAAAAACGGATCACCTTATCCGAGCAAGAAGACCAGACCTAGTGTTGATTAACAAAAAGAAAGAACTTGTCAACTGGTGGATTTTGCATGTGCCAGCGGATCACAGGGGAGGTTAAAGGAAATGAAAAAATTGACAAATATCTGGACCTTGCCAAGAACTGAAAAAGTTATGGAATATGAAAGTGAAAGTTATACCAATTGTAGTTGGTGCACTTGGAACAGTCCCAAAAGGATTAGAAAAAGGTTTTGGAAGTTTGGATATCAGAGGAAGGATTGAAACCATTCAGAAACACTGCACTGCTGCAATCTGCCAGAATACTCAGAAGAGTCCGGAGACCTGAGGAGACTTGCTGTCAAGACTCCAGTGAAAGACCATCAGCTAACACTGATGTGAAAACTCAAAAGGAATAATAATAATAATAATAATAATAATAATAATAATAATAATAATAATAATATTCTTTCAGTTAGTATAATTAGGTCTGAGACCTGTCAGCTGTTCCTTATAAATATTCATTTTAATCCACAGAATATTTAAATATCATTCCACAGATTATCCAAATTTGCCTTGAAGGAGTTTAGAGATGGGGCATTCACTACTGATGAAGGTAGTTTATTCCTGTATTCACTACTCTGTAGCTAAAATAATTTTGTCTGCCGTTTGCTTTACAAGATTTTTTAAGGAGTTTTGATTTATGTCCCCTTGTATAGTATTTTGAGCAATGTTTAGTAAGTCAGAGTTCGTCGAATAAAAACCATGCGTGTATTTGTAGGTTTCAATCAAATACACGCATGGTTTTTATTCATTTTATTCATTGCGAAGACACTTCTCTAAGTCTTCAGTGAACCTTTTAGGCTATATAATTTTGAAGGAAAAATTAAACTGGATCTCGAGAGACTAGGATAATTAAAAGGGCTTCCTTTTCTCTAAATATTATCTTCTTCGTGTATTGGGGATGCATTTCTACAATAGCTTTCCTACTATTCCAGTGGATTGCTAACTTATGAGCAAAAAGTCCCTCTCTTCCAAAAATGATAAAAACAACTTTTAAATAGCTAAAAACAAAATGGAAAAGGCTACAGTTAGAGATATTTGATCTTGCTATGAAAAATCAGAAATCATCATACTAAAATTGGTTGAGTTTAAGACTTTTGAATAGCATTTTATAAACCAATTTTTAAGAGTGGGGAAGCCCTAAAACTCATTTTATGACATAGGTTACAAAAAGTCGCAATTTTTCGCGATCCCTCAAATTTGGAGAGCTAAAAATCAACATAACAAATTTGGGGATTGTCTTTAACATAGTCATAGCTGTACAAAAATTCAGAAAGAATTGAAGTGGGTGGTCCACATGCCTGGATGATTTGACATCGAAATTACCCGTGTGTGTGTCCGTCTGTCTGTCTGTCTGTCTGTCTATCTGTGTGTGTATGTGTGTGTGTGTGTGTGTGTGTTATTTCGAAAAAACATAATTCGATATATATTTTCTAATAATCTTTAGCATTACAAGGTTTCCTCAGACATAAATGTTCAGTTAATAGGACCATATTACCTTCAAACACCCTTTTTCATCTCGATTAAGAAGGACATGTTTTTTCATTTTACAGTGTCAATATTCGGTTGTTTGTTAAGGGGTTAGGGTTAGTTTAAGGTTTGGGTTAGGGGTCAGTTTTATAATTCAGTTTTTATAAAAAAAATCTAAAAATCGTTAAAACAACCGGATATTGATGGTGTAAATGAAAAACATTTCCTTTCTTAATTGATATCAAAAACGGGTGCCTAAAGGTCCATATGGTCCAGTTAATACTTATAATGTTGAATTTCTGATAAAGTGATTATCTTCCTTTATAATCTCTTATAATCGGATGAGATTTCGCATCTGAAAGGGCGGAATATAAACGACGTTCTTTTGAAACTTCTCTGTTATTATATATAATATATATATTTATACATATATATATAATATATAATATATATATAAGATAATCTACTGATCAGAGCAGCGAACTACTATTAGTTTCGCATAAAGCTCTTCTCAAGGGCTAAATCTGACTGAAGAAGAAAAGAAGCAAGACCAATAAATACTACTAACAACATTAATCATTTAAATTATCAAATCATACTGACCAATAAAAACACAGAAACGCTATAAGTTTATTGTTTAATTAAAAAATATTTAATTTCTATATTACTGATTTTTTTTTTTTTTTTTTTTAATTATATATCATTTAGATCAAGCAGATATGAAACAATAAATAAGTGTAAGCACCCCGTCGTCATTCTCATCCCCTCACCAAATGGACCCAGCCACGCCAACGATTGTCCATCTCTTTGCCCGTAGTTAAACGATGCCAAACGTACGACTAAATCTAGGGAGACACGGGGTTTATTCTTTAAAACCTCGGCTCTGCTTAGGTATCGAGCACTTTTTACAATTAGCTTCTCCTAGCGGTTATATGAATATATATATATATTAATATACATATATATACATATAAATTGTTTTTTTCATTTGGCCAAATACATATACCAATAGATTATTTTTTGTGGTACGAAAGTACTTGGTCTTTTCTTTTTTTCAAAATTTTTTTTCTTCCTGGTTGATGTTTGGTAGTATTTTTACAATCAAACTCTCTGCCGGGTTTTTTTTCTCTCCAGCAAGGAACTACCACACCTTGGTATATTATATATATATTATAATATATATATATAGTATATATATTATATATATATATATATATAATATATAATATGAGGTAGGTAAAATAGATAGATGGAAAAGTAATGAATAAACTTAAACAAATCTAAGCGTTGAAATATTCGTCAGACCTTGATACAGGAATCTTAGTGAAATGATGTTTTATTGAAAAGCGTAAATTACGTGCATTGTACATGTATTTGAATGGGAAAACCCGGGTAGCTCAGTCGGTAGAGCGTTCGGCTAGAAACCACAAGGTTCCTAGTTCGATACCCGCCCTCGCCAACAGCGTATGAGTAGCACAGGGATCTGTGCGGTAAAGTAAGGAGCTTAGGTAGGTGTAGCCTCCACCTCAGACGCTAAAATAATCTCTGGTCTAGCGCTATTGAAGAAGGGAATAGACTCCTCGCTGCATGGCTGATACCGACATTAGGCCGCCCCGACGACTTTACTTTAACTTACATGGTGATTGGTGAGGGAAGGGAGTTGTAGCGGAAGTGAAGTAAGGGAGGTAGGGGCTAACATGAATGAATTCGGGATGTTTAGCAGAAGTAGAGTGGAGTTTAGTAGTTAATGGCACAGGGGTGGGTTCAAGGGAGAAGGGCAAAGTTCATGTAGTGGTGTGTTTGATGTCAGGGGAAGATAAGAGGAGGGGAGAGTTTGAGTGATATTAGGCACTGGTCAGTTCCCATCCGCTAACTAACCACTCCCGTCATTTCACACAATCACATGTCATGACGTAATTTTTGCTTTCATAATAAATTTTTGCTGAGATGTCGCTTATAAATCGACGAAATATTCAATTGAGTTTAATCATTTCTTGTTCACTATCCTTTTACCTACCTCACTAATGTCGGATTCTATCCTTCCATCCATCCTATCTTCATATATATAATATATATAATATATATTTATATATATATATATGTAATATTATCTTCACGAAAAAGGAATGCTACTATTAAACTACACTCGCCATACCCGGATTTTAACAGCATGTTAAAACCCACAAAAACAACGTTGAAACTTTTATCATCCTTGCTAATATGCCTCCCCTTTCTAATAATCTATCAATCATATTTCTCCAAATAAGATTTACTATCCTGAAGATGACCTAAGGGTCGAAACTAGTGAGAATTAAACAACATACCAAGAAATATTCTGATTGTCTAATACTTTTTTGTTCACACTATATATATATAATATAAATAATATATATATATATAATATATATATATATATTTTTAGAAATACTTTATATTCAGATGCCACTCGTAATACATATCTAAATCTTATAAAATTGTAATAGATTTCTTTATAATCTCTTCCATCGATTCAAATTTTAATATATACGCATTTACCACGAGTAAAATGCAAATAGGAAAGCATGTGATGCATATTTTTACGTTTAATTTTCATGGAAAAATGATAAAAAACAAAGAACCAAATTCTATAAATCTTTACGCTACAACCTTAAGTAAAGATCGTGCATAAGAACATTGCTCACATTGCAAGTTGTCGCGTTAATAGCCGCCCAGATCCGAAACAAACAAATGCACATATATAATGGTCGTTATCGATTTTTACGTTGTTTAATCCCTAAATAAAATTGCATATACTCAGTTCATCCCTTATATAAATTAATATTCCTTTTTTTGAAAAAAAAAATGAAAAAATAAAAAGAAAGAAAAAAATGAAAAAAAAAATGTGCTTCCAAGGTGAAAGATATTGTATGAAATAAATCGTAGAACGTTTACGCCCTCCGAATGTTATTCTTTTCATAAAATAACATAATTAGATAAAAAAATAAAAAACAGCAATATTTCTATAAACGTAAGAAATTTAATTTCAATAAGTAAAACGTTTTCCCCCATATAAATATAATCAATCCTTATTCATTCGTTTAATGTTTTTTATCAATACGAAAATTAACCTTTAAAGGAGAGTAAGATCAATCGGCGGAAAGTGCACAGATTTTCATTAATCGATATTAATAGTTTCCAATTATTAGCATCTTAGAACGACAAAACTGCCTCCGACGGAATAAAGGTGAACTCTTTGCCATGCTGAGGAAAAAGGGGTAACCTGAGTATGAATTTATAAACTGCAGTCTAACGGTGACTCTTGTTCTGGAGATTGGGGATGTTAGAGTGACCTCCCCAATTTGTTACAGTATGACTTCTTCTGTCAACGAGGGTTAAAAGGGGACCATACTGTTTCCTGACAAACCGTATGTAACGCCTGAATCAGTCAATAGACCTGGTTGCGAATTCGGTGATGTGTGAATATTATCATGCCCCTTACCTTTAATAGTTCCTCAATCTTCCGACCGATAACATGTTGCAGAATATCTGATAAATGTGAAACCGTCAAAGATAAAATGCCAAAATGTAAATCTTGTTATCTGGTGTTTTGCTTTCCCTAGAATTAGATTTCTTATAAGTCCATCCTCTCAGCTAGATAAGGGACCATTGAATTTATCATAAGAAGAAATGTATGAAGAAGTGCACGTTACACCGGAGCAAAAAAAACTATAATAAAAAAGAAAGAATGAGGGAAGATAGAGACGGTGCAGAGCTCGCGAACGAAGAACGCTAATATGTTCCATCCGCACTTAATGAGGAGATGAAAAAAGAAAGAGAGAAAGAAAAGAAGAAAGAAATCGAGGGAGGGAAATCGAGTTAAAATCAAGTTTATTATACCTAATAGATATTTAAATATTGATAATTTTAATTAAAAACATATCAGCCATATTTGTTAAAATAAATAAATTATTATACTGTAAGTATACCACAGTCCTGCTAAGTTAAATATGAAAAACCAGATGATCAGATTATAAAAACAAAAGAAAATTCTAGTTTTGCTGAGTCTAGAGTACCTCTCCATTTGTTACAATAAGGTCTTCTGTCCATGAAATTATAGGGGTGCATCGTTCCTGAATGATACGGTGGGGGTTGTCCTTTGTGTAGTTTGTTGTACTTCTCGTCATTACCATTGGTTTAATTATAATGAACCATGGTGAATCAGTTTAGAAAAACATAAGTAGGAATCGATATGTCATTCAATTATGTTTTTTTTTCAAGCAAAAACACCCATCATATTGTGTCCGACGTCAGACTTCATTCATAATTCGAATACTGTTCCACTCTGAGTGCTGCACAATTGTCTGAAATATTTAAATATCTTATTTCGTAACGATCATTACTAGAATGCTACATCTGATACTGAAATCCCCAAATCCAAGTCTGTTTTTGAAATGCAAATTTCTAGAAGATAACATCTAAATGCTGACGCAAATATTCTAAAAAAATATCTGGAACTTTTAGATGAGGCTTAAATAATAGTATTATTTAGATATAGAATTTAGATATTCATTAACATAGACAAGGACCATTGTTCTCATCTTTGTTCTTATTGTAGAACGTTTCGACCGATATGCCTTCCAGCCTTCTTCAGGATTTCTTGCGACTTCGGGAGCCTTCTTGAACCAGGAACTTCTTTCCGAACAATAGCCTAGTGATAAGGGGTTGAATTAAAACAGTTCAAATTACAGTCATTCTAGGCTGCAGGTCAAATCTGGTCAATGCGACAATGCCATAAGAAATAAATGAATTAACACAGCTTATCAGCCTGTATCCCAGCAATGGTTACGGAATGAGAACAGGATCTCCGTGGATTGATAAGGTTGGGTTCGAAAGGTTCCGTGATGGATGGCTCCCGAATTATGAAAAATGAAGGTTCCCGATTCGAAAAGAAGGTATCTGGGTGAGAAGGCTGCCGAGTCCGACAAGAAATTACTGAAGAAGCCCGGAGGTAATCAGCAAAGTGTTGTACAGATTAAGCAAGTTTAAAAAAAATGAGGGCAATAGGTCCGAATATCCAAGTAATACAATTTAACATTGTGTTTTCCTTATAATACGTAGTTTTCTTTCTTTTCCTGTGTGGAATATCTAGATTGTAACTCCTCATTTAAAAGAGCCATGCATGAATGTATTCTTTTTGGGTAAGGGCCGGGTTAACTCAGTCGGTAGAGTGTTCGGCGAAACCGCAAGTTTCTAAGTCGATACCGGCCGTTCGCAATTCCATGCGTATGAGTGCACGGGATCTGCGGTAAGTAGTAGCTGATGGTAGGTGTGGCGCTCCAACCTCCAGATTGCAAAACAATAACCTTGGTCAGCGCTGGGTGAAAAGGGGGATAGACTCCCCGCTGATTGGCTGATACCGACTTTTGGGCCACCTAGATGACTTACCGTTTTTTTACTACGTTTTAATTCTATCAGGTGGTTAAGGGATTCTATATCCTTTTATTAGCCATAAGCCACCGTGATGAGGCCAGATATTTTGGCACTCATGATTCAACATATTCATTCGGAAGCCAGTTCCAAAAGAAGTCGAGCAGAATATTGACGCAATAGAAGATACCAAGATATCATCAAGATCCCTCCAAACCATCAACTGTGTTGTCTCTCTAACATTGCCATATATAGGAAGAATATATATTGTTAGTCATTATTTTGTTGTTTAATAAACTGTTTGAAATTGTTTAACATAAATTTTTGTTGTTGCTAGTTTTAGAATATTCTAACAATATAGTTTATTTTTCCTTATTCGTTGTAATTTTTTATCAACGTTTCGAAAAAAAGCAAAATAAAATGGGTAATCCTAACTTGTTTCCTCGTAAATGCAGACCCGTATTTTACAAATCTTTTGGAATATGACACATTGATAGTGAATATTAAATAAATAAATAAAATATATTTAGTATTGTAAATACGGTGCAAGAAAATAAGAACATTTATTGCATAAACCACGGCAAATGAGGTTCATTTATTTTATGTATGAATTTACGAGGAACAAGTTTAAGGATACCATAAAATGTATTCATTATTGAAAGGTAGTGTAAATAGTTTTATAAGAGTTTAACTTTAATATCAACTCAGTGGTGATTATATTTAAGGTCATTTAAGGACTAAAATCAGTTGACTAAAATCTTGAGAAGTCGAAGTCAGATTCTAACTTTTAATTAGTCAGTCGATAAAAGGCAAGAGCAAGTGGTTGTCTATTTTCTTTCTGTGGTCCGACTGATCCTGATTTTGAATTTTGTTAGGGGAAGCATATAAAGTAAATATACGATGGTGATAAAGCATTTCTATACGCGGAAAATTATTTCTTATTCAGAATGTGGTCAGAACGAAAGAAGGAAAGGAGAACCGAAACCGGTCGAAATAAATAGCGATACAACAGTCATTACTTCAGTTCCACCCTGGGAGGAATGGTAGACCTGTAAGACCCAACTAACGTCTTTAGATATTAAACATTAATTGTATTCGAGATAAAAANCCTAGCGTATTATAATATAATATATATCTTATATACATTTAATATACAATACATATAAATTCTTTTTCTTTGTTCCCAAATACTGTACCAATAGATTACTTTTTGTTGGTAGGGCTACCTTGGTCTTTTCTTTTTTCCAAAATTGGAATATATATATATATATATATATATATATATATATATATATATATATATATATATTATTCATACAACCGCTAGGAAAATAAGCTAATAAGTAGAAAGTGCTCAATACCTATGTAGAGTCAGATCTTAGTCCTGAAGAGCATTAACCGAAACTAATAGTAGGTTCGTCTGACTCGTTAGATTTATCTTTATATATATATATATATATATATATATATATATATATATATATATATATATATATGTATGTATATATGTATGTATATATATATATATAATCTCTTGTTATGCATGATTGTAGTGGTAGGTTTGCCGACATCTAAATCAGAATTCTTTCAATGTGATATGAATGATATTATAATTCACTTGCGAGCAGCGTCTCCTTTTCACGGACTTAAAACGTTTAGAGTGATGAAAGCTGCAATGTAACCTGATAATAAACAAAATTGAAAACGCCTATAACCTTTCAATCATCTCTTTTCATCAAAGATAGTGAAAGCAATAATATTCCTTATGTCTCCCAGGTGAATATCAGGTGTCGTAAAGGAAACGCAATTCAATCGGATCAAATCTAACAGCCACGTAATATTTACCACTGTCAACACGTATACCAAAACGTTGCAAGAATTAATCTTCGCGCTTAAAGGCGCGCAAACGAATTAACGTCAGCGCGGGGATTTTCCTTTTATTTTGTTTTGTCATAAATCAATTGAAAAGATGTCTTGCTTCAGTTACTAACTGTGGTCTAAAGTTCGCAATGGAAGTGTGCTCTTTATTTGCACAGATTGTTACGTATAGGTAGTTTCATAATTTTGTGTAAACTGTTTGGTTTGTTTTTTAATCTGTGTAATTATTATATGTAAATTACATGTAAATAAATATATGTAAATAATAAATAATATTTAATAAATACTTAATAAATATTTAATGAATAAATATATGTAAATAATTTAAATATTTAATACATGTAAATATGGATATTTCATATATGTAAATAATTTAAATATTTAATGCATATAAATATTTAATAAATATTTAATAGATAAATATATGTAAATAATAAATAATATTTAATAAATATTTAATAAATATTTAATGAATAAATATATGTAAATAATTTAAATATTTAATATGTGTAAATATGGATATTTCATATATGTAAATAATTTAGATATTTAATATATATAAATATTTAATAAATATTTAATAAATAAACATATGTAAATAATAAATAATATTTAATAAATATTTAATAAATATTTAATAAATAAATATATGTAAATAATAAATAATATTTAATAAATATTTAATAAATATTTAATAAATAAATATATGTAAATAATTTAAATATTCAATATATGTAAATATGGATATTTAATATATGTAAATAATTTAAATATTTGATATATATAAATATTTTAATGAATAAATATATGTAAATAATAAATAATATTTAATAAATATTTAATAAAATATTTAATAAATAGATATATGGAAATATTTAAATATTTAATATATATATAAATATTTAATAAATATTTAATAAATAAATATATGTAAATAATAAATAATATTTAATATGTTTTTAATAAATATTTAATAAATAAATATAATTAAATAATTTAAGTATTTAATATATGTAAATATGGATATTTAATATATGTAAATAATTTAATATATATAAATATTTAATAAATATTTAATAAATAAATATATGTAAATAATAAATAATATTAATAAATATTTAAAAATATTTAATATATGTAAATATGGATATTTAATATATGTAAATAATTTAATATATATAAATATTTAATAAATATTTAATTAATAAATATATGTAAATAATAAATAATATTTAATAAATATTTAATAAATATTTAATATATGTAAATATGGATATTTATTATATGTAAATAATTTAAATATTTGATATATATAAATATTAATAAATATTTAATAAATAAATATATGTAAATAATTTAAATATTTAATATAAGTAAAGATGGATATTTAATATATGCAAATAATTTAAATATTTAATATATATAAATATTTAATAGATAAATATATGTAAATAATAAATAATATCTAATAAATATCTAATAAATAAATATATGTAAATAATTTAAATATTTGATATATGTAAATATGGATATTTAATATATGTAAATAATTTAAATATTTGATACATATAAATATTTAATAAATATTTAATAAATAAATATATGTAAATAATAAATAATATCTAATATGTTTTTAATAAATATTTAATAAATAAATATATGTAAATAATTTAAATATTTAATATAAGTAAATAAGGATATTTAATATATGCAAATAATTTAAATATTTAATACATATAAATATTTGATAAATATTTAATAGATAAATATATGTAAATAATAAATAATATCTAATAAATACATATATGTAAATAATTTAAATATTTGATATATGTAAATATGGATATTTAATATATGTAAATAATTCAAATATTTAATATATATATATATAGATATTTAATAAATATTTATTAAATAAATATATGTAAATAATAAATAATATTTAATAAATATTTAATAAATATTTAATAAATAAATATATGTAAATAATTTAAATACTTAATATATGTAAATATGGATAGTTAATATATGTAAATAATTTAAATATGTAATATATATAAATATTTAATAAATATTTAATAAATAAATATATGTAAATAATAAATAATATTTAATAAATATTTAATAGATATTTAATAAATAAATGTAAATAATTTGAATATTTGATATATGTAAATATGGATATTTAATATATGTAAATAATTTGAATATTGAATATATATAGATATTTAATAAATATTTAATAAATAAATATATGTAAATAATAAATAATATTTAATAAATGTTTAATAAATATTTAATAAATAAATATAATTAAATAATTTAAGTATTTAATATATGTAAATATGGATATTTAATATATGTAAATAATTTAAATATTTATAAATATTTAATAAATATTTAATAAATAAATATATGTAAATAATAAATAATATTTAATAAATATTTAATAAATATTTAATATATGTAAATATGGATATTTATTATATGTAAATAATTTAAATATTTGATATATATAAATATTTAATAAATATTTAATAAATAAATATATGTAAATAATTTAAATATTTAATATAAGTAAATATGGATATTTAATATATGCAAATAATTTAAAGATTTAATACATATAAATATTTAATAAATATTTAGTAAATAAATATATGTAAATAATAAATAATCTTTAATAAATATTTAATAAATATTTAATATATAAATATATGTAAATAATTTAAATATTTGATATATGTAAATATGGATATTTAATATATGTAAATAATTTAAATATTGAATATATATACATATTTAATAAATATTTGATAAATATTTAATAAATAAATATATGTAAATAATAAATAATATTTAATAAATATTTGATAAATATTTAATAAATAAATATAAGTAAATTATATGTAAATTATTATGTGTAAATTATTTTGTGTAAACTGTGTTGGTTTTTTTTAAAAAACTCTCTACCTACTGAATCTCTGTGTGCACGCTTTGGTGAAGTATATTATCACATTTCGCTTAAATTCAAAACCCAAGATGAAAAAAAATGATATACTTGTCTTTCTGACGAAACAGTGAAACAGACCGTAACAATTGCTGTGAGTGTAATGTTTAAGATGCTTTTGTTACCGAAAGGTTTTCACTCATAGCATGAACTTGGGTGAATTCTCATGATAATTTTTTTTTTTTAAATTCTGCCCGGAGCTAATAATTTGTTTCTGTCATTGCTACTAAATTAATTATGTGTTGCATCTCGGTGGGGAAAATATACACAGATGGATGTTTTGCTTAACATACTTATTAAGCAACAGAATATGGTGCTAAACGGATACATACAAACACAGAACAAATAAGTACAAACAATTAACAAGACGGACTCACATTAAAAGAGGAGGGTCAGTTTTGTATAGCCAACGCAGCAAAGTCATTCTGAATATTATTTAGCTAGTTAATCTACTTTAATCGTAGGTTATTTTATGGCTATGAGCCATTTCATCTAGCAGAGTGCTAAAAGGGTGTTAGCTACTCTATAACAATATGATTAATTGATTTTAATGGCATGTAAACGCAGCTAGGTTTATTTGTTTGTGAACCTCGTTCATTGTACGTTCATATTTATATTTTTTAATAATTTGTTCTGTGTTGTTGTTGTTGTTGTATTTTCACAGTTATAAAATATCAAGTTTTCCTAATAAGATAGATTGGATATAATTGGATAGTTCAATTCTCTCTCTCTCTCTCTCTCTCTCTCTCTCTCTCTCTCTCTCTCTCTCTCTCTCTCTCTCTCTCTCTCTCTCTCTGATACTAATATTTATAGGGTTTAGTCATGAATTTTATTTTAACAAATAATTACCTAAAATAATATGATTATTAGTTGCTCATCGGTACACACATTTAAGTAACTAATAATAATCATCAGTAAACTATTAGTCATCGTGGCCTACTCATACGCTGAGTTGTCAATGGCCGGAACCTTGTGTTTCCTAGTCCGACACTCTACCGTCTGAGCTAGTCTTAATATGGATCCTCCTCCTCATTATCAGATCACCCTGACATCACGGATACCCCATGACTCTTTCTATCGGCCATCGCTCCTGAAAGACCCTCTTCACAACATTCAGTATCCATACAGAGCTGACTGATGTAAGTTTTAACTAGTCGACCACACTCCTGATTCTATAAGCATTCTTCTTATATGGTAACTCGCTTATTTTTGGTCCCCCCTCAGCAGGAACTTGTTGACTCAAATATCTATTCCCCCCTCTATCTTTCCCCCCTTCTATATAATCTTTTTCCCCTTCTATATAAACTAGTACTATTAGTTCCATGGTCGAGTTGCCGGTGACTAAGTTGGCACCTCTATCAGGCACGCCTCGGTTTGTCTGTTGAGGACGGTGTGTAGACACCCAGTATCACAAAATCAAGAGCTGTCTATGGAAAGATGAGTTCCAGGGAAGGCAATGGCCATCCACTCCGATAGCAGTAGGATTGGAGTACTTACATAAATTCCCTATACAATATGGCACTTGGGTGCAAGCACTGAGTTTTCTCGAGATTCAAGTGATTCAATACTACCTAAGTCAGCACTCTGCAGCAGCTTGTCAGTCTCGGATTTCCCCTGGCACTGTACCGACTGCTGGATTCTCAATAAAGTGCTCTGAGATCTGTGCACCCTTTTTCCATTTAAAAAGTCACATGGACAAATTTCACTCCATGTCGTCTGAGGTCATCATCGTCAGCAACAGACTTTTATAAGAAAATATAATACAAATGTGGAGTTAGTAAATTGGTATTCTTTTCTATTATTTAAAAAAAAATGTTTAGATACCACAGTGACAAAAAGTAGCATGGCTTTTATATTAAGTAATGTAAAATGTACTTGTATTTTTTTATTTTCGTTTATTCAGTATAGCTTAAACTTTAAAATGACGTTTTTGGGTATCACTCACTCTTTGGTGTTCCTATATTTTTTTTTTAGTCCGGTTATGGACCGGGTACTTTAGCTAGTATATATAATATATTATATATATATATATATATATATATATATATATATATATATCTTATTATAATGGAGATTGTGTGTTTTTCTGTCTGTAACCGAAACTATATTACTACTCAAGTTACAATTCCTTTAGTTATTGACATCACATTCTCAATGATTTTATTTTTTATTTAAACCTCAATTATTAATAAAATTGTTTTACATTATTAATACTTTTAACCATATCTACATATTACCAACATGCAATTATATTTATATATACAACAAAATAGCGGTTTACAGTGTGAACGGGAAGGCTAATTTGTATATTGATATTAAAAATCTGATTTTAATAAATATGTGATTAGTATTATTGATTTCTAACTCTTTGGTTTTATTTTAATGAATATAAGCAAACATCTCTTCAGTGAATCTTAAATGAAATCCATTAACAAGAAGAAATAACTGTCATTTTATTCTTTACTTCCTCTTTTAACTAAATACTTAAATTAGAAAAAATAACAATGAAAGACGGGAGTGATGGAAGAGTAAATTTCAGTTGTTCTATTTATTCGATTATACTCCCTCTGTTTCAAATCATTTTATTTGCATTCTTATTTAGTTTCATTAGCCTTTCTAATTTAATATAATATTTTATTTCATTAAAACTTAAATATTTGCACCCAGTGGGTGCATATATTTGCTAGTATATATAATGTATTTTTATCTGGCAATTGCACTGTGACAGAAAAAGAAGTCTTTTGGTATCATAAGGTACTACTTGTGTACACTGGATTAATTGTAATATTTTGTATAATAATAATACAAATGCGAAGTTAGTAAATTGGTATTCTTTTCTATTATTTAAAAAAAATGTTTAAATACCACAGTGACAAAAAGTGGCATGGCTTTTATACTAAATAATGTAAAATGTACTTATATTTTTTAATAAATGTTTTAAGTTTTTGTTTTAACTTTGTAATTACTTTCATTGTTTATGCGTAAAAGTATTTTCGATTGAAGTGCACAACTTTTACCCATTGTTTTCCTTTCCTACTTGTTCGTGTTCTGTAATCATTTGCTTCCTCAAAGGAAAATGACTGTCGCGTTGGGGATAAAGATATTGTCTGATTTCGCTCTTTTATTTTAGCTTAATCTCGTCTAGATCTAACAGATATGAACCACTTAGGAGCAGCGCTTCTTGTAACTGAAAGTCCTGATTAGCTTTCACAGGTTTCTTTGATATTATTTGCTGAGTTAGGAATGTTGGGTAGAACCTGCTCATAACTGTACGAAGAATATTCAGCGAGATTATAAATAAATAATTAACAGGGAATTTCAGCAACTCTTGCGAAAAATAAACTGATTAGAATTATTTTTTTTCCTTTTTCCTATAGAAGTAATCTCTATATCAATGAACACAGGGAAAATTAATTCAGTGAAACCATAAATGAATTTTAACATCTCTGCGTGTATTTCTCTCTCTCTCTCTCTCTCTCTCTCTCTCTCTTCTCTCTCTCTCTCTCCTCTCTCTCTCTCTCTCTCTCTCTCTCTCTCTCTCTCTTCTTCTATTGTGTTCTTTGTGTAATTATTTTCTTGAAATTGAAACAATGCGAGCAAAGACTACTTTTTGTTTCATTTCGACTTTTAAATCTTAATTTCTTAAAACCTTATACTTAGTTCATCTGAGATATTTCAGCAGTAAACTTATTTAGATTTAGATTTAAAAAAAGATGACTAAAATTACAAAATAAAGTAACTTTTTTTTTTCTGTTGAATGGGCTTGGAATATGTTCAGATTAACATTTAAACAATTTCTTTTCGCCTCACCTGCAGAATTTGAGATTGATAAAGACAAACAGGAAAGCAGATAAGAGACATATTTAACAGAATACCTGACCGTAGAAAAAGGTACTTAATGGGATTTGCACTATAAACATCTAGGCAGGGTAAAATGGGAATTTGAAGTGATTACACGAACACATACATTTAATTAAAATGAAATAACCTATATTATAAACTTAGCTAAATCGGCAAGAGCGTTCCGCTAGAAACCACCAGGTTCCTAGTTCGATACCGGTCCTCACCACTCAGCGTATGAGTAGCACCGGGATCAGTGCGGTAAAGTAAGGAGCTGATGCGTAGGTGTGGCACTCCACCCTCAGTCCCCAAAACAATCTCCTTGGTCTAGCGCTATTGAAAAGGGGATAGACTCTCTCGCTGACTGGCTGATACCGACTTTAGGCCGCCCCGACGACTTTACTTTTATATTTTCCCTACGTTAGTTCCGCATTTTTTAAATCCAAAACTCATTTATTTACCCAAGCAATCAATCGTGGGCTGGATGGGACCCGTGGTCAATTGTTACATACTCGTTTAACTACGAGTATATAAACAGAGAGAGAGAGAGAGAGAGAGAGAGAGAGAGAGAGACGGAGGGGGTGATAGTAGATAGGTGATGATTTCTCTTAATTGTTAACTATTCTTCTTACTGTTTCTAACTCGGTCGCCATATTCTTCAAGCTGACTCCTCTTCGAGGCTTTCTGTTAAGGGTTGGTTTTTCTTTCTTGTTGGGCTGGTCATTTCTTTGTTTTCGATAATCAATTAACAATACTTAATTGTTTTCTGATAACGCTTTATTACAACAACCAAACCCATATTCATCCGCCGCGGATCGAGAACGACATCAGAGCTTTCGACTTTCAAATCCGCCTGCTCTGAATTCTCTATCACGTCTGACTAACTATCTCACGCCTAATCTCGCGCTTTCTAAGGTGAGGTTAGCGGAGAGTCACCGGTTTTCAATCATCGACCATAATAACTTTCCACCTAAATCCCGTTCTTCTGACTCTAAATAACTTTATTCAAATATTCTAACAATAGGTACGTACATAAATCATAAGCTGCTTATGATTTATGTAACACTTGTGCTCAACGGTTTAATTTCTGGGTTTTCATTCTTCCACATTTTTGTATAACCTAGAGTATATAATCCATGCCGTCTTACTATATTACCCATAGCTGGAGGGAGGAGAACAGATAAATACATATCTAGGGTATTAGAACCAAGTGAGATTGCGTAGACGTAGGGTTATCTTATTTCCTTTACTGCGAGTTTTAATTTGATTTAAAGTGGCAGTACCTGTTTGGGTCGCAAAACTTGTGCAATTTATCATCAATAGACATTTTTAAAATTTAGATAAACTTTCCAACTTTGAAGAAGGCGGAAACTTTGTGTATATAACATTGAAGATAAGAAAAATAGTCGGAATAATCGAAATTATTTAAATTTAGTTAAACTTTAAAATTAATAACAGAAAACTCGAAATTCAAGACAAAACATTAAACAACATACATTATCAAAAATGTCTATCCTCATGGATTGAATAAAGGGTTTGGTTTGAAGGGCCCCAGAGTTCGACAAGAAACAACTGTAGAAAGCCAGAGGGTATACCGGCCGGGACGTTGTGTATATAACAATAGAGATAAGGAAAATAGTTTGAAAAATCCAAATAATACAAATTGTAAGTTTATATTTTATATTTTTTTTTGTTATTTCTTAGGAGAATTTAACACATGGTTGTATGATATGATGTATTCCTACCGAATACGAAGATAGAAAATCATAAGAGATACAACTCAAAGTAGACCTAGGAGTAATGACAATGAAGAAGGACTTCACACTTCCAGGGTTCCAGAAATGGAGTCTCACCACTATATACAGTTTAGTGCTATATTCAGTACACACCCATGAGGGGATGGTCAGCCCTCTGCAAGGGATACAGTCAGTGTATTCTAAGCCCTGCTGACAGGGAGAAAAAAAGTTTAAGATTCTCAACTTTTGTTTCATATTTTTTAAATAGCTGTGAAAAAGAAATAAGTTATATTAAAATACAATGATCTTAAATCCAACACTCAAATCTGTATATATCAGTTTGCACCCTTGTATGAAATTGAGAATACACAACAAAATCATGTATATGAATATCTTCTGTAACAGCATTCACCCTGGGTCAGTTGAGCCGACTCCATCTAACAAATTCACCTGTAGCAAATTCATGGAAGGAGTAATAAGAAATTCACAAGCAGTCCCTAAACCCTGCATACATATCCCAGAGCCCCATTGGCTGGGTTGTGGCCTTAATACTACAAGGTACTAGACCTCTCCACCTTGGATGACCCTACCAGGAACTTGAGTTCCCAATGACATGGCACTACCAAGTTTACAAGACCCTTCTGTGATGAGGAGGGGTTGGACTTTAGAAATAATGTGCTAGATGGGGGTGTTGAGCAAAGAGCTTGAATGAATGTACCCATTATATATTCACCTATATTGGTTAATGACCATTACACCAAAAAAAGACCTGAGTGACTAATATTGTAGCATAAAGTTTTATGACACCTTTCTGATTATCAGTGTTCAATTCTTTATTACCCCCCCCCCACACACACACACACTTTTTCTTCTTTCTGCAATTTGAATCTTATTAAAAGTTAAAAACAATAGAACAAGAAAACGTTTCAAATTATATTAAAAAAGTGACATTTGTATTTAGAACATCTCATTTTTGTCCGCAATTATTGCAATTTTACAAAGACTTACGTTTTAATGTATATAGTTCAAGATCGAAATGTGTATCAAAATATAACTTAATGCATCGGTATCTGTGCGAGCGAAATGTTATCGCCACATGAATTCATCCAAAATGGGTTGGGAAGGGTCTTTTATCCCCACTGAAATCCCGTTCTTCAGACTCTAACGAACTTTACTCAAATATTCTTACAGGTACGTACATAAATCATAAGCTACTTATGTATTGTGTAACAGTTGTATTAAAAGTGCAGATCTCTTTCTTATGAATTTTTTTTATTTGAGGAAGTCGACCATAGCTAATTTCATATCGCATCCCTTTTATGTTAATGATAGTTATTTTTCTTTAATTAGTCGCATTAAGGATGTCCCGTGTCGTGTGATAGATTACTGACGAGAGATGGTTGGAGACTTGTTTGTTTTTTAATTCTTACAGGATCACCTCTATAACCCTGGCATTCTGCCAATCCAAGTAATTCGCAGAAAAGATGGAGAATAATAAATTATATTTTTTCTTATTAGAGTGGCTGTAAATTAGAAAAAAGATTAAACAATGTTTTGTTGCATATTTTTGTGGATAACTAAAAGTTCATTTAGATAAAAAAAAGACCAGTATAAAAACAGTTTTATTTGTAGGCTTAATATTCAATATATTGCTTTCTTCAAAAATCTACTTAGATATTTCTAAATACTTTTAGAATAATTTAGAATAATTATCTGAATTATAATTAATACAAACAATATTTAACATTTGTTTTATTTTAATATTCAATTTCTGATCTTATTTTTTTATTTACGTGTTGTATTATTGTTTTATTTTTTATTTTAATGCTTTCATTACATTTCAAACGCCACCACTATATTTATATTTAAATCTTGACTGGGCCCATCAGCGGAAGTTGAAAAAATATGAAGACCTACGTGAACAATGCGTCAGAAACGGATGGATAACAGATGTATTTCCCATTGAAGTCGGATGTCGGGTATTTATTACCGACTCAACCTCGGCATTTTTGTCTCAACTTGGACTTTCTCCACCAGACAAGAGGAAATACTTAACAAAGATTCAGGAGAAAGCTCTAACCGCATCAGCGTGGATATGGCAGTCCTATATTGTGACATCAAACCGACAAAGTCTTGTGGTATCATGAGATACTGCTGGGGCTCTCTGGGTTAGTGGTAATGATGTTTCGGCCCCGAAACCATGCCTGAAC
The DNA here is from genome assembly GCA_023376005.1 of Doryteuthis pealeii. Classification (NCBI taxonomy): domain Eukaryota; kingdom Metazoa; phylum Mollusca; class Cephalopoda; order Myopsida; family Loliginidae; genus Doryteuthis; species Doryteuthis pealeii. Next base: position 16,401,965 of record CM042146.1, read on the forward strand.
CCAGAGTCATCTTCTGATGAAGGCTTTGTTGGTTGCAATGCTACTGTGTAAATAGCAGTCATTGTATGAAGATTATGCGACGTTCTTTTCTGAATCGATTTTTATAACTTAAAATTGATTGATTCATGGAACAAAAGAAAATAATGATGCAAAAAAGGAAAAAAAGTGTCTATTTGAAAGAGTTTGCGATTCTCCAAACTGTTTTTTTTACCCCATAATGTATAGTGTTTGTATCGGGTTATTTATGCCTAAAGTTTTGTGTATTTGTTTGTGTAGAATGATAGTAAGTCCAATTACCGTCGAATTGGCAAGACAAGACAGCAAGCAGTCATAACTGAAATATGATTCTGGTTTGCTGCAAAGACTACTGCAGATTGACAGGATTTATCGAGCCTAGGAGGATCCTACAAACCAAGCAGCCAATCAGGACTCAGTGAATGGAATCACCCAAATGTATGAGTGAACTGTTCTGAATTCCCATAAGTACCAGTTGTCTTGACACTGGTTCAGTGGTGCTTGGCCAGTCACATTGTTCAAATCAATAGTAGACTGACTGACTGACTGACTGACTTCAATAGTTTGTTCGTGTTTTTTTATCTCACTGTCCTATCGAATATGAGTAGCTTCTACACAGATGTATTTGGTTCATACATGGGACCCTAATTGGTGCAAACACTTAGTGTCAGAATGGACATGGCAGTAATGTCCAAAGTGTATTCCATACCTCCCGGGTCTCCGGAACTTGAGACTCACCATCAGATGCCGTTTAATGTCATACCAAAGCCATCCAATTGGAGGTAGATTTTACACTTCTGTGGGGTATTTAGTCATGTATTTCAAGCCTTCTCGATAGAGCAGTCTGAAACGTTAATGTTGCTAGATTTGTAACGTATATTAAAATATACAATTATTTGTGAAGTCTTGGATAACGTGCTAGATGCCTGCCTTGTCCATAAGTGATTACGGACTCCACTCAGGCCATTAGTTTCCTTTTCTGACTAATACCATTGGGAAAAGTATGAAATAACTCCTCCCTTCAGCTATGGGTTAAATAGTACCAGTAAGGTACACGGATGGCTTTGGTATCAAATAACACAAGAAGGTTGATATGTTACTGAACAAAGAGTTACAGATGTTATTTTTCTCTTATAAACATTGCTGTATCAACTGAACCATAAACACAGACTGTTTCTTTTTTGTTTATCATACTAAATATAATTGTCTATATTGTTATTATTGTCTGTGTTTTCAATATTACAGATTGACAACGTACTGTAGTCATTGCCTTTCAAAAAGGAAATTGATTTGACCCTACAGAATTCTAGTAAGAATTAGGTGTTTATTAAACACCTTCTCGCAGTAGAAGATCTAATTAACCCGGTTGCATTAAAATTAATCACCTATACTATTTTAGAGAAAATCCAATTATTACTTCTTTAAAAAGAACATCAAACGTTCGCAGATGATTTATTTCTCTCTATCTTTTTTGCTGGTCAAAACAAAACAGCAAATAGGCATTTTGTTTCTGTTTCATGTGATACTACTTGTAAAATGCCGGGGCATTTTGAGGAACGATGTATAAACTTATATTTAAAATACGATTGCTACGGTTACGATAAGCAGTGATCACCCCCCACCCACACACATGCACACGCACGCATAGGCGCGCGCACAGGTGCGTATATATATATATATATATATATATATATATATATATATATATAATCGAGATTCAGTCTCTATTCTTCTTTAACTGATACTACGTCACTGCTACCTTACCGTTATTTTATGAATTAAGCAAGTTTATCAATGAGTTTTTAAAATTTATATTCAGTATCATTTCTACATAAAATTATAAAAACAACAGATTGATATATATATATTTACCAACCCCTCCGCACTACTTGTAAAATGTCGGGGCATTTTGAGGAACGATGTATAAACTTATATTTAAAATACGATTGCCACGCTTACGATAAGCAGTGATAACACACACACACACACACACACACACACACACACACACACAGGCGCGTATATATATAGAAGGGCCGGGTTAGCTCAGTCGGTAGAGCGTTCGACTAGAAACCACAAGGTTCCTAGTTCGATCCTGGTCATCGCCAACTCAGCGTATGAGTAGCACAGTGATCTGTGCGGTAAAGTAAGGACTTGATGGTAGGTATGGCGCTCCACATCGGAAGCTAAAATAATATCCTTGGTCTAGCGCTAGTGAAAAAGGGGATAGACTCCCTCGCTGCATGGCTGATACCGACATTAGGCCGCCCCGACGCCTTTACTTTACTTTATATATATATATATATATATATATATATATATATATATATATATATATAATCGAGATTAAGTCTCTATTCTTCTGTAACTGATACTACGTCACTGCTACGTCCCCGTTATTTTATGAATTAAGCAAGTATATCAATGAGTTTTTTAATTTATATTCAGTATCATTTCTACATAAAATTATAAGAACAACAGATTGATATATATATATATATATATATATATGTATATTTACCAACCCCTCCGCACGAGCAGGATGTGATACAAGGTCAATTTCTTAAGCGGAGTTCAACAGGTTTGAATTCAAAGTTTTCCTTCTCCTAGACCGGTTGCCTAACCAAGGTTAAAGAGCCCAGTCTGTCCTAGTATTTATCCATAGCTGGAGGGAGAGTAGGCTTCATACCTTTCCCAAGGGTATTAGCGCTAAGTGAAATGCAATTACCATGTCCTGGATTTGAACTCGGGGCGACGAGTCCATTTCCCATGACTTTAACCATTACACCACGCGCTTCCTACTTTCAACTGATTGATATATGTACTCATTTCTAGGTACAAAATAAACGATGGTCCATCGTGTTTTTCTTAAAACAGGTTTTAAAAAATACAAGCCCGTTATTATTGATTAATATATAGTTCTTTTTTTCATATATATTTAAAGTTATCTAACGTATGAAGATTTACGAGAATATTATTTACTTTTTTGCATAATATAATATAATAATAAACTTGCAACCATAAAATATCTACAAATACACTTCCCGCTAAATAAATCACACACAAACAAGAACCCTAGCAAATAGAAACTTTGAGAAGTTACCGAATATTCCTAACAATATTGCACATATAGTTTCAGACTGCATTACTTCCGGTTCTCTCGTGGAGTCAGGGCCCTGGTTGATGCCCTTAAAAAGCAGAAGAGACTAGAAGCCAGGCTGGAAAACATAGCTAGGAGAATGGTCAAAATCAGATTACTCCAGTACAGGCTACGCTAAGGGGAAAAGCTATGACCCTGTGTGCTATTTGCACAATACATTTGGGGATAAGATACATTACTGTAAGCCGCCCTGTTCTTTAGAGGCGACCCCTTTAGGAAAGACTAATGTGGTGACCTTATGTGACTCAATGCGAAACTTGCTTCTGTAGATGCTACTTGGTGTACTATGGACACCCAGGGGACACCTCAGGCACAAGTAGCATCAAATGTTATAAAAGAGACTGTGGCCAGGTTTGTCCTTCTTTGCTCTTTTTAGTGCATTCCTCGAGTCCTTGAATTGTCGCATCTACGTAATCTTACATACATTTCTCGTTCTTTACATGACGCATAGAGTCTCTCTGTCATTCGTTATTGACACATGTCATTATTATTATTATTATTATCATTATTATTATTATTATTATTATTA
>CM042146.1:16408168-16450668 GCA_023376005.1 Doryteuthis pealeii
ACACAACGAGATTCATAAACCGACATCTACATAAAATATCATTCGATAGTATTACTACCAGATCGCCACGACTTCGTATTAAAATGGACAGTGCCGATCTATCCGAGTTCAAAATCAAATATTCAGAATAATGATTTTGGTAATGAAACAATTCTCATTTACGGAATATGCAACTGCGTGAAGCTATATCAGTATTTACCAAGCAACATCACTCCTAAGAATCAACAGACAGAATTAACATGACATAAATCCAACCTAACTTACATGGCTTAATCATTGGATTTAAAGAAGTACCCAGCAAATAATCCCACTACAAGCATCTATATGTCTTTCGGACCCTATTACTTTTAGGCACCTCTTTTTGATCTCGATTAAGAAAGGACATGTTTTCAGGTATGATCAGTATTAGGTGATCTGTTTGTATCTCAAAATCAGAGAAACATACATTTCATTCTCTAGGACCGATTCTGCTTTGTGCATATATCCTTTGGTAGAATGGTAAAAAAAAAATCTAATTTCTTGCGCAATTTCCAGTGGATTACCTATCCAAACGATCCGGGACTATCCTTGTAGTCTCGTATGAATTCAGATTAGTTTCGTTTAGATTAGTAAAATAGATCACTAATTAGGACTGAGCCTATTCTACTAATGACGACCCAAAACGTAGTTTAACAGGTTTGAATTCAAAGTGTTCCTTCTCCTAGACTGATGGCTTAACCAAGTATAAAGAGCCCAGTCTACCCTACTATTTACCCAAGGCCGTAGGGAGAGTAGTTGGATTCATACATTTCCCTAAGCGCTATGTAAACTGTAGCTACGTCCAGGATTTTAACTCGGATCGACGATTCCATTTCCTACGACTCTAGTCATTACACCACGCGCTTACAACATTTAAACATTTAGGAAGTAGATTAATGACCGCCGATAGAGTGGCTTTTAAATCGTCTTTTTTTAATATCCTTTCTAATTTTTCACTTAAGCTTCTAGGTTTTATGATAAAATTACGTTCAAAGAGAGCCGATAAGTGTTTCATCTTCTCTGATAGGTCCCGCCTAGTGAGGGGAGTATGGTGTTGTCAGACCCGAAACTCCTTGAGGAACCAAGTTTTGACATCACTGACAATGCCCTCCTAAATGTAATAACGTGCGTACATCTTTAAAGACTAGCTTTTAGTTAAGTATTTCCTCAAGCCTCCTATTGTATACAAGTATCGAACAAATCTCTGAGTGGTCGTTACGTATCCCTGGTCCAATATATAAGAATGTATTATCTATTAGTAAAATGCACTGAGTGAATCTGGAATGGAGGCGGACTAATAACATGTCAGGTCCACCGATGGAAAAGATATGATGTTGCGAAACCCGGAATCTGTAAAGATACTGGTGTGAAATTAATGAATTGTCCTCCTTTGATGCATCTCAGCGATGTTTTACAAAACTATTACTATTAGAATGTCAATGAAAATATCATTAAATAAAAATTGGGTAATCTTTTTAAAAATTCCTTGTTAAACATGTTGCCTTGGATTGATATGTTAATCCGATAGGATGTGTGTTTATTTGCGCGCGTGTTTGTGTGTGAATGTGTGTGTGTGTGGGGGGGGGGGGCACTCTTGTGTGTTCGAAAGAAAAGAATATCCAATGTTGAAATATCAATACACATATATTTGTCCTCCCCTTGTATGAAATGTTATATCGTTTACGCAATATAGGTTTTAATATATTCGATTTTTCCTTTTATTTTTTACGTACTCCTACCGTAGTAAATAGTGACGTCTAAGTGACAGCAAGTATATTACGATTTACTGGACTCTTTCCAGTATTTTGGCCGATCTCAATTCTTCCTCTAATCTCATTTCTAGTAAACTTAGTATCACTGGCACCTTCATGGGCAATAACTATTTTCTTTCGATACTGCCATATACCCTTCCCATGATCATTAATGGGTATGTCCCAATCCTCGTAAATACGGGCATATTATACTTACTGAATAGTCTTATACCACTAGATGTGGTTTACTCTTTCCCACTCTGCGGGCAAGAATTTTATTTTGTTAATGTTATAATGATCTTGTGGCGAGGCCGGAAGTTCATACTTCGACAGACAGAAGTCGAATGACAAAAAAATAAGAGGTTTGCGCATATGGATCGCGCAACCTAGAAAAAAATAAAATTCAAAATAAAATTCGTAAAATTCAACCAATCAGAGGCGTTCCCGTTTAAAAAGAAAAATTATCGAAAGAAGCCTCGCTGATCCTACCTGATTACTATAAAGTCTAGGACTTTTTCATTTTCAAGCAGAAAGATTTTGCCTGCCAAAGAGAATCCTTGTCACTTGTTTTAAGAAATGTTAATGCATAAGGTACGAACTATCTATCTAGCTTTCTCTCTTTAAATAATCATCGCTTTAAGAGACAATCTAAATATCAGTACAAATACAGCTTGACTGATGATTATTTGGACATACAAACTTTAACGTTCCTTCTCATTGTGTGAATTGTAAAATATTTTATTACATTTTACATTTGAACTTTAAAAAAAAGAACTTTGGCGGAACCTCGCCCAGTATTCGATGCTACCTTTTGAATACATTCTTGTTAATACAATTTTGTTTGTTTAATCCAGAGTTTTGTCTTATATGCCATTCTGCTTGATTTATTTATGGTCTTTAAATGTTTGAACACTTTTATTTAATATTGACATCAAAAAACACCATACATTTCACCATAATCTCATTATATTTCCACCAAACTTTATTCCTTTATTTGTATACTTTGTATATATTTACTAACCCTAACGCACGAGCAGTATGCGACACAAGGTCAATTTCTTAATTGGAGTTTAACAGGTTTTCTTTCTCCTGGACTGGATACCTATGCTAGGTTTAAGAGCCCAGACTGCCATACTATTTACCCACAGCTGGAGGGAGAGTAGTTAGAGTCATACCTTTTTTAAAGAGTATTACTGCTATGTAAAATGCGAACAGCCTCGTCCAGGAATTGAACTCGGGTCGACGAGTCCATTTCCTACGACTCTAACCATTACACCGCGCACCTTCTTTGTCTTTTTATAGTACAAATACAAATTCAGTTAAAAAATGTACTTTTAAAATATTTCATGAAAAGAAAAATTATTATACAATCTTAGAAATTGTACATTTCAAGCTTGAAACAATAAAAAAAGGATTGGTTTTAGTCGATTATACTTATGTCACCTGTTAGTGTACATAGCTAATGATATTAGATGTGACTTCAAGCTGAAACCAAAAACGTTGCGAAGAAACTCTTCGAACATTTTAACGTAATTATACTTGAAAATATTAAATTTCAAATATTTGAATGTCAATTGTTTAACGCATATGTTACGTTATCTGAAAAGTCTGATATATTTATGGTAATCTGTCAACGCTTAAAACTGAGAAACAACGGGAAATAGAATTAAACAAAATGTTTGCCTCTCCCATGTTTTGCTTTTTCCACAAGATATCACTAATCTTTCTCTTTCTTTTTTTTTCTTTTTTTTTTCTACTTTTATTTTTTAACAAAAACTGTCAGCTGGATGATTCTCACAAATTGGAGACAGTTTATTGAAAGTTTAGAGAATAAAAAAATATCTCGTAAGAGAAACCTGATCGTACTCGGCATTCAATACGTAATTGAACATAAACAATATGTCGGCGCTTGTTTGTATTTTAGAAAAATGGACATGAAAACAAAACTGTAGCATTTTTAATGCGTTTATTAAGTAAAATGAAACGAAACTCTTGAGCTTAAATTTGACAAGTTATCAATTTAAATGAAGCTCGTCAGTGTAGAGAACAAAGGGACTAGCACATTCAGTAATGGGGGCTTCAATAGGAGGCAACAAACTATACAAGTTACAGCCTCCAATAGTCTATAAGAATCTGTTTTTTTTTTATGAACTTATTACACATTCGGTTTTCCGGTTAACGCCGGGGGTCCAGCGAGCTTCGGCCGCTGAACTTGTCGAAAGTTTAATAATAGCGTCATTCCCAGGGGGCTATCCCCCCAGGCAACGACGCAATTTTTGTTCTTTCCCACTTTCCGGCTTGTGGGTGGGCCCACGTTAAAACGAGTCCTTGTGCCCAGTCCATACAAGTCAGGTATGCGACAAATATATCCAATAGTCTATAAGAATATATTTTGTAGTGGCTGGGGAACACGTATTCCCGGTTAATACTGAAAAGGAAATGTTACTACTACTACTACTACTATTAGTACTACTACTTCGTTGTTATTATTCTACAGACTGATTTAACGCCCTAGCAGCAGGGCTTAACATACGCAGACTCTATCCCATAAAGAGGGATACAACCTCTATCAAGAGACGCCCTGAGTATGACACTAAACTACATCTGATGGTGTGCCTCCACTTCTGGAGCTCAGTGTATCGAGAAGTACACCTTCATTGCCATTACTCTCAGGTCCACTCTGACGCGGAGTGACAGTATCTGTTAATGTTATGACCGGTTTAAGGGTCAATAAATAATAACTCAACACGTGTATAAAATGCAGGAAACAGATTGTATTCAGCAATATATATCAACGTACAATGGAAGGGTTTCCTTGTTTCAGCTCACACGAAGAACTGTATCTGGTATTACTCATTTGAGTAGCTTTACTCTGTTAAATATATACCCTTTGGGTAAGTCCATGTTCATGTCATAGGCGAGTTACCTACAACAGTTAAATAACGACCAATGGGTCATATAGATCTGTTTAAAATATATTTGTTTTTGATAAGACCATGAGTAGAAAAATCTATCAAGAAATAACTACATAAAAGGGGGAGTCCCTGCGGAAGTGTGACTAATTTGCTAGAGGGAGAAAAAGGTCGAAGGCTGGTCAATCTATTGCCTTCATTTTGAGACTAATACCGTTTGCAAAGGTAGAACCCTGTTATTTTTTTCGTCTTTTCTTTGTTTCGGCTTAAACAGAAAACACTACTTCCGCTCGTACAATATACAACAATATTATCTAGACTTCGACCCTGGAGAATCAGTAGATCTTCTTTCTTGTTTAATAAGCAGTCTAATGAAATAAGGGGTCTAATGAAATAAGGGGTCTAATGAAATAAGCGGTCTAATGAAATAGGGGGTCTAATGAAATAAGCGATCTAATGAAATAAGCGGTCTAATGAAATAAGGGGTCTAATGAAATAAGCAATCTAATGAAATAAGCGGTCTAATGAAATAAGCGATCTCTTGAAATAAGGGTTCTAATGAAATAAGGGGTCTATTGAAATAAGCGATCTAATGAAATAAGGGGTCTTATGAAATAAGGGATCTAATGAAATAAGGGGTCTAATGAAACTTCAACAGTAGAATTGAAGTTAAAATGCCCTAATTTGGACAGATCAACTGAAAGAAAACTTTCCATTCTTTAGGGACGGAGACTCAACCAATAAAACTGGGGTTGAGAATTTGGCACACGCTCTGGGCGGTTCGAAGCATTGAAATGCTGTATATATAAGAACGCTAAATGGACCGCTGACGCTATGTATTTGGTAAGAGGACAGGTAACGGGAAGAATCTGTTACACGCTACACAAAGACAAGACCGAATTCTTTATGAAGAACGCCCTGGGGAAGCTGACCTACAACTCCCAATCACCCGGTTCCCCTGATAATTTTCGAGCGAATGAAATATTCTTAAAATCAAGTTAACACATTTGTAATTTAATATTAATTTGCGCCATTGACAAATCAGATGATGATAACACACACGATCTGATTAAACAACGTGGTTAATTGCAAGCAGTATAACAGCAATACTGTTACATTAGTGAAAATGATTTATTGGAAAATGTCACGAATTTTAAAAAGGGTTTAAGTTTTGACTCATGGCCAGGGCAGAATTGTAATCATCTTTTTCTGAAGCCAGGCAGTCACTTATTTAGACGTATGTTTGGGATTCTTATCTTGCTGGAAAGTAAATCCCCGACCGAGATCAAGTTTTTGTCGCAATACTTTTTTATTACATTTCCTCTAATTATGTAGATCAGGTATATTGCATTATGAATGACATACTTTGAAATTTGTGTGTTTCCTTAGTTTTTATATATAGACTCCTACCTATAAGAGGTGTAATATGCGACGTGCCTGGTCTAGAATGCAAATGGCGGCCTCCACTGTCTATAAGTATTGACGGCCTGCCATAAAAATCTGCATAATACTAAGAACGATCACTCAAAGCTACTTTTAATCAAGGGATGTCACTAACCTACCCACACAAAACCCATTCTCCAGAATAGGAGGTATTTCTTAAAACTCTACTATTTATTTTTTAGCTCAGTCGGTGGAGTGTCAGGCTGGGAGCTTCGAGGTTCCTGTTTCGATTCCGGCCCTCGCAAACTCAGCGTATGAATATCACAGGGTATGAGAGGCACTCCGTTTCAGATGTCCAAACAATCTATTTGGTCTAGCGCTAGTGAAAAGGGGATAGACTCCCTCAGTGTCTGGCTGATACCGACTTTAGGCCACCCTGACGACTTTACTATAATTTTACTTTTTATATTCTTGTTATTTATTTATTTATTCCTTTTTTTCATTAGTGGTCGGTGGTACACCAACAATTTAAATTGTGTTGATGTCACATTTTACTTCGGTAAGATAATTCTACGAACTATGTTTATTTACACCTACGGCTATTAATTACTTTTATGCGTCTCTGTTTTCTAAATCCACTTATTCAAGAGTATTACCAATTTACAGATACAAAATAAATTAAATGCGTTCTCAGGACGGTGGTCATTTTCTCGTATAGCTCTCTACTTCTTTTTTACCATTTCAAAATGATTAGATTTTTCTAAGCTTTATTGGGTCATCAATTCCGACATGTTGTCACTTCAACACTCGGTTGATTCTCTGTTATTTTCATCTGCATTCTTGGGGCTCCTCAAGCGTTTTTATCATCTTTGTGTCCATCTGATATTATCCTCTTCTACGCTGGAACGGGTCATTTATTCCGCTATGTTATCTCATATTTTGCAGTTGACTTCACCCATGCTCATGTCACTCGTGCTGACCAATCTGGTTTGTTTAATTTCCCTATCATCAACACTGTTAGTTTTGGGCATAATTTGATTCGTTTTAATGCAATTAATTCTTGGAATACTGTTCAGTCGTTATTTTTTGATAAAGAAAAGATGAAGCTTGTTTCAGTAAATTATTTTGTCCTTAAAACACTTTTGAAAAATCATTTTATTGCCTCTTATAAACAACAGATTTGCATTTAGATTCTCACACGGCTAATTTGTCTCATGATATATATGTATATGTTTACGTTGTGTGTTTCATATATCGATTCCTGTGAGCGTCCAAGGGTGGCCATGCCCATGGGATTAGCTTCACGCTATTAGGCATGGCCTCCCTTCAATAGTAGTTTAAACCAATAAAGTTTTTCTTTTACTTATATTTTTTTGAAATAATTTGTACTACTATTGATTAATAAATTTTTTATATTTCTTATATTTCTTATATATATATATATATATATATATATATATATATATATGCTGGACTGCTTTCGTGCGTCTTTTTAGGCGTTTGTTTATTTTTGTGTCAGTTGTTTTTTTTCTGATTAAAAAACACCACACTTGGAATATTCATTTTTTAATTCAATCCAAATTAAACATATAGCCATTTTGAAGACATGTCATCCTCCTGCAAAAACTGTCATATTTGAATAAAGTACCACTGCCGACACTCGAGTTGAAACACTGATAGCCATAGAATGAAAATGGCCGATATCCATTTGATATAAATATATGAACCCTTGTTGTATACTCTATTTCCTTACTTCTATTGTTCTTCTACTCATCTTTGGTATCTTTGGTATCTTCTTCTAGTCTGGTCTTCTATTTCTCTGTTCTTGCTGGTTGGTCGTCCTTGATTCATTTCTTCTTCTAGGTCAGTCTTGTTGCCAAGACATTCATCAACCACAAGACCATATTATTTATTTAAACCTTAATTTATCTAACTAACATTTTCCTCTAACTAGACACAGCGCGCGAGTGCAGGTGAGTCCCAGCTAAGGCAGATAGGCCTTATCTGCCTGAAATCCAAGCTGGAAATCAGAGCCAACCAGGTCCCACGTGACTTCACGTATTCTGTAATATTTCAATGGAAAGTCCCGCCCGTGATATGAAAAGGGGCCATCCCTTCAGAAATACAAGAGATTGACAATAATCTATGCATAGATTATGTAGCACCCTGTGGCTCCGATCAGAATTGCAATACTAGATTGGTGTTGTACAAACTGTTTTTCACGAGACTCTGTATTTTTCTTAGAAGCGTGTGTGTTATGGATAAGTACAAGGGTGAGTCAAAAAGTAATGCGATTTTCTTTATTTCATGTGAAGTTCTTTTATAAAACTAAGGCCTACATTGTGACCCTAACGAGACTCAGAGCAAGAATCCGAAGAGTATGACCCAACTTGCCAATCGACTTCTGCATGACAATGCTCGACAACTCACGATCATCAGCACAAGGGTGAAACTCGCCTTATTCCGGTGGATAACTTTACCACATTCTCCCATACTCACCAGATTTAGCGTCTTCAGAATATCATCTATTCAGCCCCAGGAAAGAGGGTTTGAGAGACAAACATTATTCCAGTTAGGGAGAAGTGAAATATGTGGTGAAGAATTGGCTCAAAGAACAGTCAACAGAATTTTACGGGGCAGGGATACATGCTCTCATTCACATTTGGCTATCGAGAGAATGATGACTATGTGAAGAAGTAGGAATGTGATCAACAGAGGACCAGCTTCATTTCGATGTAGGATACATTTTCCTGTTTTGGTAATTATACGCGTGCTAAATAAAATGGCATTACCTTTTTACTAACTCCCTTATATCAGAATATAGGTACATACTGTTCCTAGAGAATAATGACGTAAAAATAACGATTTCCGGTGCGGAATTCTGGCCATACAACATAGGTACGCATAAATACTAACATACCGTATAAGGAGTGTTACGTTTTTAAGGGACATTGCTTGGCCATATAGCAGAAGAGCGTATCTGGTGGAATCCTTGATAAAGAGTCCGTCGACAATGTGAATCCTGTTGGTTACTAAAGTGTTCTCAGTTACTGGTATAAAGTATAAGTCCTTCGAGAGTATTGGTACAGATCCGGCAATCCTATGTGTGTCCGTCCGCAAAGAGTGCAGTTTTAATTATGACCAATGTGGGGGGGGGTAAGTATTCTATCAGGCCAGTAGTATTGCTAGTGATTGGTTACAAGAGTCAATCACGTGACCGTAGGTAGTCTATAAATTGAAGTGGGTATTTAAAGCACATCCCATATCCAAATAATCTGGGCACCTCACGTGGTGTATTGGTTAGCAAGTGAGACTGGCAAATCATGACTAGTGAGTTCGTGCCTCACTGGGTACCCCTTATATTCGGCCGTGTGCCACATCTAAGCGAAGCTTAGTAAATAACTAGGCACCTCATATGGTGAAATGGTTAGCAAGCTATGTTTGCAGACCCTTGTTAGTGAGTTCGATTCTCACTGGGCGCCCCACACATCTGGCCTTGTGCCGTATCTAACTACGCTTAGTAAATAACTATATCAAAATAATCCGGGCACCTCACGTGGTGTAATTGTTAGCAAGTGAGACTGGCAAATCATGACTAGTGAGTTCGTGCCTCACTGGGTGCCCCTTATATTCGAAGCTTAGTAAATAACTAGGCACCTCATGTGGTGTAATGGTTAGCAAGCTACGTTTGCAGACCATTGTTAGTGAGTTCGTTTTTCACTGGGTGCCCCATAATCTGGCCTTGTGCCACATCTAAGCTAAGCTTAGTAAATATCCAAATAATCCCAACAAGGAGGATGTAACACAAGGTCAGTTTCTTAAGAGGAGTTTAATAGGTTTGTATTCGGATTTTTCCTTCTCCTAGTCTGGTTGCCTAATCAATGTGAAAGAACTGTAACAAGATGGCATCTTTTGTGGGCGTTAACTAATTTTTAACGAAAAAGGAAAAGTGTAGAATACTTTTTTTGTGTTAGTGTCATTGGGTTTGTTTAGGTGCAAAATGCAAAAATCAAAAATATCAAGTACATTTTTGGTTTGCATATTGTTTATATATACAGGATAGATACAATTGTTTATATCAAAATAATTCTCGTTTTAAAAAGGCGAGCAGACATTCAGGAAGTAGAGACTGAACCAAGAGACGGACGCGTAGAGATCGACGCGGAGAGACACACAGACAGACCGACACATGCAATCGGGCCCCGGGGATGGCCGAGTTTGGACCAAAAAACGAAATTTGTCACTGGCTACGAAATGTCTTAATTAAGAAGATTGCAACTAGAAAACTTGACTTTTGCTACTAAAATTGATTCCAGAATTTCGCATAAAACAAAACGCCAAACGAAGCCATCGTGTTTTTATTTATCCAAATGAATGTGCAAAACATATTCATATATTATTCCTATTCATTATATATGAATAAAAACAGTTGTTATTGTTGATGGTGTGTTGACTGATTTTTTTAGAGTTGCCAGCAAACCCGGCAGTTTATATCAACTAATTTCTCAACCCGTTACAAAGACACTCCGACTGAGTTGCGTCGATCCCAGTTCTACAGAGTGTATTGAAAGAGCAGCTGACCGGAGGCTCATCTGGTAGTCACGGAAATAATTCATACCCTGAATGGCATACTATCCCTGGGGCCCCAGTACGGTGTGATAATTGGGTGCCGTGCAAGGATCCAATGTATCATAGAACAAAGTCTATGCATGTATTTACCTGTCTTTCCCGTAGGTATTATTGCTGGGTGAAATGTAAACAAAATTTGCTCTCGGGTCGACAAGTCCATTTCCTACGAGATTAACCATTACACCACGCGCCTAGCTCGAGTATATCTATGCATGTCCATGACTTTTAGTGTATAATAGTATCAAAATGATAACAATAAAGTTAGGCAATTCGGCAGATTTTGATAGATGATAAAATAAAAAGAATGATTTATTGATAGGGATTAAAGGTTTACTTTTAATGACCACAATAAAGATAAATCAGAGACTCTTGTAGAGTAAAAAAAAAATCGATATACAATATTCAATGGTATCATGTTTTGAAGTACTTGTGGAGGTCGTTTCCGGAAGCCCAGACCGCATATATTCAAGGAAGCGCGTGGTGTAATGGTTAAAGTCATGGGAAATGGATTCGTCGCCCCGAGTTCAAATTCTGGATGTGGTAATTACATTTCACTTAGCGCTAATACCCTTGGGAAAGGAATGAATTCTACTCTCCCTCCAGCTATGGATAAATAGTAGGGCAGACTGGGCGCTTTAACCTTGGTTAGGCAACCGGTCTAGGAGAAGGAAAACTCTGAATTCAAACCTGTTGAATCCTGCTTAAGAAATTGACCTTGTGTCACATCCTGCTCGTGTGGACGGGTTGGTATATATATATATATATATATATATATATATATATATATATATATATATATTCAAGGAAGCAATTAAGTGTTAGACATACAATTTGCCTGGCAGCAGAGTTAGCTCTAAAGGCAGTGATATTTCAGCTGCTGAGTGGCAATGGAAGTATTTTCCCGCCTAACATAAGAGGTCGTGGTGGTCTAATGTCGGTATCAACTGGACCGAGAGTGAGTCTACCCCCTTTTCATTAGCGCTAGACCAAGGATACTGTTTTGGATCAGATTTGGAGTGCCACACCTACAATCAGTTCCTCACTTTACCGCACAGATTTCTGCCGTGCTAATCACGCGCACGTTTGCCGAGGGGAGATATCGAACCCAGAACTTAGTTGGATACTCCACCGACATGGTCACAAAAGAGACAATCCAATAAACCAGAGTTAGAAGGTAGCTTTTAGACACATCACGGGATAGGTATCTACCGCCCATATTGCGACAGTGAGGGAGCAGCATCCACGCTTATATTGCAAGGTACCAGTATAAAACAAAGGAGAAATCCTCATCAATATGGTCAAACCCACCTTTTCGAGTGAAATTCATTTGAAATTGCTGACTGAAGGATTAGGGATATTTTATATAACATTTATGATAATATGCTGGAAATACAACAAAACACAGTTTAAGTGGGTTCGGTTTAGAATTTGAGTTTAATTATGTGTTATTGCAATCTACATCTGATTTTGGATCTCCTCTTCTGGGATTCTGAGTGATGGGGAATACTGTTGCATACTGGTATCGAATTCTATATGTTATATAGCGGCTTCTTCAAACCCATGCTGCTAAATCGGCGTACGTATTGTAGCGGGTATTGTCACTAACCCTAGACGATATATGTAGTTGTCGTTTAATGAAATCTACAACACATGGGTATAGTAGGAGTTTTGACTTTATTTCTCTTCTCGGCTGGTGGGTGGCGAGCGTGACAATAGAAATGCCCAAGGGTTGACGATGACTACCACTACTGTGATGACTGGCGATGTTGAGGTAAAGGGGTGGCTGGTAGCGTCTCACCGCCCATGGCCGCGACGGACCGTGAGCGTCGTTTCACTCACTGTTCGCCGTCCGCTGTCTCCTGTCTCTCTCTGACCTGGGATCCCTGGCTTCTTTTTATGTATATCAAATGCCTACGTGTTTTCTTTTGTTATCTTTATCAGCGGACAGATCTATTTCCGAACTTATTGTTACCCATCCTTTTTTGTTCGCTTTACCCGAAAAAAGTCCTTTGTTACTCTTTTCGTCTTCTCCCTGCCTCGATCCAACCGGAAGACCCTATTTCCGTTTTCACCGGAAGACCCTATTTCTGTTTTCACCTTCTTTTAGATATCTTCAATATACAACAGTACGTCTTCATTGCCATTATTCCCTGATCCATTCTTTTTCGCTAATAGAGTAATATATTTTTGAAACAAATTGCCTAATCAGATCAAAGAGAATAGTAGCATAAAATAAGACTGGAGATAGGACTAGGTCCAAATAGTTAGAATCAGATAGAAAGAATTGATATTTAACTTAATTTTTGTTTGAGATTTATGAGTAGTAATTTTTTTGTTCAAAAATAGGACTGGAGATAGGACTGGGTACAAATAGTTAGAATCAGATAGAAAGAAGTGATATTTAAATTAATTTTTGTTAGAAATTTATGAGTAGTATTTTTTTTTGTTAAAAAAAGGACTGGAGATAGGACTGGGTACAAATAGTTAAAATCAGAATGAATAGATACTTAAAAGAAGTAATAGGAAAATGGCTTTTCCAATCTAAGAGACAGATGTAAAATGAAAATGGAAGTGAAAAACAAAACAAACCAAAACTAAAATCCAGCAGTTATCTTCAGAAAGTTGTGTTTCATGATGTTAATATTGGCAAAAAGTGATGAGGTGGGCTGAAAATCTGATGTCAAAACAGTTAAAGGGGAAAGCAATGAAATAGAGGTATATTTGTCTCATACCCTACATGTATGGACTGGGCACAGGCCTCGTTTTAATGTGGGCCCACCCACAAGCCGAAGCTCATGGGTGGGAAAGAACAAAAATTGCGTCGATCTTCTTGTCATTCCCTGTCAAGGGGGCGCGTCAGGCGCTGGGTAATAAACCCAGCCCTGCCCTGAAGGGAGCAGGTATTGCCTGGGGGATAGCCCCCTGGGATCGACGCTATTATTTGTACTTTACCTTGATCCAGTGGCCGAAGCACACTGGACCCCCGCCCGAAGGACGAGTATGCAAGGTCAGAAGACCCTACACAAATGAAGTAAATACAATGCAAAAGCAATTAAATAGAGGATGCCCCCAGGAAGAGGAGAGTTAAGACTGCTTCATAAAGAAAGTGGGTAGGGCCTTATTAGAACACTGTTGAGTGGTTACTTTAGCAAATGCAAAGAGTAGCCCTGACTCTGATTGGGGTCCATTGATACACACAATAACTGTTAGGATTCAATGTGGATCAAATATATATTTTCTATTTATTTGTACTTTATTTATTTACAACACTATCAATATGCTCATGTTAATGATTAACCAAGAGCTTAATAGATGATACCCTAAATGTACTTCCGTTATGGATCAGAGTGGACCTGGTAGTAATAGAAGATTAAGTGATATCCAATATTCTCCACATCTCCACCCCTGGAGTGTCAAAATCTGATGCAATTCAGTGTCCTACCCAAGACACCGCTTTTTGAGTTGGGATCTTACCACTCAACAGGGGACACCCCTGTAGAGTGGTAAGTCAGCCTCATTCTAAGCCAAGTCTACAGGGTGACGATACATATTGCTTAGCAAATAGTCACATACAGCCTGCCATAACAAGCCTAATAATAATAGCGGAGAGATCTAAGGAAGAATAATGTTAGCTTTTGTAAATATAGTCTACTCTTTTTTTTTATTATCTCCAACAGATCTTCAGGCTTTGGCATCGTGATATGGAAAATTATTCTTTGGATCATAGCGTTTTGATGAATAAAATGTCTTCGCCATGACTCTCCTTTGAGAAACCTATGACCCATTCGATTCGCTTTTCATTTGATCTTCTAATCGCAAATCAGGCGACATTTTCTCCAACGGTAGATCGATAATATATATAGATTTATTTTGAAAAGCAGATAGACCGTTTTCCTGCTTGTGTATTTGATGTGCCGCTCTTTCTCTGGGAGAATGAAAGATAATACATTGCAGTCAGCCTTTGATACTCAACTGGTTTTTACTAACACAGTCCACTGCTGTCGAAAAGCGTACGGCATAATTCCCTACGAATAATAGATTACCTTAAACTCAACCAATTTTAAGTTATTGATGATTTCTGATTTTTTCATAGCAAGATCAATATCTCTAACTGTAGCTTTTTCCATTTTTGTTTTTAGCTATTTAAAGTTTTTTTATCATTTTTGGATAGAGAGGGACTTTTTGCTCATAATAGTTAGCAATCCACTGGGAATAGTAGGAAAGCTATTGTAGAAATGCATCCCCAATACACGACGAAGATAATATTTAGAAGAAAAGGAAGCCCTTTAATTAATCCTAGTCGCTCGAGGTCGGGTTTAATTTCCCTTCGGAAATTATATAGCCTAAAAGGTTCACTGAAGACTTAGAGAAAGTGTCTTCGCAATGAATAAAATGAATAAAAACCATGCGTGTATTTGATTGAAACCTACAAATACACGCATGGTTTTTATTCAACGAACTCTGACCTACTAAACATTGCTCAAAATACCTATACAAGGGGACATAAATCAAAACTCCTTAAAAAATCTTGTAAAGCAAACGCAAGACAAAATTATTTTAGCTACAGAGTGGTGAATACATGGAATAAACTACCTTCATCAGTAGTGAATGCCCCATCTCTAAACTCCTTCAAGGCAAATTTGGATAATCTGTGGAATGATATTAAATATTCTGTGGAATTAAAATGAATATTTATAAGGAACAGCTGACAGGTCTCAGACCTAATATACTAGCTGAAAAGATATTATTATTATTATTATTATTATTATTATTATTATTATTATTATTATTATTTTAGATTTAGGTCTTCTCGGTTGCCTCCATTAATGTATTGATGTTCTCGCGTGATCTTTCTAACTCAAACGAGAGTTGTATCATCTAAGCAAGCAAAAAGAGCGGAGAACTTAAATGTCAATAATAAGACATTATTTACTAATTCATCAATCGTTGGTGAAGGGCAGACATGATGAATATTTTAAGTGTTTGTGAGTCAGGATCTTCATTTTCTTCCATAAAATATATGTTCGTTAACACAGCCTGAGAATTGTCAGTGACAGCGGACAAAATGAAAATAAAGTCAGAAAATGAAAAGCCAAGTGGGATTCAAAGAGAACAATACAACAAATCAGCATGGATACATTTATTTACTCCATTTGCCACGGGGTTTTAATGTACGCAGAACCCTGGGTTATCCCTTTTTCATTGCAAAAAAGAATACTAAGTGAATTCCATTCGGGGCATCAAGGGGTGTCTAGAATGAAATCTCTCATGAGATCTTATGTGCTTTGGCCGGGTATGGACAAAGACATAGAAAATACAGAAGCTGTAGAGGCTGTGCTCTGGCAGCAAAGTCACCCCGTTAAAATTAGATTCGTGGCCAAAAACAGATACTCCATGATCTAAGTTGCATATTGACTTTGCAGGACTACTAAATGATAACAGGGTTCAGAATACGAAAGGTTTAATAATCTTTTTGATATTACAAGTAATGGGTCGATATTACATTCCTTATTTTACTCTTGCATATTTATCATTCCACATAAAAATTAAAGACAGACATTTAGTGTTTCATGAAAGAAAGAAAATGAGAGGGGAATTTTTGTGTAATTATCTGGGATTCACAGGGCAATTATGAATTGTTCATCTCCCACGCACACAATGGTAGGTCGATTTTCGTCGTCCTTAATGCTTATATTGGAACAGTACATTCTATAAACGTAGTATATCTGATTATTGAATGATGTCTATAGTATACATTTTCATAAGTATTTTATATCTGTGCTATTTTATTATAATTACATGTCCAAGAATTATCTGCGGTATGGCCTGTGTGCATTAGGGTAGGTCGATTTTCACCTTTTTTAATATCAAAATTATTCAACCGATGGAAATTGGTTATTGGTATGATAAGTACTGACACTAAAAAGTAGTATTTCTCTGAATGTTTGAGACGAGGCTTGAAGATTAGTATTATCTGCCTTATTCGGACTATTGTCCCCATCTTCATTGTTATTTGTACAACGCTTCGGCCGATATGCCTTCCGGCTTTCTTCAGGTATTTCTTGTCGGACTCGGGAACCTTCTTTTCGAACCTAACCCTTTATTTAGTCCACGGGGGTATCCTGTTCTCATTCCGCTAACCATAGCTAGGGTAGGAGTTCAATCCTGAGTGAAGGCAGTTAGAAAATAATTAACACAACTCCTAACCCAGATATGGTTAGCGGCCTTCTTTAGGTATTTCTTTTCGGAGTCGGGGACCTTCTCGGACTCGGGAACAGGATACCCCCGTGGACAAAATAAAGGGTTTAAAATTCCGTGATGGCTCACGATTCCGACAAGAAAATTCCCGAGTTCGAAAAGAAGGTTGCCGAGTCCGAGAAGGTTCCCGAGTCCGACAAGAAATACCTGAAGAAGGCCGGAGGGCATATCGGCCGAAACGTTGTACAAATAACAATGAAGATCGGGACAATAGTCCGAATAACGCAGATAATACTAATCTTCAAGCCTCATCTCAAACATTCAGAGAAACTGTTGAACAGGTACACACACATACGCACACATACACACATACACACACACAGAGAAAAACACACATAAATCCCCCACACATTGACAGATTGTTTGGAAGACATGAGACAGAACACTAATACCAACTTCAGTTCCGGAGATCTTCTGTAGAAGAGATTTTTATCTCGAAATATTAGGAATAAACAATAAAACATAAAAAATAACAATAAATAACAATAAAAATAACAACAAACAACACCATAGTTTCCCTATTCTTCTTTGTTCTTGCACTGTGATAGTCTTCAAAATAAACCACCAAACCATATATATTATATATATATTATATATATATATATATATATATATATATATATTAACGCTTTAAAAAGACCTAAAAGATTCATTGTATGGAGAAAATATGTTTTTTTTACAATAGAAGGGGGAAATAAACTAGTCAGCATGCAACTGGTTTTTATTTTCCCTTACCCCCCCTTCTATTGTAATTTTTTTTCATACAATGAATCTTTAGGTCTTTTTAAAGCATTATAAAATTCTGTACCCCCAAAAAATGTATGTATATATATATATATATATATATATATATATATATATATATATATATATGCATACACACATACCAACCCCCTTCTCAAGAGCAGGATGTAATACAAGGTCACTTTCTTAAGTGGAGTTTAACGGGTTTGAATTCAGAAATTTCTCTCTCCTCGTCTGGTTACCTATCCAAGGTTAAAGAGGCCAGTCTACCCTGCTATTTACCCTTAACTGGAGGCAGTGATCTTGGATGCATACCTTTTCATACCTTTTATGTGAAATGTAAACAGTCTCACGCAGGATTTGAACATGGATCGGTGATTCGTAACTCATGAGGATTTATAAATTTTAATGTTCATAAAGATATATGCAAAATAAATAAATAGATCAAGAGGCGTAGCTGCACAAAATCATTGAAATATTGATCATTTTATTAAGTATATACACTTTTTTTTTATTGAATAGTCAAACACATGTATGAGTAGCAATTGCACCTAAAATATGAAAGTAAATATTCTTTAAAGGAAAGCTATGTCATGAGATTCTCTGATTTTTTCCTAAGAGACATTTAAAAATAATGACTCCAAAATAATATAAAATTGCATGAAAAGCAAATTTCCCAATCTCTGACTCTGTCTCAGTCTCTGTCTGTCTGTCTGTCTATCTGTCTCTCTGTATGTATGTGTGTTTGTATATATATATATTTTTTGAGGATATGTGATAATTGAACTCATACCTAATTTTGAAAATTAATTAGTTAATAATTAATGAATTTAGGCAGGCATATATGTTCAAATGTAAGGCTAAAAAAATCATTTGAATATATATGCCCGCCTAAATTCATTAATTAAAAAAATTGTCGGCTTAAAGCCATATAAAAATAAACACATTTGTTTGTTTACTTAACCTCATATATATATATATATATATATATATATATATATATTATATATATATATATGTCTGTCTGTGCGTGTCTGTGTCTGTGCGTGGGAATATTTGATGCGTTTGTCTCTGTCAATCTGTGTGTGTGTGCATGTACGTGTGTGGGTGTGAGTTTTTGTCTGTCTGTCTGTCTGTCTGTATGTCTGTCTCTCTCTGTGTGTGTGTGTGTGTGTGGTGTGTGTGTGTGCGTGCACTGATGTGTTTAGGTTTTTTAAAGATATAATTCCCAATTGTGAACATTATCAATAAATAATTTCGTTTGAGATGCGTGCTTTCATCCAGTTAGATTTTTTATATATTTTATATATTTTAAGCGGTTTCACGACGAAATGTTCATCAAGTATGCATCCTCAATAACTGAAATATTCCTCTCTGGCTCTCTCTTTTCCTCAATAACCTCTCTCTCTCTCTCTCTCTCTCTCTCTCTGTCTCTGTCTCTGTCTCTCACTCTGTTTCTGTCTCTCTCTTTCTCTTTCTCTCTCGCTCTACATACACACACACACACACACACACACACACACACACACACATATATATATATAATATTATATAATATATATATATATCCTATATATATATGTATTATATATTATTTTCTGTTTATGTTTAATTATTAACACTTATCAATAATCACACGCACTCTCTCTCTCTCTTTCTCTCTCGTTCTACACCCCACGCGCGCACACACACATACACACCACACAACACACACACACACACATATATATATTATATATATATATGTATAATATATGTATATATTATTTATCTGTTTATGTTTAATTAACACTTATCACATATATTGGCACTTTCCTAAGAAATACTGTACGTTGGCTTACTACTGACTCTTTTACGTGTGATAGTTCAACCATACTCATTGTTATATATATATATATATTATATATATTATATATATATATATATATATATATATATATATTATATTATATAATATATAAAACATAATGTGTATGGTTAGAATTATCACACGTGAAGAGTCAGTAGTAAGCCAACGTACAGTATAATTATGAAAGTGTCAATATGTGATAAGTGTTTATGATTAAACAGATAAATAATAAATATATAATTATTATATATTTATTTGTATGGAAACAAGTCTGCTACATTGGTTTCATGGTATCCAAAATTAATAGTTTAAGGGGAGCAATCGTCGGGCAGAACATATATATATATATATATATATATATATAATATAAGAGAGAGAGAGAGAGAGAGAGAGAAGAGAGAGAGAGAGAGAGAGAGAGAGAGAGAGAGAGAGAAGAGAGGGGGGGAAAGAGGGAGACTGTGTGAGAGACTGGTTGAAAGAAAGAAAAAAATAAATAACGAAAGACAGAGCATATGAAGGAAAGATGTAAACAGCAGATAGACAGAGACGGATATATATATATAATATAATATATATATATATATATATTATATAATATATATTGCACAGAGCTAGGTCTAAACAACACTTAACCATCCTCGAAGCTGTTTATATTTCTTTTTTTCGACCTACTCAGTGCAAACAAAATCCAAAGCACTCTCTTATTTATTGGGAGACACTTCTACCCCTGTTTCAACCTAGGGTTCATACATACCCCTCCTTTCTTACCCCCTTTCTTTTATTTGTCCCCCTCTGACTCAACCCCATTCGTTCTTATGAATTTCTTATACAATCTGACTTTTATTCGTCGTCGGTGTATATACTTGAAAAATACCGGTCGAAAAGGCCTTCGTGTATTCCCTTTTATTTAATATTCTATTCCATAATAAAATATGACCTCCCCCTAATTATATATAATTCCTCCACTTTAAAGTATATTATAAATTCTCCTGTACCAAATATATATATTATATATATATATATATATATATATAATATATATATATATCCAATTATATATTATATATGTATATAATATAATAAGATAAATATATAGGTTTTACATATCTATTTATTGGGTGACAAAGGAAAATTCACAACCATATTGGTTTCATGCAATGCATTCATCAGGTGAAGATGTTTCAAATATATATATATAAATGATTTTATAAATAATATATATATATATATATATATATATATATATAATATAAAGATCTTTCAATATATATATAATATATATAAATGTTTCAAATATATGTATATATATATGTGTGTGTGTGTGTGTGTGTGTGTGTGTAGAGAGAGAGAGAGAGAGAGAGAGAGAGAGAGAGTCAGACAGACAGAGATAGAGACAGAAAGAGAGACAGAGAAAAAAAGAGTGAAGACAGTTGATATAGATTGATTACTCGAAATATATCTGAAAAAGCTGGGGTTTTTTTTATAAGAACAGACTACAGATTAGTCAGTTTAGTGATCCATTCACACCCTACCCCCCACCCACCGCAAAAAAAAATACACAGGAAAATGATAAGTTATGCAGAAAAAAAAGTCCATTTGAATCTTGCCAAACTTACATACATTCATAATGAGTCCCGGAAAGCTTAATACAAAGCACGATCCATTATTAATTTTTCAATAAATCCGTATCACTTCGACGGTTAAAAAAAAAAAAAAACGAAATGTGAACAATAATAAAAAAAAAAAATTGAATTATGGCATTCAGGAAATTAATTTTTCTTTCCTTGTGTCACGAGTCTCAAAGAATTTCACGAAGCGCTTTTGGCTGTGACAGAATTAAGGCCAGCGTGCGTTGAAGAAGTTTAAGAACATTCAATGATTTTTGCAAGTAGGCATTGCAGCATTCTAAAGACAATTGTTTCTTTTGAAAAGCGTGACACAGACGGAATTGTCTGTCGATTGACACTGTTCAACGTGGATTGCAATTGTCACGTCAAAATTGGATCTGCCTTTCACACAACAAGTGTTTTCAAGGAAACTTAATCTTCTTGTTAATAATTCAACATGGCGACGTATGCTAAGGGAGCAAGAATGGTACACTCTTTTAAAATATATGAGTTGACCGGTTAAATCGAAAATAACGGACCTAAATTCCACCATCGTATGTGACCCCGCCGAAAGAAAAAGAATACGAAAAATCAGGGAATTAACTGAACTTTTCTTTAAATACTTTTACATTTTTCAGGTCAGTTAATTTTGAACCGGGCATCTTGGAGAATCTCTGTTACACCTCAAATCTATGTGGTTTAAAGTTAACTGACCTGAAAAATCGTAAAACGTGTTATATAAAATAACTAGTATTTCTCTGAATTTTTTTAAAAGAGGCTGGATAATTAGTATTATTCGGACTATTATTCGGTCCTCATCTTTATTATATGTACAAGGTTTCGGCTGATATGTCCGCCGGCCTTCTTCAGGTATTACTTGTCGGACTCGGGAACCATCTAGGACTCGGGAACCTTCCTTTCGAACTCAGGAACCTTCTTGTCATAATCGGGAGCCATCACAGAAATTCGAACCTAACCCTTTATTTAGTCCACGGGAATATCCCGTTCTTATTCCGCTAGCATAGAGGCGTTAAGCTGTGTTAATTATTATTCAATGTTACTGCTGCCCCTGACATGGATTGAACCAACAGTTTAGAGATAACGGTCACTTTGAACTGTCTTAACCTAACTCTTTTATCTACTAGCTATGTGTCCAATTGGACAATCAAGTGTTAATTCCGCTCTGTTGGCTGGGGTGTTAGAATACACCGACTGCACCTCTGCAGAGGGGTAACTTAAGGATAGAACCCAGGTGGATGAGCAGTTCATATTACAATACTCCACTTTGGCCCTATCTTGAGCTAGACGGGCGGTCGGAGAGGCCCCCTCCGATCAATCGGCTGGTCACGTCAAGCCCTATCACCTATATGATTTTCTTAACCCTATTACCCTTATGGCAAGCCCCAGCCCGTTTTTATCATATGGGTGCTAGAAGGCGGTGACTGAGGGTCTACATGTCCTGGGAATGACGTTAAACTCTATCAGATGGTGAGGTTCCGGTTTTGAAGATTTGGGGAATGTGGAGCACCCCTTCATCACTGTTGCTCCCTGGTCCATTCTGATCCGGAGTGGTAGTACCTGCTAGGGTCGCATTTATGGGTTAAATAGAAAAATGTATTAATAAAAAATTGTATTATCCATTAAGAATTGATTTATTTCAAACTGTATCTGCATTAAATGACCCACTGAGGTTGATATGCCGTAAAACAAAACAAAACCAAGTGTTAATTTTAGGAACTGATAAACCTAATATTCGGATTTTCATATAATATCTACATTATTCACTTAGGTGAACGTATGAGACTATATTTATATATTCCGTATATATATTTACCAACCCCTCCGCACGAGCAGGATGTGACACAAGTTCAATTTCTTAAGCGGAGTTTAACAGGTTTGAATTCAGAGTTTTCCCTTCTCCCAGACCGGTTGCCTAATCAAGGCTAAAGAGCCCAGTCTGCCCTGCTATTTACCCATAGCTGGAGGGAGAGTAGGATTCATACCTTTTCCAAGAGTATTAGCGCTAAGTGAAATGCAATTACTACGTCCAGGATTTGAACTCGGGGCGACGCTTCTATATATTCCGTATAATCACCTGTTTATTAGAATATATTGGGACTGTAGTGGGCAAGTTATGATCTCGACGTGCGAAAGATGTCTACGTTTCTTTTGTAGTTTTATAAAAAAAAAATCACACAGCTCGCATTTTTAGTTCAGATTGAACACACCTGGCAACTAAGTTGTCTCGTCTGAAATATACCCGTATATATATATATATATATATATATATATATATATATATATATATATATATATATATATATATGTATAGTGTGTGAACAAAAAGTATTAAGACAATCAGGCATATTTCTTGTATGTTATTTATTCTCAACTAGTTTCGACCTTAGGTCATCGTCAGGAGAAAATTTCTTATTTGAAGAAATTGTTGATAGATTATTAGAAAGGGAGCCTTATAGAAGAACTATAAAAGTTGAAGTGTTTTTTGTGGGTTTGACATGCTATTAAAATCCGGGTAGACGAGTGTGTTAATAGTAGCATGTCTATTTGTTCTGTGAAAAACCTGTATGAGGTAGGTTATGTTTTTGATGATCTTATATATGTGAGGGGGAGGGGGGCCCATGGGAGTTGTGTGTATGACTATATGTGTATACATATAAATGTATGTGTGTGTTTACATATACATGTGTGAATGTGAGTGTGTGTCTGTATCACTGTACTGTGCGCGTGACTTGTAGATTTTTAATATATATATATATATATATATATATATATATATATATATATATATATATATTAGTAAAGAAAATGCTTAAAAATCGTGTATTTTGCAGTTATGGTACCATTTCTACTCACAGGTAATTGAATATAACCATGAGTTTCATCAGACCACTAACTTTATTGAAATTATTATACAGATAAATTCTGAGTTTGTTTTTTATATTTTCTCGTTATCCTTGTGATGGTATCGGGTTTCAATTTATCTTATCTTTTTAGGAGCTGGTTATGTTTCTGACCTGCTAGAAAATGTTTATCTGGATGGTCTAAAACATTCCATCAGCATTGGAGAGGGGCAGTAGGCGACTTATTTTTTGTTCTGTTTTTTTTTGTTTTTGTTTTTTTTTTTTTCAGACTGGTCATTGTCAGTTCAAAGTAATCTTTTATTTTTGTAATATTCTCATGTTTCTTACCACGTGGACTTATCAACTGTAATCCTTTTTACATAGCTTTCATCCGACAAAAAGTGGGGTCTATTTTGAATACATTAAACTAGAGTATCCTATAATATACATGAAAATCAGTAGCTGGATAAATTACCAAATTTTAAGTAAGGTACTCAGATAACTACATTTTAGATATCTAAGACCAAATATAACAGTAATTTTATTAAATTCTTGTTATATTTAGTTATAGATTTTTAAAATATTGATAAAAAAGAATTGAATCCCGTATCAAGCATGAATAGAACAAAATATCTTCTGCATAACATGACCCATCAAGGGTTGACATGCCGTAAAATCAAACTAACCAAACCTGACAATTAGCCGTCAAAAAGGATGTGTTTGGAAAGGGTTTCATTGTAATTGTTAAATTACCCAACATGCTTTTAAAACAACACTGTGAAAATGACGTTGTATTATTATCGGCGAAAAACAGCGTATTTATGTAGTCCATATGGTTTTGATTCGATCCATTAACATCAGAATAAAAAAAAAGTTTCTATCTTGGTGCCATCTCTTTGAGCCAAGTTATTTTTGCCGAATTTATGTCATAAGAGAGAAGCGCATTTACGAGTGATGAGAGGATTTGCTAATTGTTTAGCATCGATCTTTCTCTTTGATGTAATATGAAATAGATCTTTGCAATCAGATGCGCACACTCTCTGGACAGATAGAAAAACCGTTTACTCTTACTGCGTCAGACGAAAAACAGACTTCATTGAAAATATCTTCTCGTGTGTCCTCTGCTGGTAACATTGCGGTACGCCATAAATGAATCTTTTGTCTGGCACAGTTCAAGAGGGGCATCAGGATAAATCAATTTTGGAGGCGAAACATCAACGTACCGGGAAAATATTTATGCTTATCAAAAAAGCAAAAAGAAACTTGTGAGTTTGAGTTTGAGTTTTGTTTAACGGCATATCAACCTCTGTTGGTCATTTAATGCCAAAAAGTTTATTTTCGATTTCAGTCTTTAAAGAATTTGTTTTGTTTTGTTTGTTTTGTTTTACAGCATATCAACCTCAGTGGGTTATTTAATGCCGATAAAGTTTTAAATAAATCAATTCTTAATGGATAATACATTTTTTTATAAATACATTTTTCTATTTAACCCATAGATGGGACCCTAACAGGTACTACCACTCCGGGGCCAGAGTGGACCAGGGAGCAATGGTGATGAAGGGGTGCTCCACATTCCCCAAACCTCCAAAACTGGAACCTCACTATCAGATAGAGTTTAACGTCATTCCCAGGACATGTAGACCCGCAGCCACCGCCTTCTAGCACCCATATGATAAAAAGGGGTTGGGGCTTGCCATAAAGGCAATAGGGTTGGGGCAATCATATAGGTGCTAGGGCTTGACGCGACCAGTCGTTTGATCGGAGGGGGCCTCCCGACCGCCCGTCTAGCCCAAGATAGGGCCAAAGTGGAGTATTGCAAGTCATGAACTGCTAATCCACCTGGGTTCTATCCTTAAGCATCACGGGTCACCACCCACGGCTAACAGGTGGCCCAATTGGGGGAGTCTTAACCCTCTGCAGAGGTGCAGTCGGTACATTCTAACGCCCCAGCCGACAGGGCGGTCTTTAAAGTAGTGGTTCTATGGAGATAATTGGTAAAGAAACTTGTGTAGAAGGAATTTAAAACTTTAGAATAACATAGGAACTGTTGTTTTTAACAGAACTATGCAGGATTGAACTATATTTAATAAGTGTTAATTGAAAACTTTGGTTAAGTTTGAAAGGAATTATTTTGCGTCAGAAACACGTTAGAAATGACCTTTTTACACTTTTTATTAGTGCTTATCAAAAAAGAGGTTGTGTAGAAACACTCAAATGTTCTCTTGTTTCAAGCTATAACCCCACCCCCCCAAAAAAAAATTTACATAAAATCCAAGACAAAGGAAATTACACTTGTAACAAACCAATATATTCAGTATGTATAGGTGCGTGGCATAATGCTGATCATCGTACGTCTCTCTCTCTCCCCCTCTCTCTCTCTCTCTCTCTCTCTCTCTCTATATATATATATATATATATATATATATATATATATGAGAAGTAAATACACAAGCGATGTGTTTATGATATGGCTTTTTTTAGCCGACAATTTTGGGGAGAATATGTGCTTAATTGAAGTCGTACCTAATTTTGAAAGTTAATTAATTAATAATTGATTAATTAGGCGGGCATACCTATTTAAATGTAAGGTTAACAAATCGAGAAAAATCAATCTCTGTATGTACATATAGAGATTGATTTTTCTCGATTTGTTTAGCCTTACATTTAAATAGGTATGCCCGCCTAATTAATCAATTATTAATTAATTAACTTTCAAAATTAGGCACGACTTCAATTAAGCACATATTCGCCATACCTACCATCAGCTCCTTACTTTACCACACAGATCCTGTACTACTCATACGCTGAGTTGGCGAGGACCGGTATCAAACTAGGAACCTTGTGGTTTCTAGCCGAACGCTCTACCGACTGAGCTAACCCGGCTCCTATATATTATTGTGTATACCTTATCATTATAGATGGTAATAACAAATATGTGGTTATATTTCAAAAGGTTTTAATTCAAGTCATAATATGCAGTGCCCTAGTGTCATTTTCAGTCGTACTGCAAGGGCGAGTATCTTCATTCCACTAGCGCTACACCAGGAAGATTGTTTTGCATCTCAGGTGGAGCGCCGAACCTTCTATCTACTGATCCCTTTACCTCATAGATCCTATTTAAGGGTGAGCTACGGATTGTTGCACTTTATTCATCGATTCCATGTTACCCTTCACGTCTCCCGATTTTTGAGACTGGTCAGGAGAGAGGTTTAAACATCAGTAATAATGTGGGTGGCTTTTTACTGTAACAATCTGTCTGACTTTTTCATTTTGCAGATGTGAGCACGACGTCTTCTTTTCATTGTCTCCGATGACTTTTTTCGTGATACTGTAACGTAATGATTGGTTAGCAATAATGCATTTTTTAAATTTGATTTTTATCAGTTTCTTCCTATCTTAAATTCTGGAATTCATATTAATATTATTATTTTGAATAGTGACAGTTCTTCTCCTCCTCCTTTATATCACTTGTTTATTTGAGCTTAAAACTATAATAGTTCCTAGAAAATTTATCAATCCAATGTGTTATGTTAGATTCAAGCTTCTCGGCATGATAACTCTGTGTTTCCTCAAAAATAAAACAGGGTTAATATTGATTTTAACTTCTAAATATAAGACTTAGGTTTATTTTCGGGAGATGTCAAGTGTTTGTGCAGTACGGTGTGATTGTGAACAAAGCTTTTTTCTTTCGTCTGTCTGGCGCTCTCAACTAGTACTTAATTTAGTTTGTTTATTTTGTTTGTTTTACGGCATATCAATCTCAGTGGGTTTTTTAATGCCGATAATGTTTTGAAATAAAGTCATTCTTAATGGATAATCAATTTTTTTTATAAACACATTTTTCTAGTGAACCCATAGATGAGGCCCTAGCAGGTACTACCACTCCGGGTCAGAGTGGACCAGGGAGCAATGGTGATGAAGATGTGCTCCACATTCCGCAAACCTTGAAATGTGGAACCTCACCATCAGATAGAGTTTAACGCCATTCCCAGGACATAGACCCACAGCCACGCCTTCTAGCACCCATATGCTATAAAATAGGGTTGGGAAAATCATATAGGTGATAGGGCGTTGACGGGCGATTTGCATCAACCGCCCGTCTAGCCCAAGAAAGGGCAAAATCAGTAAGTGTTATTTGCACAAATCAAATGTAGTAAGTTGTCAGGGCGGCCTAAAGTCGGTATCAGCCAAATCAGCGAGGGAGTCTATCCCCTTTTCACTAGCGCTAGACCAAGGAGATTGTTTTGGCGTCTGAGGTGTAGCACCACACCTACCATCAACTCCTTACTTTGCGGCACATATCCCTGTGCTACTCATACGCTGAGTTGGCGAGGGGCGGTATCGAACTAGGAACCTTGTGGTTTCTAACCGAACGCTCTACCAAACTGAGCTAACCCGGCCCCAAATCAAATGTAAATAGATATAAATAGTAGGATCCTTGATACGACAACCTGTCTTGGAGGAGATAAAATCAAACCAGCTGTACTCCGATTAAGAATGGACCTTGTGTCATATTCTTCTCGTAGCAAAGGGATTGGATGAATAAAGAGATATAAAGAAAATTTATGTTTAAATGTTTTTGTATGAACCAAAACCTTTTAATTCAAATTAAAACATGATGTAACCGCCATATAATAATACAAAAAACAAAGAGAAAAAAAACAAAGAAAAAAACAAAAACAATAGAATGACGATACATGAAAAAAAAAATAATTAAAGATTAATTCTTTATCTCCATTTTAAAAAAATGTTCGTATAGTTTAATTGCATGCAGTAAAAGGATTTGGCGTCGTAATCTGAGTTATCGAGAAAAAACAAGAATAACAATAAAAATTAACACCTGTGTAATTTTCATTCCCGGCCTGAATGTTTGTTGTTGTTGTTTTTTTTTCAAAGAATTATGCTCCCGCGAGAAAACATGTGTTGAGAGATTAAATGGACTTAAAAAAAAGTTCAATGCCAAATTAAAACTGACGTTTAATGCTACAGATAAATAGAAGAGAAAAAAGAAAGAATATTTCACGGCAGTATATTTCAGATCAAAATAAAGGGATCAAATTATTTTCACCATATGAATATATATAATATATATATATATATATATATATATATATATATATATATATATAGGACTATTACTCGCCTTTCTCCTTATTCTGAGATAAAAAATTTTATCACCTTCCATATACCAACAAAAGCCCTGAAGATGATCTAATTAATAGATCGAAACACTGCAGCGTCGTCCAATAAACTCACCGCTTAACTCATTTAAACCTGTGTTTTTTTCAAAAAAATTTATTATACAATACATATATATATATATATATATATATATATATATATATATATATATATATATATATATATATTATTATTATATATAATCTCAACTAGTTTCGATCATCAGGAGAAAATTTATATTTGAAGAAATTGTTGATACATATTAGAAAGGGAGCATTATAGAAGAGTTATAAATGTTCAAGTGTTATAGTGAGCACGATGCGACACAAGTTCAATTTTTAAGTAGAACCTAACAGATTTGAATTTCCAGTTTTCCTACTGCAAGATCTGTTTCTGTCCTAAAGTTAAATAACACATACTGTTTGTATTTATCCCTGACTGGAGTGAGAATAATTATATTCATTTCTTTCCCAAAGAAATTAGTCCTAAGCGAAAAAGCAGACAGCCTCCTCCAGCATTTGAACTCTCTTCCCCGTCTCTCCTTCTAACGACGATAAGCATTACACAATAACTACCTCCATTTTGTCAAGGTGTATAGCAAGCTATTCAGAAACATATTTAGAAAAAAAAAATGAATGCAGTAAACGTAAATTTCTTGATAGTATATCTCGGCCCGCCTATCCACCACTATCCGCCGACAGAAACCTCAAGAGTGCGTATAAGAGAAGAAAGTAGGCACTTGCACTTGAAGTGGAGAGCGGTTAAAAGAGCCTGATCGCTGTTGGGCAGAGAGTCAGTAATTGAGACGTATGTTTGACTGTTGGTTTCTCTGAGGGTGAGGCCTACGAGTCAAGTACCAGAACCGCTCAGCACTTATGGCTATCAAGTGGATAAGAGGCAGTGCTAAAGTAGAGAAACACGCTGAAGACGCGACAGAAAAGAAGAGACAGATTTGAAACTGGAGGAGAACTATAAAAAGAGGTGAATTGCTTAC
This sequence comes from Doryteuthis pealeii, assembly GCA_023376005.1. Lineage (NCBI taxonomy): Eukaryota > Metazoa > Mollusca > Cephalopoda > Myopsida > Loliginidae > Doryteuthis > Doryteuthis pealeii. The sequence goes on from CM042146.1 coordinate 16,438,356, forward strand.
ATACAACAAGAGTTTTTAAACGTATTATATATCTGTTGAATGAATAAAACGAAATATCGTTTGTCTGAAGCGATTATCTACATAGTAGCGTACTTGTTGTGTAATCCGATACCTATGTACACAACTACTTATCGTTTGTGTGCGTAACACATTTAGGTATAAATATACATGAGAAGTTGAATTTTTTGTGGAACAAGGTGATTTAACTCAGCCGAAGCAAGCTGGAATAGGAAAATGAGACGGTCTAAATATACCAAGAGGGGGAGATAGGAAGTGGAAAGTTGTCTAATTGAAAGAAGAAGGTAGAGAAAGAGAAAGTAAGGTGTTAGATAATGTTTGGTTGATACTATTGGCTTATCAAACCGTCTATGTATATTTTTTTTTTACCAAGGGGTTAGGGAATCATATACATTGTACATTCATATTCACATTTTTTCGAGATTCTTTCTATTTTGGGTGGGTTGGGGGAGAGCATGGTCCCATCGAACCAAAAATAATATTTGAACAGATTTATTTGAGCCATAGATGGGCCACTTGTTGGAATTTTTTATGTATATAATTATTTACTAAGCTCAGCTTAGATGTGGCACAAGGCCAGAAGTATGGGCGCCCAATGAGAATCGAACTCACTAACAATGGTCTGCTAATCTAGCTTGCTAACCATTACACCAAATGATATATGTATATGAGGCATGAGGCAAGTAGTCACTTCTACTTATAGACTCGTTGACTACCACGTGAGCAGGGAAGGCAACCTATTGTCCAATCACTGGCAGTGCTGCTGCTGCTGTTGTTTATTTATACTAGCCTGATTCTTAACCTTAGATCATTACTACATGGATCATCTTGGACGACGGAACGTAGTACTATGCCACAGGACTTATTGACTTACCAAAGGATACTTACCACCGGATACTATTGACTTATTACTTACTTATTTACTTTAAGTCCTTTACATCTGGAACCAAGGATGGCGGCCAGATACTCAACACCACTAATATACTAGAACTCCGGATTATAGTGGGACTGAGACTAACGGCTATGAATAGGTATTATACCAGATCGTAAAACCGGGGTCTCACGAACAAATGCAGTTTAATGTCATACCTGTAATACCCCGTTATTTTCGGGGTCATAGGCTCTGCGGGGGATACTTTCAGTAAAGTCTGTCGAGAGAAGGCGATGAAAGGCGGAGTCATGTTAGAAAAAGAAATATGTCAGTAATTGAATTGTTTGTACTATCAACAATATCTTCCTTCTGTGCACAAGTATTTAAGTTTTAATATAATCAAATAATGCACTGAATTTAAAAGACTTATGAAATCAAATAAGAACACAAAAATGCTAACACTCATTCTGACTTTACTCTAACTAATGTCAATAGAGTGGTTTAAATCAGCTGAACCAAGATCATCATTTGTTTACGTCCCTACGGTCATTGCCCCTGGTAGGTCTTACGCACGGCATGCAGAATACGCACAGAGCTGATTGATGTGGATTTTTGCTGGTTAGCCTACTTTTTTTGCTGGTTAGCCTGTACTGTAGTTATTTATGGTTTTGGATGCTGATATTGGCAGTCATTTTTTTTTACCAATAGTTTGACGATTTCTATCTGTCAGGTGGAATGAATAACCGTACAATTCGAGCATTGATATGTAGTTTTTGAATACTGTTTCATCTTGTGCAAAGCTTTTGATATATTGTTTTAACACTTCTTGTATACGTTTATGGAAGTGTAAAAACTCTATGTTGTTAAGTAATCGAATAGTATCTAACAACGATTGAAATATTTTTAAGAAATTTCATGAACCTCCACAAAGCCTAACGCAGTTACCATACTTCGTATTGTGAATACAAAAGAAAATTATATATAGGATTGATTTTAATACGTCGGAGAATAAAACAATAATATCAGAAATCAATAACACCAAGTAATTAATTATTAAACGCGTTTTTGTTCATACAATTATTCACGCTACATACGAAATGAACATTTCTCATTGATAGATCACACATTGCATGATTTTAAACACATTATTTAATAATAATTAATATTTTTCCATATTTAATAATAACTATTATAATAAACACGTTTTTGTAAAAACAATTATTCACGCCACATACGAAGTGAACATTTCTTATTGATAGATCACACATTGCATGATTTTAAACACATTATCTAATAATAATTCATATTTTTCCATATTTAATAATAATATTATTATAAATACTTTTTGTTAATATAATTATTCACGCCACATACGAAGTGAACATTTTTATTGATAGATCACACATTGCATGATTTTAAAACATTATTTAATAATAATTAATATTTTTCCATATTTAATAATAATTATTAGGATTTTTTAATACAACTATCACAATACGAAGTGAACATTTATCATTGAAATACATATTGCCTGTAAACACATTATTTTTAATTTATTTTTTATTAATAATTATTATAATAAACACGTTTCTTTTAATACAACTATTCACGCCACATACGAACTGAACATTTCTCATTGATAGATCACACATTGCAGGATTTTAAAAACATTAATAACATGGACCTTTCGGGGCCTATGTCTATTAATGAAATTAACAGCGTGATTAAAGGGGGCTATCCCTCCAATAAACACTTGCCCTTGATTTAAAGGGGCAGGAACGGGTTTATTGACCAGTGCCCGAGGCACCGCCCCTGAGGAGGAATGCCGATGGGATTCACGCAATTTTATACACCTATCATCCCGCGAGCTTTAGTTCGTGTGCGGTCCGACATTAAAAAGACCTTGTGTCACAGCCGCATACGTGGGATACGAGGTAAATAACTTGATAATATGGGCTGTAATGAGGCAAATGAATCTCAGCTGGACCTTTTTAGAGACATTGTTAATAAATAAGATGCTAAGTAATATGAAATAAGGATTATTTAATCACCATTGAGAATATAACTAAGGGGATTGTGGCGTTGTTGGTGACATAGATTCGGTTACAGATAACAGACACATAATCACCATTACAATAGGATGAAGGAAAACATGATAATGACAGTAAGATCTTACGGATTATTCTGTTTTTAGTTGGTTTATATATATATATATATATATGTGTGTGTGTGTGTGTGTGTGTGTGTGTAAAGATGAAACTGGAAGTGAATCCGACGGTATGTTGAAAGAATGAATAAAGGAAAGAAAGTATAGATAGGATAATAAAGGATAATTTTAATCAATATCACTTACACGTGTTTCGGTCAGGAGTTTATCTATGTGTACAATATTTAAACTATTATTATTTTTAAATAAACAAATGAAAAATATTATTATTATTTCATTTCATTTGTTTATTTAAAAATAATAATAGTTTAGATATTGTACACATAGATAAACTCCTGACTGAAACACGTGTAAGTGATATGGATTAAAATTATCTTTTATTATCCTATCTATACTTTCTTTCCTTTATTCATTCTTTTAATACACACACACACACACACATATATATATATATAGAGAGAGAGTAAACTACAGACACGTGTTTCGATGTATCACCTCTCATCAGTGCAGTTATACCATTTTAGCAGCTACCTCTGGCCGGGTTCGAGACCCGAACGAACTTATGCTCGCCAAACCTTTTACCCATACGGCCACAATCAGCAGGCTATTTAATCGCTACATTTCTAAGCGGAAATGAATTCACCAAGAGGTCTCAAACACACACACACACACACACACACACACACACACACACACACATATATATATATATATATATATGTGTGTGTGTGTGTGTGTGTGTGTAATTAAGTTAATGCAGCGTGTGCATGGATTCAGCTCCTGGTTACTGACAGTTTCTCGTCTATGTGATCTTCAGACCAAATGCATTCGGTCTAAGGATCGCATAGGCGAGAAAAACACTCCTGTGTCAAATATCTACATACTCGCTCTAATCACTGGAGTAGTGATGGTTGGGCTGACGCTATTGCCTTAAATTTGTTCTCACGCAACACAGACTATAAGAAGACCATAGTTTATCATTTTTGTGAAGCATATGTTCTGTTAGGGACGATAGACTTTCTAAATCTCCAGCAAATAATAAATACTCCTATTATGCTGGATACGCAAAAGAGTGTGTAAAATTGGAATTAAATGCATTAGTCCAGTGCGCTTTAAAAGAAATCTGTAATAAACTGATCTTGATATCAAGAGAAAATACCTATAGAAAAAAAACCTTCAATATTTAATGTTTTATTATAAAAAAATATTATACGTTTTATCTGTGGGTACGGCGATAAACAAGACAGAAATCGCAATCTAAAACACATGAATAATTAAACGACACGAAAGAAAAGATATGAATAAGTATGAAATAATAATTACATTAGATGAACTGTGCGTATCTCTATATTACGAATATTATAGGAAGCGCGTGGTGTAATGGTTAAAGTCATGGAAAATGGACTCGTCGCCCCGAGTTCAAATCCTGGACGTGTTAATTGCATTTCACTTAGTAATAACACCCTTGGGAATGGTATGAATCCGACTCTCCCTCCATCTATGGGTAAATAGCAGGGCAGACTGGGTTCTTTAACCATAGCTAGGTAACCAGTCTGGGAGAAGGAAACACTCTGAATTCAAAACCTGTTAAACTCCGCTTAAGAAATTGACCTTGTGTCGTATCCTGCTCGTGCGGAGGAGTTGGTAAATATGTATATATTACTAACATTATATAAGTTTAATGCATTAGTGTATCTATGGATACACTAACACTGAACATTCAACAGGGAAAGACAATAAAAGTAACTCACAAATATTAGTGAAATAGATCACTAATTAGGATCGAGCCTAATCTAGCAGTGACCCCCAATCGGATTTATCAGGTTTGAATCAGAATCTTCCTTCACCTAGATTAAGTGCCTAACCAAGATTAACTAGCCAGTCTGACCTACTATTTCCCCATAGCTGGAGGGAGAATGTGAACTGTAGGTTCGTCCTAGGATTTGAAATTGAGTCTACGAGTCTATTTCATATGAATTAACCATTACACCACGCACCTCCAACGCAAGAATAATAATAAATTGGTTAATACTTATATTATCTTTCCTTTGCCAGGAAGAGTTATCTTTCCGCGGTGTTGCCGTTTGTTCCCACTGGGGGGCCTCGGGTATTTAAGCGCCTTATTTGAACTTCTCTTCCTCTTTAGCTAAATCTCCGGTACGAGCACATGGGTTAGACTACTGTCTACCCTTTCTCGGTAGGGCTCCCCCCGCTCATAGTAAGTGAGTTCTATGTACGGACGTCCAGTCCTTTTATTTATGTATGTTTATGTACACTATCCTATCTATCTCTATTGTTTATGTGTAATTTTTATTCATGTGCTGTATTATATAAAATGTTTTGTCTCAGAAGTGTGTCGGAGTTTTATGTTCAATTATGACCTTGAATCTTACTCTTACAACCCGCAATAGAATAACATTATATATGCCTTACACAGGTAAACTGCACACTTCCATCCAAAGAACAATATAATAATGTAAGGTGATACAAGAGTATTAACGTAAAGGTTTTTCATCGCCACCAATGTGGTAATAGGATTTATTTCATTGGAAAATGATAAGTATAGGTGTTCAGTTCATCAAAGTCATAATGAAAAAGATATTGAGAAATGGGTTCCATTTTTCACGCAACCAACTGATACGAAATGTGGGAAATCATGTCTCAAGGGATATAAGAAAACAGTCATCGAAACCACCATAAGATAAATATTATTACCGTACAACATGAAATTACTTAATTACATTAAAAAACTACAGGAAATCCCTCACAATAACCCATGCACACATAACCACGCACACACATACACACACATATGTATATATCGATAATATACTTTCTATATTTATGAATAAAGTGTACTCAATATATATACATATATATATATAATGGACTCTCCCGTCGATTTTCGACGTATGAGGGTTCATACACACAATGAACTCACACACAGGGGTTTGTTTATAGTGGTGAAGGCTTGTGTTGGACCATCCACACTTTTTGGCACAGTCGATAGGAAAGAATTGTGCATCAAGGTTGCCACAAACCCAATCAACGACCGACCTCAGGAATTTTGAATTCAGAGTTATCCTTCTCCTAGACTGGTTACCTACCCAAGGCTAAAGGGCCCAGTCTGCCCTACTATTTAACCCAAAGCTGGAGTGAGAATATATGGATTCATACCTTTTCCAAGTGTATTAGCGCTATATATATATATATATATATATATATATATATATATATATGTGTGTGTGTGTGTGTGTGTGTATGTGTGTGTGTGTGTGTGTATGGCTGTCCTAAAACAGATGAAGCTGTCTATGAGAATTTTACATATATCCATATTTATATAATTATCTGTTAAATTCTCACTCACCCATTAAGGGTGCTGATGGTCAATAGTGAGGAAGTTTGACTGGTGATGAATCGGTCGGTTTCGTTACCGTTAGGAGGAAGAATGTTTTTCAAGCCACATTGAAGAGACGTGATATGTCATAACACGGTGTTTGTGGATGACTATATATATATATATATATATATATATATATATATATATATATATATTATGAAATTTTATTGAAGTCGCTCCTAAAGAGCTCTACCCATATATATATATATATATATATATATATATATATATATATATATATGAGAAGTAAATACACAAACGATGTTTTTGATATGGCTTTTTTTAGCCAACAATTCTTGGGAGAATATGTGCTTAATTGAAGTCGTACCTCACTTTCAAAATTAGGTAGGACTTCAATATATATATATATATATATATATATATATATATATATATATATCGCTTCTATATGGAGCATTGAATGCAGCCGTTACATACATATAGTGTGTATTAAAACAGTTCAAATCCCCTTCACATTCTGTGGGTGACGATAGCTGAGCGGTTAAGCTGTCACCAGATGCTGAATCGATCGGGTTTTTATCCCTGCTGTTGGTAGCTCACAAATGTCTAGCCACACTGAAGAGACTTGATAAGTCGAAACACGTGTCTATAGATGACTATATATATATATATATATATATATATATATATATAGTCATCCATCGACTTATCAAGTCTCTTCAGTGTGGCTAGACATTTGTGAGCTACCAACAGCAGGGATAAAACCCAATCGATTCAGCACCTGGTGGACAGCTTAACCGCTCAGCTATCGTATATATATATATATATATATATAGAGAGAGAGAGAGAGAGAGAGAGAGAGAGAGAGAGAGAGAGGAGAGAGAGAGAGAGAGAGAGAGAGTATCTGGTAAATCCAAAATCTAATGGATTTTAAAGAAATTCATCAGGCACAGAAATTGTGTAATTTCTGTGCCTGATGAATTTCTTTAAAATCTGTCAACAAGTTTCACTGAAAATAACCGTCAATCCTGTACCGGAACCTGGAGCAAGTTGATGTTACTGTTTCTCAGGGAAGGGTCTCAAAAACTACCTTAATAGTGTCAATTAAGTGGGCTTTTGTAGTACTGGCCCGGCGATTGGTGTCTTTCTCAACAGCGCCACATACATAATAATCCATGGGGTTAAGATCTTGGGAGTTCGGAGTCAAAACATTAGGACTGGTGTAGCCGTAAAAATTCACCGGCAACCATTTTTTGACATTACCCAGAGGTGTGACAGGGGGTCGAATCCTGCTCACATACATATGTCCTATCATTAGCTACCCTTGTTATCCAGGGCTTGACTACAGTGTTTAGCAACTCCACATAGGCATCTAAGGGTCGTCCAACACTTTTTTCGTCAGATTTTCGAGGAATTCTACAGTATGAACGCAATCAGATCGGCTGTTATATTGCTTTCTTAGAGCCTCGTAGCCTCGTAGTCTCTATCGCTATTCTCCAGTTCATGCCTGATTGTTTTTATAGTGTTCTTGGAGCATTGGGCAACAACCACAATCTTCTTTTTTTCATGGCCGGCGATGATCCTCAACATACAAGTTATTCTTTTCCATGATTCAGGTAGGTTCCAGTCATCCATTCTATCTGTCACCACGTATATGAATGAAGAAGGGTCCAAGCTTTTAAATGCGTAGTGTGCGTCAGTACCTCCAACAAAAGCAGAAAAATAACCAAATATAAATATGTCAAATTTAGCTGGAATATATATATATATATATATATATATATATATATATATATAAGTCATCCACAGGCACGTGTTTCGGCGTTTCACGCCTCTTCAGTGTGGCTAGACACGACAACTATCCTTGGCTAGGGTTGAAAGCCGACGGACTGTTTTCCAGCCTGCAATATTATCCCCTTACCACTGACAGCTGCTGTAGCGAGGCTGGTGTTTTAACTATTAAATACATAGATCTGTTTATATATTTTACGGTCACAGAGAGATCAAGTTTGCGGGCAAACGATCATTGCTTATATGATTAGTTGTGATAGTTGATTTAAATCACCCCTTATAGAAAGCTCATACTAAATTTTATGGGAGCATATATTAATAAGCCATCAACAGACCCGTATTTAGGCGTTTCACGCCTCTTCAGTGGGACTAGACACAACAACTATCCTTGGCTAGGGTTGAACTCCGATTGAATGTTTGCCAGTTTGCATTCAATGTCGCAATGTCGCAATATTCCAAATACAGATGCAGTTGTCTAGTCGCTAAATAAAAGTAATAAGAAAACTATTGATTTAATCAACCTCTTCTGTACTCACAGTATGTGTCGCAAACTCAATTTTAAGCGGGTAATATTTTTCTCCATTAGTGAATTAGCATTACTGTCTTTGAGTAAGTTTCGGTTTCAACTTGGCTTTTGCTTTTTTCTTATTCCCAGCTGAATTGGAGTAGAAATTGCATACCAGTAATCTTGTTATCTAACCAAGGATAAATAACCCAGTCTGTCGAGACTATTTACCCATAACTGGTGGTAAACGGATGGATTTATATGTGTAACCAGGATGTAGAGTATTGGAACTCAGGTCACCCAATATATTTCCTACGACAATAATAAGATTAGCACGTTTTGTCGATCTTTAAAATACGGCAAATTGTGAGTCGATGATCGTAAAAATGATTTGGACTCAATTCCATTCTTAAAGTGTAAAGTTAAAGAATTTTCTTGGAGGCTACATTTGGTATTTGTTAAAAGCAAATAGTCGATTGTCTTTCGTGTCTGAACGCCTCACTAATAAACAAAAATGATATGGTTTTCCGAAATTAGGATATTTTAGCGAATATATATATGTATATATATATATATATATATATATATATATATATATATATATACTAGCAAATATATGCACCCTCCGGGTGCAAGTATTTAAGTTTTAATGTAATAAAATATCGTATTAAATTAGAAAGTCTAATAAGAATGCAGATAAAAAGATTTGAAACAGAGTGGGGGTATAATAGAAAAATAGAAATGAAACTTACTCTTCCATCACTGCCGTCTTTCATTGCTGAATTTTACTTATTTAACTATTTAGTTAAATTAGGAAATAAAGAATAAAATTACACTTAATTTTTCTTGTTAATGGATTTCATTTAAGATTCATTGGAGAGATTTTTGCTTATATTCATTAAAATGAAACCAAACAATTAGAAATCAATAATACTAAGCACATATTTAATAAAATCACATTTTTAATATCAATATGCAAATTAGCCTTCCCGTTCACACTGCAAACCGCTATTTTTTGTATATATAAATACAATTGCATGTTATTTGTATGTAGATATGGACAGCACTAATAAAAAGGGGAAGCAATTTTATTAATAATTGAGGTTTAAATATAAATAAAATCATGGAGAATGTGATGTAGATAACTATGTTAATTGTGACTTGATTAGTAATATAGTTTCGGTTACAGACAGAAAAACACACAATCTCCATTATAATAAGATATATATATATATACACACATATATATATATATATATATATATATATATATATATATAATACCCTTGGGAAAGGTATGAATCCATGTATTCTCCCTCCAGCTATGGGTTAAATAGTAGGGCAGACTGGGCCCTTCAGCCTTGGGTAGGTAACCAGTCTAGGAGAGGGATAACTCTGAATTCAAATTCCTGAGGTCGGTCGTTGATTGGGTTTGTGGCACCCCTTGATGCACCAATTCTTTCCTATCGACTGTGCCAAAAAGTGTGGATGGGCCAACTCAAGCCTTCACCATTATAAACAAATCCCTGTGTGGATGTTCATTGTGTGTATGAACCCTCATACGTCGAAAATCGACGGGAGAGTCCATTAATATATATATATATATATATATATATGCTTAATTGGAGTCGTACCTAATTTTGAAAATTAATTAATTAATAATGAATTAGGCGGGAATACCTATTAAATGTATGGCTAAACAAATCGAGAAAAATCAATCGGCAAAAAGCCATTCAAAACAAACCGTGTTTACAACTTATCATATCGTCGTGTAATAAAGTCACTAGAAGAGGATATTAACCTACCCTAAACAAATCGTAAAATCCAAGAAGTCCGTTTGGTGTAGAGGTTATGGGATCGGCCTGTCAGCTTGGCAGTTCGGTTTCAAATCACGCACCGGGCGGTCTTCCGATCTATAGCTCTGCTGATGAGGCCTAATAGGCCGAAATGTACATACAGAGATTGATTTTTCTCGATTTGTTTAGCCATACATTTAATAGGTATTCCCGCCTAATTCATTATTAATTAATTAATTTTCAAAATTAGGTACGACTCCAATTAAGCACTTATTCTCCCAAAAATTATCGGCAAAAGCCATTCTAAACAAACCGTGTTTACAATATATATATATAATATATATATATATATATATTATATATTATATATTGAAAAGATAATTGTAAGAAAATTATGTATACTTTGGTTTGGATGAAATGTATTATTGTATTATTTTTATCGTATTCATCCTAAGTACATATATTTTTCGTACACTATCTTTCGGATTCATCTTTAATTCTAATCACATATCGCCATCTCCAACAGATTGTTTGATCACTTCATACTGTCGTGCCGTAAGTCAACCAAAAGGTGCGATATACACATCAGTTTAAAATAAACGAGTAAAACTGGGAAAGCCAGCTAGTGTAGTGGTTAGAATCTCCGCCTGTCAGCCTTTCAGGTAGGGTTCGAATCACGCACAAAGCACTGTCCTGTCTATAACTCTGCCGATGAGGCCTAATAGGCTGAAATGTACATACAGAGATGACTTTTTCTCGATTTGTTTACGCCTTACATTTAAACCGATATGCACGCCTAATTTATTTAATTATAATAATTAATTCTCAAATTAGGTATGACTTTAATTAAGCACATAATCTCCCCCTATATACATATATATATATATATATATATATATATATGTGTGTGTGTGTGTGTGTGTGTGTGTGTGTCTTCTTTTATATAAACATACGCAACATTATCTGAAATATATATTTTGAATATGTATACACATACAGATATATGGAGTACAATTTCAAGTGCGCACATACACACACATACACATATGCATATACATATATATATATATATGTGTGTGTGTGTGTGTGTGTGTGTGTGTGATGAGATGATTGAGGCCTAATAGACTGAAATGTACATACAGAGATGACTTTTTCTCGATTTGTTTACGCCTTACATTTAAACAGATATGCACGCCTAATTCATTTAATTATAACTAATTATTCTTAAATTAGGAATGACTTTTTTTAAGCCCATAATTTCCCAAAAAAATTGTCGGCTATCGCCATCTTAAACACGTTGTTTGATCACTTCATATATATATATATATATATATATATATATATATATATATATATATATATATATAATCGTATAAGCAATTATGGTTGTAATGTTTGATTATTAATGATGGAAAATTATGCATGAAATAAGTATTTTATTGTCAAAATTATTTTGACTAATTTTCATCATTCAAATTTGATGTTTCGAAACATTCAAAGCTTTCAAACTAATTTTGTTATGCATATTTGTAAATTATTCCTAAAATGGCTTCAAAATGCCTGCATTTTCGATTTGTAAACAGATTGAATGAAAAGGACAACGTACGTATTGTGAATAGATTTCTGTATCTTCGGTTTTACTAGTGCTTACGTGTGCATGTGCAACCAGAATACATTCATATTAGAAACTGTGCATTTTTCCAATCTCTCTCCCCCCCTCTCTCTCTCTCTCTCTCTCTCTCTCTCTTTCACTCACTCCCTCTCTGTTTCTGAAACACCCATACACGCACAGGCATACTCACAT
>CM042146.1:16455668-16480668 GCA_023376005.1 Doryteuthis pealeii
TATAGATAAACAGGGATAATTGTGGCTTAGGAGGCAAGCCAATGCGAGTGCCAATAACTCTGTTCGTCGGGCGTAATTTCCACATCTCTCTATTGTATTGTCTACTTTCTGTTAATACATTTTCTACTTTTCGTTACCCGTTGTTTTGTTCTTATTTGACCCCTTAAAAACCTCACAACATATATATATATATATATATATATATATATATATATATATATATATATATATATATATATGGTTATATTTTTGACCATTATCCATATATTTCAATATAAACCATTCTTACTTTTTTTCATTTTGCCAGCTGCTGCTAACTTACTTCCCCATCCTTAGCCAACGGATACCTTGTTGCTGTTGGTTGGTTGGTTGGCTGATTGGTTGGTTGGCTGGTTGGTTGGATTTCTACGACATATCAACCCATTGGGTCAATTAATGCCGAATATATTTTGTTTTATTAATACTTAGTGGGTATTCAAAACCGTTTAACTCTTAACTTTCTAATGTTAACATTCTTAAACACATTTTTTAAAATCCCATTTCGTTCTATTCAATTTATAGATGGGTCCCTAACAGATACAACCATTCTGTTTGAGAGTGAACCTGGGAGTAATGGTGATGCAGAGGTATTCCACATTTCTCAGAGCTCCAGAATTGCAAATTAACCATCAGATAGATGTTAACGTCATACCCAGCACGTGTAACGTTGTGCCTTTTTCTTTCACGGCACTAATTCGTATATGTTATGTGGCCGTCGTCTTTTTCATACGGTGTGGAAACTTCTTGGGGTTGTTTACAACTCCACGCAGAATCTCTAGTAGTCAGCCTTCAAGCCCCAAAATTCTTCCTAACTTCTTTCGTTTATGGTCAAGCAAAAGGTATCACGTTTCACGACCGTGGGTCTTTAGTCACGGTCAATTTGACTTGTTGACAAGTATATATCTCCTTAGCATCAGTCAAGTATCTGTTCACGTTTGTTTGTTTAATGGCTTTCATTCAATGCACTCCTGGAGAAGCAAGGATGAGCTCATGAGCAACGTTCTCCTGTGGAAGCCAACACATGGAAATGCAGGCGTGGGGCGCCCGGCAAAGACCTACATTGACCAGCTGTGCGAGGATGCTGGCTGCTCCGCAGAGGACCTCCCACGTGCAATAAATGATAGGGAAGGTTGGCGAGAGATTGTCATGGATATCCGTGCTACAAGCGCGACATGATGTTGATATATATATATATATATATATATATATATATATATATATATATATATATATATATATATATATATATTTGGGCGCTGATTGTTTTATTTGTGTAGTTTCCACCGGGCATACAGACATGCATACATGCATACACACAACTGCCTTTATATATATATATATATATATATATATATATATATATATATATATATATATAGATGGTTATATTTCAGACCATTATCCATAGTTTTTCAATATAAACCATTCTTGCTTTTTTCACAATTTTTACACTTATCAGATAAACAAGGAATATATATTTTCCGACTAAAAATAAAATTGTCTATGTAATTTTACTAGTTTTAAGGGTTTCTATACAAATCTATATGTTTATTTTTAAGTAGATATGACTTATATAGAAAATGTTTTAAGTTTGAAATATTTCCCATATCTGTTAACATAACATTTTTCTTCTATTTTAACATAAACCATTTATTAAAATTTCCCAAAGCTTTCAATCTAGATACTTATCAGATATACTGAGAGTATTTATTTATCTATAGAAAAGGAATATTAATATATACTTTATTCAACAATGCTTCTAAAATAAAGAAACATCCAAAAATCTTATTTCCTTCGGCGAAGAGCATAAGGCCCGGGGTTTGTTATTGTTCACTCAGCGCCCCCTTGCCTCATATGGTAGAGACGTCTCAGTATCATTGACAGGTTGGTTTCGGAGGAATTTCTCCGTGCTGTATCGTGGCTGAAGCAGTATAGTTCTGAAGTCCCGGTTTCGATTTCTGTCGGAGGGAAGTCGTTAGTATACATCGCTGATGAGACTTAATAAAGTTGAAACGGTCTGTACGATGTTCTACACACCGAGTAGTTCTTTGCGAAATTCACTTGTCATTATTGTCTTCTGTAATTATCGAATTAGCGATGTTAATACACGAATAGCAAAGGCATGGGCGGCCACAAATAGATTATCAGTCATATGGAGGTCCGATCTCCCTGGCAAGCTGAAGCGACAGTTCTTCCAGACTGTGGTTGTGTCGGTGCTGCTGTATGGCTGCACCACCTGGACCCTGACAAAGCGTCTTGAGAATAAGCTAGATGGGAGCTGCACAAGAATGCTGCGTGCAGTCTTGAATAAGTCGTGGAAACAGCACCCCACAAGGAAACAGCTGTACGGTCACCCGCCCCCCATCTCACAAAATATCCGAGTGAGACGGACAAGGCATGCAGGACACTGCTGGAGAAGCAGGGATGAACTCATAAGCGACGTTCTCCTGTGGAAGCCAACACATGGACATGCAAGTGCGGGGCACCCAGCAAGGACCTACACTGACCAGTTATGTGAAGATGCTGGCTGCTCCGCAGAGGAGCTTCCAGGTGTAATGAATGATAGGGAAGGTTGGCGAAAGATTGTCATGGATACCCGTGCTGCATGCGCAACATGATGATGATGATGATGCGATATGCGCATTGTAATTGCCTTCAAGCAAAATATATAAATATTAATATATACTTTATTTATAGTGTTTTTGCGTCTTTCATTGCTTGTTTTTACTACTTTATTTTAGTATAAAAGCGTTATAATACCAGGGAAGTGGTAAAATTGATATAGGCTATATATCTATTGACCCCCGCCTGTCTTATCAAATACCAAACTTGAAAGAAGGTTCTAGAAAATGAAAGAGGGCGTTACTGTTAATATAATTGATCAAAAGTCATCTTTGAAATAGTTGAACCGTTTCAGATGGATGTTTACTTGACCCTTTGGCAGTTTTCTTGCAAAAAGATCACACATTATTTGATTTAGATGGTTTTACATTGTCAAAAGAAAAGCCAGACTCACCAGGTCTGGTTTATGTCGTCCAGCCCGTGTCATTACGCCTTAAATCGATAAACAAAACCCACGTGCCTCCTCAGGTTAGTAGTTGTGACATTGATTACAAAGATTTATCCCTTAACAATTTGATCTTGTCAGACAACGATACATTAATCTTTTTGTTGTCTATATGTGATTTATGAATGTATGTTTTCAACCTATAGATTGGTTTTTATTATTAGAACTAGCAAAAATATGCACCCTCCAGATGCAAGTATTTAAGTTTTAATGTAGTTTTAAGATATCTTATTATGATAGAGATTGTGTGTTTTTCTGTCTGTAACCGAAACTATATTACTAATCGAGCCACAATTAACATAGTTATTTGCATCACATTCTCCATGATTTTATTTATATTTAAACCTCAATTATTAATAAAATTGCTTGACATTTTTATTAGTGTTGTCCATACAAATAACATGCAATTGTATTTATATATACAACAAAATAGCGGTTTGCAGTGTGAATGGGAAGGCTAATTTGCATAATGATATTAAAAATGTGATTTTATTAAATATGTGCTTAGTATTATTGATTTCTAATTGTTTGGTTTTATTTTAATGAATATAAGCAAACATCTCTTCAATGAATCTTAAATGAAATCCATTAACAAGAAGAAATAACTGTCATTTTATTCTTTATTTCCTAATTTAACTAAATAGTTAAATAAGTAAAATTCAGCAATGAAAGACGGCAGTGATGGAAGAGTAAGTTTCATTTCTATTTTTCTATTATACCCCCACTCTGTTACATATCTTTTTGTCTGCCTCTAATTTAATACGATATTTCATTGCATTAAAACTTAAATACTTGCATCCGGAGGGTGCATATATTTGCTAGTTATATTAAATCAGAAAGACTAATGAAACTAAATAAGAATTCAGATAAAAAGATTTGAAAAAGGGGGTTTAATCGAAAATAGAACAATTGAAACATACTCTTCCATCACTTCTGTCTTTCATTGCTAAATTTTCATAATTTAACTATTTAAATAAAATTGGAAGTGAAGAATAAAATGACTGTTACTTTTTGTTGTTAATGGATTTCTTTTAAGATTTATTGAAGAGATGTTTGCTCATATTCGTTAAGATAAAACCAAACAATTAGAAATCAATAATATTAAACACATATTTATTAAAATCAAACTTTTAATATCAATATGCAAATTAGCTGTCCTGTTCACACAGTAAACCACTATTTTGTTGTATATATAAAACAATTAAATGTTATTAGTATGTAGATATGGCAAACATTATTAATAATGTAAAACAATTTTAATAATAATTGAGGGTCAAATAAAAATAAAATCATGGAGAATGTGATGTTAATAACTAAGGGAATTGTGACTTGAATGGTGATATAGTTTCGGTTACAGACAGAAGAACATACAATCTACATTATAATAAGAGATGTGAAGGGGTGTTATAACTAAAAATAAGGTAAGTGATCTGGTTAGTATGTTTTCTTTTTCTTATGTAGGACCGGTTAAGCTCAGTTGGTTCAGCGTCTGCCAGAGAACCACTAACTTCCTGATCCGATACCGGTCCTCGGCAAATCAACGTATGAGTAGTACAATGATATGTGCGGTAAAAAGATGTGCTGATGGTAGGAATGGCGATCCATCTCCGACGCTAAAAACAATATCCTTCGTCTAGCGCTAGTGAGAAGGAGGGATACTTCCTCGATGTCTGGTTGATATCGACTTTGAGGCACCCCAACGGTATTACTTACTTATATAAAGAGGGTTGACTGTAAAATCCATCGGCCGAATTTTGTATCAACATGGAAATCCACTAAATTTTAAGTGTTTAAAAAAAAAATTGTTAAAATTATATACATGTTCAAACATATTATTGTAAATTCAGTATTATATATATATATATATATATATATATATATATATATATATATATATATATATATATATATATAATGAAAACACATAAGGTATCTTATAAGAACTTGTATTATACTTGAGTTACTAAAGAGATTAGATATATAACACATTTTAAAAATATCTAAAATGTATATGTTTTTACTTTTTATCGTATATTTGGAATATATGAATATATACCTTATTTAATATATTTCAAAATTACATTTTTATGTTTGTTTATATATTTGAAATATATAGATTTATAAACACCAACTTACAATTATGCACCTAAATAAATGTTGTAAGATAAATTACATAAGCTCATATATATATATATATATATATATATATATATATATATATATATATATATATATATATATATATATAATGTTGTTCTGGTTCCAACGGGAGAAAATTCAATATTTTATAAAAAAGGAAGGTCCGCAAAATGTATTTTGTTCTCAGAAAAAAAATGTTTAATTCTTTTTGTTTTACATGTGCAACACGTGTTTCAGATCTTCTGGTATCTTCTTCAGGCTTTGATTGATAATATTATCAATCAAAGCCTGAAGAAGATACCAGAAGATCTGAAACACGTGTTGCACATGTAAAACAAAAAGAATTAAACAAATTTTTTTCTGAGAACAAAATACATTTTGCAGACCTTCCTTTTATATATAATATATATATATATATATATATATATATATATATATATATATATTATATATATATATATATATATATATATTCTACCACATCGACAAAAATAAACAAAAGAAACATAACAACAAATATTATCTCTGGGAACAATCATAGACGTGGTAATAAAACCTTGAAAATAAGGGAAACTTGTTCTATTATTTGGACCCCAATATAAGAAAAATTATACGAGGGTTTGGTTGCAAGCAAGCAACTAAAAATCACCAATGAGATATATCTCGTGGTAATATATATATATTCCGAACAGGTCCCACGTGACTTCACGTATTTTGGCGGGCTTCTGTAATTTTCCATGGAAGGACCCGGCCATGGTATGAAAAGAGCCATCCTCTCATACTTACAGGGGATTGACAATAATCTTATGCAACCGCATAGATTATGTAACATCCGGAACTGGAGCCTCTCCACCGGATACAGTTAAGTATCATATCCTGGACACTTCTTGTCTTATCCCTCTGCAAACATTACAATCAGTGTATTCTAAGTATTGCCACCAGAGTTATTTAGCTCTTTTACTCAAATACGAATGATTATTAACTATATCTATTTGATCTATAGATTAGATCCTAACAAGTTCTACCACTCCGTGTCAGTCGACATAGCAGTAATATCAATTAAAGTGTACTCAAAACTGTCCAGTTATCCGGAACTGGAGCCTTCCTACTAGGATATAGTTAAGTATCATATCCAGAACACTTCTTTTTGTCTTATGCCTCTGCAAACTTTACAATCAGTCTATTTTAAGAATTGCCGACAGAGTTATTTAGCTCTTTTACTATAGGTGGCCAGTAACAGTGGGAATAATACTCATTCAGTTATCCTATCTGAATATTAATTGGATATGATCTATATAATAAATGGGACGATTTTATCAGAAATTTCTATATCGATGTTTATTCTATAGTTCAATAATTAAAACCGACTACATGGAGAAGACGAAGCCAATTCAATTCCGATTGTAAATGTATAGAGGCTAGTATCAACAAAAAACGTTGATATAACTACTATTCAGTCTAAGAGGATAAATAACACATTTGATTCTGTTACGAATGGAATAATGGATTGGGAATACGTTTTATCCAAACAGAATACAACAGAAAGCTGCTGTTTCGCTGGTTTTCATTTACTTCTGTTCAAATTCTATCGTTCGCTTCGTTTCCATTTATTCCTTGGCGATTTAACAAAACAAACTAGCGAAGCGATTTGTGTCACATTTGTTTGGTTTCCATTTATCCCTTTGTGACCGCAAATATCGGAAAGGCAAGAAAGACCTCCGAGATCATAATGAATATTTAATGTCATTGAGACCGTAGAAGGATTCGAAAAATACTATACAGACTCGTTTTTTATTGTATTACAGATGTTATTTAATATCTCTTTACAATATTGTTTTTAGATTTTGTTTCTTGCATTGTTAATCTGTTTATTCGTAAAGAGATTAGGATTTTTATTTCTACATAAGCCGCCTAAAATGTATGTTAATGGGTCCCTTCATTTTTCTTAATTTTTTGTGCGGTTTCTTTGTTTAATGGAATATCGATTTTCATGCAGCAGTGTCGGGTAGAATTTGAGAGTATACCGACTGCCCCTCTGCAGAAGGGTAACCCCCACACACAGGAGAGACACGTGTAGATACACGTGATGCTTAAAGATGGTACCCTGATCGCAGGATATGAACACTCTACTTTTGCTCTTATTTAGACTAGACTGGCAGTTGAAGTGGCCCCCTCCGATCAATCGGCTGATTACTTCAAGCCCTAGCACCTGTATGATTGTCCTAATTCTACTGCACTTTTGTAGCGTAATTATCGTGGTCGATGTGCATTGAAAGATAAAGAGAAGAAAAAGAAATAAGAGCTTCGCTTCTGAGCAAATATCAAACTATCATTTTTGGTACGAATACTGTTCAATATATGGGAACAAAATGATTTAAAGATTTGTCATAGATACGGTTCTACATCGAGATATTGATCTTGCTGGGAAAAAATCATCAATAACTTAAAGTTGGTTCACTTTAAAACTTTTTTGAAAACCTTTTTGGATTTCATGAGCAAAAATGCTTTTATAAACCAATTTTTAGTAGTAGGGAAGATCTAGAACTCATTTTACAGACAAAATAGATTACAAAAAGTCGCCATTTTCCGCGACCCCCACCAAATTTGCAGAGCTAAACCTGAACATAACTCCGCCAATTTATGGAATTGGAAACTCAAATTTTAGGGATTGTCTAACGTTAACATAATCCACACCAAGAAAAAAAATCAGAAAAATTGATGAGGGTGGGTGACAATTTAACTTTTTTCTGGATGATTTGACATGGAATTACCCGCCAGGCACATTAAATATATATATATATATATATATATATATATATATATATATATATATATTATTATTATTATTATTAATATTTATATTTTTTTGGCTTGAAGGCAATTACAATGCGTATATCGCATATAATTCGATAATTATTGTAAATAAACATGAGTGAATTTCGGCAAAGGATCGTTCGGTCTGTTCGACTGTTTCGACTTTATTAAGTCTCATCAGCGATGTATACTAACGATTTCCCTCCAACAGAAATCGAAACCGGGACCTCAACAGGCATAGTCAGAAACCCTACTGTCTCGGCCACGGTACAGACGGAACAATCCTTGCGAAATTAACCTTAATGATACTTATACGCCTCTACCCTAATAGGTACGGGGTCGTTGAGTGAATAATAACAAACAAGGCCTTAAGTTATTCGGCGAAGAGAAATAAGATTTTTTTAGATGTTTGTTTTTTAGAAGCATTGTTGAATATATTATTATTTATATATTTTTGCTTGCTACGATGACACATTCAAGCATGTTAAACATTACGTCACGGGGACACCCATCTTTCATCGTGTGTTGCATAAAATATACATACAAATAACACAAATATGAAAAATGAGATAGCTGTATGTTAATACTGAGCTGATAACATGTTTCATGCATAAGTATTACAATGAATCTGCTGAACACACACACACACACACACACACATATATATATATATATATATATATATATATATATATATATATATATATATATATATATACGCATACATATATGTGCATACGTATGCAAACATTATATATATATATATGGAAATACGATGAGGAAATTAATCCTACAATATGGAAGAATATGTTTTCAAAAATATAACAGACACAGGATGTTATGATCAAAGGAAAAATGTTAGATGTCCATACTTAAGTTTTTCGGTTTATGATAGACCATCATCAGGACAATGCAAAATAAATTTTGTAATTCATTCACCATACACTTAAAATTTTTCATTTTTTCTCCCTTACAAAATTTCTTTTGCTTTGTCCTGATGACGGTTTATCATAAACCGAAATACTTAAGTATAGATATATAACATTTTTCCTTTGATCATAACATCCCGTGTCTGTTGTTTTTGAAAATATTTACTTCATATATATATATATATATATATATATATATATATGATAAGTTGTAAACAACGGTTTGTTTTGAATGGCTTTTTGCCGATAATTTTTGGGAGAATAAGTGCTTAATTGGAGTCGTACCTAATTTTGAAAATTAATTAATTAATAATGAATTAGGCGGGAATACCTATTAAATGTATGGCTAAACAAATCGAGAAAAATCAATCTCTGTATGTACATTTCGGCCTATTAGGCCTCATCAGCAGAGCTATAGATCGGAAGACCGCCCTGTGCGTGATTTGAAACCGGACTGCCAAGCTGACAGGCCGATCCCATAACCCCTACACTAAACGGACTTCTTAGATTTTATGATTTGTTTAGAGTAGGTTAATATTCCACTTCTAGTGACTTTTTATTACACGACGATATGATAAGTTGTAAACACGGTTTGTTTTGAATGGCTTTTTGCCGATAATTTTTGGGAGAATAAGTGCTTAATTGGAGTCGTACCTAATTTTGAAAATTAATTAATTAATAATGAATTAGGCGGGAATACCTATTAAATGTATGGCTAAACAAATCGAGAAAAATCAATCTCTGTATGTACATTTCGGCCTATTAGGCCTCATCAGCAGAGCTATAGATCGGAAGACCGCCCTGTGCGTGATTTGAAACCTATACATTTAATAGGTATTCCCGCCTAATTCATTATTAATTAATTTCTAGTAGTTCATGACATATTGGACCTATCTTGGGATAGACGGGCGGTCGGAGAGGCCCCCTCCGATCAATCGGCTGGTCACGTCAAGCCCTAGTACCTATATGATTTTCCCAACCCTATTGCCCTTTTGGCAAGTCCCAACCCTTTTTTATCATATGGGTGCTAGAAGGCGGTGGCTGCGGGTCTACATGTCCTGGGAATGACGTTAAACTCTATCTGATGGTGAGGTTCCAGTTCTGGAGGTTTGGGGAATGTGGAGCACCCCTTCATCACCATTGGTCCCTGGTCCACTCTGACCCGGAGTGGTAGTACCTGTTAGGGTCCCATCTATGGGTTAAATAGAAAAATGTATTTATAAAAAAAATTGTATTATCCATTAAGAATTGATTTATTTCAAAACTTTATCGGCATTAAATGACCCACGGAGGTTGATATGCCCTAAAACAAAACAAACCAGACCTAATCCAATTTTGCTAAGATTCTAGCAAATTGGCATATTTAAAAAAAATTAAACCTATTACAATTTATTATGTTAAAAAATGTTTGTTAGTTTTTTGAAAGTTTAGTTTGGTAACGGATTCCAGATGAAATAAAAAAGTAAGTATTTAATTTAATTTCTTTGTTTATAAATTAGTTTCTCCGTTGTTGTTTATTTTTCTGTTCCCTTTGACATGAAATATAATATGGCATAACGCAAAAAAATCCGTGATTTCTTTTCAATAGAATTTTGACCCCGACGTTTAAATAAAATTACCAAAAAATCAGGGAATTATCCGATTCTAATCAAAGTTTCAGTGGTGATTTAGCAATGAATAAATTTTATAATACAACAGTTATTTTATTTCAAAACTTTCTAATTTTTTTCAAGTCACTTAACCTTGACCTCCCCTTATTTTGGGGGTACAAAATATCAGTGGGGTTATAATATACCCGTTATACATTCGAAACTAAATTACAGTATAAATAAAAAGACAAAAAGGTGTGAATTGAAGAAGAAAAAAAGTTTTTGTAGCGTTATGGCATAACGTTAGAATTTTCTTATTTGACACATTAAATTTCTGCACAAATTTTCCCCGGAATTTTCTCTCCGAATACCCACTGTTTCACGGCTCAGCTTTCTCAATCCCCCCCCCCCTCTCTCTCTCTCTCTCTCTCTCTCTCTCTTCGTCGCTTGATCCGACATTGTATTCTCGCCAAAATTTGTGTTGAATATTGTTAATTAAGAGTATAACCATAAAAGTGAAAGAAAACGAAGATAATCTGTATATGACAATTCGGGATATCATGCCGGGTGTTTGCCTTAATAGCGTCATTGGACAATAGAGATCAATTAGTGCTACATTACACTTTCCAAGTAACAGTGACAGTATGTACTAGGTTACATGAAACCTATCGCAAGTAACGATCACTGATAGGTCATCACAAGGTTCCTAGTTCGATACCGGTCCTCGCCAACTCAGCGTATGAGTAGCACAGGGATCTGTGCGGTAAAGTGAGGAGCTGATGGTAGGTGTGGCGCTCCACCCCAGATGCCAAAAAAATCTCCTTGGTCTAGCGCTATTGAAAAGGGGATAGACTCCCTCGCTGATATTGGCTGATACCGACTTTAGGCCGCCCCGACGACTTTACTTACTTTTTTTATATAAGGATCACTGTATATATATATATATATATATATATATATATATATATATATATATATATATATATAATATATGTGTGTGTGTGTGTGTGTGTGTAAGGATCACTGTTATATATATAAATATTATAATATATATAATATATATATATATAGTAAGGATCACTGTTAATATATATATATATATATATATATATATATATATATATAAGTAAAGACATCCTTAATCCCCTCTTCTCTCTCTCTCTCTCTCTCTCTCTCTCTCTCTCTCTCTCTCTCTCTCTCTCTCTCTCTCTCTAACAAAAGACTTAGAGATTTTGCGTTATAGTCTATTTCAGGGAGCTTAGACAAAGTGTCTAACTCTCCCGACTCATCAGATGCGAATGATGATTTTTTTTTATTACTTGAAGGCATTTGAAAACTGATTTTTATTTTTTTTATTTTTTTAATTTACAAAAAAATCGTTTAATTTAATCTTTTTTTTAAATTAATTTTTTAAATTCTTTAAATTTAAAAAAATAAAAAAAGTAAAAAAAGTAAAATCTATTTTTAAATGCCTTTAAAGTAATAAAGAATTCATCATTCGCATCTGATGAGTCGGGAGAGTTAGACACTTTGTCTAAGCTCCCTGAAATAGACTATAAAGCTAAATCTCTAAATCTTTTGTTATTTCTTTACTTATATATTTGCTCTGTGACTCTAACATTAAGAGCACACATTGAGCTCTCAAAACTCTTGTGTCATAAGGAAGATTTCTTCGCTGGACTATATTAACTGGATTATATATATATATATATATATATATATATATATATATATATATATATATATATTTAACTTCTTGAGGGTTTTCACACACGAGCTGATGGTCCTTCAGTGGAAGCAGCGAGACAAGAAATTTGCTCAGGATTCTTATTTGTATTCTAGTATGCAGTTGTTTGGATGATCTGTATTTTTCCTCTGATTTCTAATTCATCCAAACCTCTGTCACCTTCATATCTGGATATTTTGGCGAAATTGTTTATAAAAGGGAAAAAAGGATTTCCTTTGTTTATTTCAACCCAATAATGGGAGAACAGTTATCTCTTCATTGAGTTTTAATCAAACTGTTTTCTGTTGAGATGTCTTCTGTATATAAGGTGTGTGCTAGACGCCCACTCTTATTTATAGACTGGGCGATAATAATGTGACCATATTCTTGGCCAATCACTGGCAGTACTCTGCTGCTGATATTGTTATTTATATCGGCTGTTCTGATCTTAGCTACTCACAACTACTTGAACCTTCGTGGACGACGAAACATAGGATTATATCACTGGACCTTTGACACTACGTAGGATTGCATAACCCAAGACTTATTCACTTACCAAAGGATTCTATAGCTCAGGACTTATTTACTTACTTTAAGTCCTTTTCAACTGGCCAAGGATGGCGGTCAGAAACTTAATATTTTGCCATTATAATACTTCTTCCACTATTCCTTCTGGTTCTGATACACCTACTCTGATTTAAAATTAACCTATTAACATATTTCTTGCATTGACGTATTTTCCTCTGTCCCCTCCATGTCTGGATATTTTGGCGAAATTGTTTAAAAAGGGAAAAAAGGATTTCCTTTGTTTATTTCGACCCAATAATGGGAAAACATTTATCTCTTCATTGAGTTTTAATCAAACTTTTTTTCCCATTATCATACTTCCTCCACTATTCACTCTGGTTCTGATACACCTGTTCTGATTTAAAATTAACCTATTAACATATTTCTTGCATTGCTGAAGATTCTACAATCATTTTTATACAGTCAATGGATAGACCTATTCTCATTTTTACTCTGAAAGTTTCGTTAAATTACGAGTTGTAGCTTTGCGAAAACGTGAAAAAAATGCCACCTCTTTAATGATCTGAAACGTAGTGCAAAAGCTAAGCCAAAGTTCCTTAACTTTTAGGTAAATCAGGATCAACGAATAGCAATGCCGTAATCGTTCATTTGGCAAGTTTGAAAAATGAGATAATATGTGGTAGTTATTCAAATTTACTTTTAGTTGCATGCCTAGTCGTATATTTCTTGTTCAGGTCTGATTTAGCAAGTAGTATATATTCATATATCGGTAACATTGAGATGTAGAAGAGCATCTCGTGCATGAAATTGGAAGTGACATGAGGCTAGAGAGAGAAGAAGAAAAAAGAGAGAAGAAAAGAAATGGTTCTTTATCGGTTGTGTAATTCAACCTGATGTTATTTGGAATTGGCGTAAGCTTCTAAACTCCGGCATTCTATTCATTCTTGAAATCATCTTCTTCTTGGCTTCTCTATCCTATACTCACAAAAGATATATCAAACACGATTTGCTATAACCGTCTTGCGTAATCTCCTAACCAGGCTAAAACTCTACGAAGAAAAAAAAGGAAAAGAACTATGATCAATCAGATTTATAAAGTTCTCAAAGATTATTCTTAAATAGGAGTTATTTCAATAGATGTTAAAGTGATAAAAGAATTTGAAAATTTGAAAGAATTATACACGATTGTTTGTTTCGTTTTTCTTTTTAAACAAAGGAATTGCTTCAATATATTCTTCACGCTTCCATTTTTATCATTTAATACATCTAAATCTGTTTGAGTATAGAAGTTTTCGGAATAAGTCAGTTTAATTTTTACAGATAGCAAATTACTTTTTCCAAGTTTTTTTTTATACAAAATCATAAAAAATAAAAAATAAATAGATTTCTTTTTGAAAGTAAGTTTATAGATGGTACAAAAGCACACCCCCCCCCCCACAAAAAACAAAACAAAAAAGTGGTTATAAGAAAAAGAAAACCCAGACAGTGGGTCTACTGGACAGAGACACATCTTTGATGTGTTTTTTCAGTTTATATATATATATATATATATATATATATATATATATATATATATTAATGATATGGATATTAACTCATAACTATAAGTTTCATGCTTACGCAATCTTCAGATGAGTTAAATGGTTGAGATTTAAAAAAAACCAGTAGTTTTAGCGTTTATATAAAAGTGAAGCGTGTTCATGCGATGGAGTGTTATAATGCTTTTTTTAAACTGTAGCTTGTTTAGCTTTTTTTTTTTTTTTAAAACAGTGGCTTAATATATATATATATATATAATATATATATATATATATATATATATATAATATTTAAATGGACTCTCTCGTCGATTTTCGACGCATGAGGGTTCATCCAATGAACAACCAACGCAGTGTTTTGTTTATAGTGGTGAAGGCTTGTGTTGGACCATTCCGCACTTTTTGGCACAGTCGATTGGTGCACAAGGAATGCAACAAACACAGTCAGGGTATTTGAGTTTTCCTTCTCCTAGACTGGTTACCTACCCAGTCTAGGAGAAGGAAAACGTCCCAATCGTATATATATATATATATATATATATATATATATATATATATGTGTGTGTGTGTGCATATGTGTGTGTGTGTGTTTGCGTGCGCGTGTTTATATATATATGTATATGTATATGTATATTATATATATATATATATATGTATTATATATGTATATATATATATATATATATATATAAATTCAAGGTGTGTACAGTGTTCCACCTTAGACGCAAAAACAACCTCACTGGCTTATCACTAGTGAAAAAATGAAAGGCTCTCTTGTTATCTATCTGATACCAGCAATAGACCTTTCCTCTATTAGTACGTTGAAGAGAGGTTTGTCAGTCATTTAAACCATACAACTGTCAAATTACTTGTATTAGGAATACAATATTTGGGGATGTGGACATTGTCCATCGTCCTAACATGATCAAGCCAGCAAAGGTGCCTCTCACAGAGGATGGAAAACATGCTGTCTGTGTTGGGCACTTTCTCCTGCCAACGAATAATTATATGTACTAGTACAAAATAAAAAAACACCCTCCGGGCAATATAAAAATGGATTTTTGAAACATATGTTCTGAGGGGTGGAAGTAAAAAATTCAATGTCACGGAGTTTGTACCCTAAGTAAGTAAAATCATCAAATTCATTAAATGATTAAAAAATAAAACAATTTGAAATGTAAACTTTAAATATATATTAAAATAAAATAAACTATATATAGATATATAATACCAGTCATGTATTTATCAAAACTTGTTTTAAAAAACAATGAGGACTGTCTAACGTTGCATGTTAACATTTTGAGAGGGCCGGGTTAGCTCAGTCGGTAGAGCGTTCGGCTAGAAACCACAAGGTTCCTAGTTCGATACCGGTCCTCGCCAACGCAGCGTATGAGTAGCACAGGGATATGTGCGGTAAAGTAAGGAGCTGATGGTAGGTGTGGCGGTCCAACTCAGACGCTAAAATAATCTCGTCGGTCTAGCGCAAGTGAAAGGGGGATAGACTCCCTCGCTGATTGGCTGATACCTACTTTAGGCCGTTCCGACGGCTTTACTTTTACTTTATGACATTTTTGGGTAACGTGACGTAAGCAGTGACGTAATTTTTGTTACAGATAAAAACCGGAAGCGAATCTCCATTATCAATAGAGATATATTGCAAATATACTTTCTACAATAGTTTCAGAAATGTTCTTATACCTATATGTATCTTCCCCTATGAACGTTTCTCATAAATTTGAGAATTATTGATTTAAAAAAGAATATATTTACCTGATAGGTAACGAAGGAACGATTTATATAGCATTTCCCTATTCTATATTTTTCAATTTCTTTATATCCTTTAAACTTTTCTTTTTTTAAGTCTTCTTCCTATTCATGACTGAACCTAAAGTTCAGATAAATATCCTTCTAAAAATCTCTTCCTAAAGCATTTTATCTGCATTGAAGACAATTCAACAGCGATTTCTAAGGATTCCTTCTGTTTCCGACCTTTTCTTTTCTCTATCCCATAATATATTTGGGAATTTTTTCATACATGCAAGAAACTCTCAGTATTCTGATGTTGACTCTATGCACTACTTTACACATACACTATACACTACTTGAACACACATACACACACACACACATACATACACACACACACACACACACACATATATATATATATATAGTTATTTACTTAGCTTAGATATAGCACAAGGCCAGAAGTGTGGGGCGCCCAGTGAGAATCGAACTCACAAACAATGGTCTGCTAATCTAGCTTGCTAACCATTACACCAAATATATATATATATATATATATAGAGAGAGAGAGAGAGAGGGGGAGATATGGGGAGTTCCTGCCTATGGGTACTAGCATGCATATAGGTTTACGTATGTAAAATGAAAATGGAAGTGAATCCGACGGTATGTTGAAAAGAGAAATAAAGGAAAGAAAGTATAGAATGGATAAAATAGGACTATTTTAATTAATTTAACTTACACGTGTTTCGGTCACGAGTTTATCCATGTGTAAATTATTCTATCTATTATTATTTTTAAATAACAAAATGTAATGAAATGATAATAATAGAAACAATGTAGAAAGGTTCCGCACACAAAGAAATATCGACCTTCCTCAGAGTAAATCCTTATTTTTTTAAATAAAATTCGTTGGAACGCGGAGATTTTTTGAAATGTTCGAAAAAAGAACTTTTTTTAAAAATAACGTGAAGAAAGTGTTCAAACGCGGTCGAGAAAGGCAGTTATAATGATGCGACGGATTTTGAAACGGAGAGAAGATGGCTGGAACAAAGTCAATTGGAATTTTCATTTCAAAACATATGGGATTTTTTTAAGAAAAAAGGTTTACGTATGTACACTTGGGTATATATATACATATGTATGGACTTATGTGTGTACATAAACTTGTATGTATGCTTATAAGGACTTTGATTTTGCATTTGATCTTGGGAGATTTAGAGGGTCTCATTTCTAACTTGACAGTGTTGCAAGATAATAACGGTCGTACAATTAAGGAACACAATTAAGTGACACAATAACTAATGACATGGAACCATGAGGAGATAGTGTGGGAGATTTAGCCTAGTCGCCGGAGGGTTAAAACAGGCTGAGGCCTGGTTCTCCCACGTGCAGTGATCATGTATAAAGATAAAATAAAAACTACTTGATCAAGTACAAAAAGATGTTGTAATTCGTTTAAGTTAAACAAGCAAAGCCCAGCAGATGCCCTTAGAAGAATTCAACTTCAAATTTTGTTAGGACTCAACCCAACTAGATAACAAGATGGCCGCCGGAGAAGATAGTAAAAGGACCAACAAGAAAGAAATAAGATCTCCTCACCAAGTACGTCTAATCTCTAATTTTTATCTCTAATCCTTCTCCAATATCTCTCTATCTCTGAAGAACTTTCTTATCAAAGAACTCTCCACCCTGTCGGCTGGGGCGTTAGAATGCACCGACTGCACCTCTACAGGGTGGTAAGACTCCTCCAATGAGGCCACCTGTTGGCCGTGGGTGGCGACCCGTGATGCTCAAGGATAGAGCCCAGGTGGATCAGCAGTTCATGACATGCAATACTCCACTTTGGCCCTATCTTGGGCTAGACAGGCGGTCGGAGAGGCCCCCTCTGATCAATCGGCTGGTCACCTCAAGCCCTAGCACCTATATGATTTTCCCAACCCTATTGCCCTTTTTATCATATGGGTGCTAGAAGGCGGTGGCTGCGGGTCTACATGGGAATGACGTTAAACTCTATCTGATGGCGAGGTTCCAGTTTTGGAGGTTTGGGGAATGTGGAGCACCCCTTCATCACCATTGCTCCCTGGTCCACTCTGATCCGGAGTGGTAGTACCTGTTAGGGTCCCATCTATGGGTTAAATAGAAAAATGTATTTATAAAAATATTGTATTATCCATTAAGAATTGGGTTATTTCAAAACTTTATCGGCATTAAATGACCCACTGAGGTTGATATGCCGTAAAACAAAACAAACCAAACCAAACAAACCAAAGAACTCTCACTCTCACACACACCAATTACCGATGACAATGTGGTATGTGACACGTATCACATTTGGTACCGTGGCCAACTTAGTATCACATGTGGTACGTATGCAAAACATATGTTCACATTCCTGTTATCGTGCCAATGACCTTATATGATCACATGGGTTTTGTGAACGTTATCGTTTCACAAGTATTAATAAATAGATGTTCGATGCATGCACATAGATTCTACACGGTCCCACTTAATGGTAAGTAAGGTTCTAATGGATTCCTTACAGGGTAATACATCATAATGGCAGTTCTGACAGAAATGAAATGAGAGATTCAATAAGTTTTTTTTTCGGACAGTATAACTCAATTGTTTGTAATTTGCGTAGTAATCATTACGTGCTGACTGATAGAGTCAACGGCCTTATGAAAAAACGTTAGCGAACAAAAAAGAGAAAATGGAAACATTTTTTTATGTACACACACCAATAAAATTAGACCAAAAAATATAAACTCTATAACAAATGTAGATCATTCGATAAGGTCCAATTTTGCAATATTTTTCAATACACACACACACACACACACACACACACACACACACACACACACACATAATATATATATATATATAATATATATATATATATATATATATATATATATATGGAGGATATGTGCTTAATTGAAGTCATACCTAATTTTGAAAATTATTTAGTTAATAATTAATGAATTTAGGCGGGCATATATGTTTCAAATGTAAGGCTAAATAAATCGAGAAAATGTCAATCCCTGAATGTACATTTCGACCTATAATATATATATATATATATATATATATATATATATATATATGCTCCTTTTAATAAATTTGATTTTACTTATGGTACAATGTCTCTGACATTGAATTTTTAACCCCCCCACGCAATACCTTTCTAAAATTAATTGTTACACCAACTGGCGGGTCTTTTTTTTTTGTCTTTTCTATATTTTGCTAGTTATAATAATGCTTTCTTGTTAAAGTTAAACAATTTTGGATCAATCTAACCTTTATTTCATTTTTATGGTTGATGGAATGATTGCCAAATATTGCACCATTGGACCTTAAAAACAACAGAAAGTAGATCATTCGTCTAGGAACAACCAGGTGCCGGGTTCGATACTTACGCATACTCAGTGCATGGGTAGCACATATTGGATCTGTGTGGTAATGTGTAGCTGATGGTAGACCTAGCGCTCGATCTCAGATGCAAAAAAACTTCGTTGTCAAGCGTTATTGACGAAGGGATTTACTCTCACGTTGTCCAGCTGATACCGACAACGAATTTTTCCACTACCCCTGCCCCTACTGACAACCGACTGTTTTCAACATTTTGACAATGTCCTTCATTGAAGCAAGAATTATATTTGAGTCCTGAAGAAGGTCTAAATGACCGAAACGTTGCAACGACGACAATAAACATCCAGTTTACATAACATCCCGTGTTTGTCTACTTTTCTCCACACACACACACACACACACACACACACACACACACATATATATATATATGTGTATATATATATATGTGTGTGTGTGTGTGGGTGTGTGTGTGTGTGTTAGTAATGGTATGTGGAGAGATTATTTCATAGGTATTGCTTTCATTAAGGATATCAAGCATTTTGTCATTATATTTTTTAGAACACATAATGACCACTCCTCCTCCTTTGTCAGAGAGGGTGATGAGTAAGTTGTTGTTTAGGAAAAATGTTAGATTTTCTTCATTTTAATAATTTATTTAAACTGGTGTAATGGTAAGAGTCATAGGAAATGGACGTGTCGACCTGAGTTCAACTCCTGGATGAAGCTACAGTTCACATAGCCATAATACCCTTATGAAAGGTATGAATCTAACTACTCTCCCTACAGCTATGGGTAAAATAGTAGGACAGACTGGGCTCTTTAACCTTGGTAAGACAACTAGTCTAGGAAAAGAAAAACTCTGAATTCAAACCTGCTAAACTCTATTTGGGATGGTCACTACTAGAATAGCCTCAGTCCTAATTAGTGATCTATTAGTTTTAAATTTGTTTTTGTCTTTTCCTAATTTTATTAGCAACTAGCTTAAAAGCCACCCTATTGGGCAGCAATTAAGCTTGATCCTGCAGAGACCACTTGATTGGCCCTTCGAACCAACATTGAAACTTTATGCATTGAGAACATTTTAAATTTTAAAAGTCCAACGAAAATTTTTCTGCTGCCACTTAATTTAAAGACAGTTTAATGTACGTGGGTCCTTACTTTCCATAAAAACAA
Organism: Doryteuthis pealeii; assembly: GCA_023376005.1. Classification (NCBI taxonomy): domain Eukaryota; kingdom Metazoa; phylum Mollusca; class Cephalopoda; order Myopsida; family Loliginidae; genus Doryteuthis; species Doryteuthis pealeii. Next base: position 16,476,332 of record CM042146.1, read on the forward strand.
TTATTTCTATTTCATGTGTGACTTTAATTGGATTTCCCAATTAATTATGATTATTTTCAAATTTATTTTCTAGTTATAAAAACTGTTGTCATACAAAAAATAGTTAGTGATCTATTTCACTAATCTAATTTAATAATTTATTTATAATCACATCATCTTCAGGCATGAGCAAAAGCCTGGTTATTAACAACCGCTCAGAACAAGGAGGATGTGACCGAAAGTTTGTTTCTTTAGCGGGTTTAATAGGTGTGTATTCAATTTTTCTTCTCAAAGGTCAAAGAGCCCAGTGTTCTGTACTATTTACCTATATATCTAGTTGGATTCATACCTTTGATAAGTGTATAAGTGCCATGGGAAATGCAAACAGCTGCGTCAAAGCATTTGAACTTGTGCCTTTGAGTCCATTTTCTACGGTGGTAATTATTACAAAACACGCCTCCATTTTTCAGTATTAGAGTCAGAAACTGCAAATGATTCGAATTCAATTCTAAAAATCTTTAAAAAAAAAGTATCCTTGGGATTTCAAGGTTGATTTGAATTTTTTTTCTCACGGTTTTGTTTTGTTTTATGGCATAACAACATTTTCCAGGTCATTTGATGCTGAATCAATTCACTTCTATCTACAAAGGACTTATGTTGCTTACATATACTGTTGTTGCTTAAAGGGAAAATCAATTAAGTATTTAACAGAATCATTGTTGGTCAACTTTGGGAACCGGTGCTTTCAAGGTGACTTGATCATAATGGATATGAGCATATCAAAGTTGAATGAATAGGTAGATATGAGCATATATATATATATATATATATATATATATATATATATATATCCGGTTTTTGTCTGTAACAAAAACTGTGTCACTGTTTACGTCCCTATATCCGTCATAAATCGTCATAACATAACATAGAATAAACACACTCAAAATTTGAACATGCAACATTAGACAGTCCTCATTGGTTTTTAAAACAAGTTTTAATAGATACATCCCCAGTATCATATATCTATATATAGTTTGGTTTATTTTAATAGATATTTAAAGTTAATAGAACTTAGTTTCGATTTCAAATTGTTTTTTTTTACTCCATTAATAAATTTGATGATTTCATGATTCATGGTTCAAACTCTACGACATCTAATTTTTAATTTTCACCTCCTCAAGCAATATCTTTCAAAAAATTATTTTTTACATCACCCGGTGTTTTTTTTTTAATTTTGCTAGTATATATATATATATATATATATATATATATATATATATATATATAGAGAGAGAGAGAGAGAGAGAGAGAGAGAGAGATGCCTAACCACCGTCCATAAAAGAGCAGCCTTGTAGCGGAGTCAATTTAATGGCCTGTTGAATTATTTTTATATATAAGATGTGATGTGGCCCACTGCTTAAACTTATAGACTCTGTGTTGGGCGTGTGGGTTAAAGCCAGTCAATCAACACGCTCGAATACGAGGTTAGTTAACTATTTAATCACCGATGTTGAAAGTTCGTTTCCCCGTATTCGACACGGACGTACAGAACAGCAACCAAAGGATTCTACGTAACACCGAGGAAAAACCAAGGATTCTTCACTAAGGAACAACCAAAAGAATCCACCTAACACCGAGGAACAATCAAGAATTCTGAACTATAAACAACCAAAGGATTCTACCTAACACTAAGGAACACAAGGTATCTCCACAGTAAAGTACTCTCACTTGCAGCCTAAAAACGGCCACAAAAATTGTAACACTGAACCATCACCAGGTGGCACTGATGGTTGGTTTGGTTGGTTTATTAATTTTAACGGCATATCAACCCGTCCAGGGTTATATCATGCCTAGCGGTTGGGGTGTTATACATATTGCGCATTCATATATATACTTTTAGTAATTGGTTTTAACAATGTGTTAGCATTATTGGGGATTATATTGTATGGCATTGATTTGTTTCATGTCTATATTCTATGGTATAATTTTATTTCCCTCAAAAAGGAGAAAATATCCCCAATGTTAACATTTTCAAATAGATCCTTCATATTGTTTGCTTTAAAATAATGGTTTCTGATGGGAGCAAAAAATCTACATTCCATCAATAAGTGTTTAACTGTCAGGGGTGTTTCACATGTTTCACATTGTGGTTGTTGTTCTTGTTTGAGTATATAAGAGTGCATTAGTTTTGTAAGGTGGAACTGAGTTACATGGTATCAGTGGAGTGACCTGCGAGCAATTCAAAACAGGAATAATTCTCATTGTATAAATTGTTATTTAATGCCACATCAAGTAATAAAAAAATATCTCAGGTTGCTTACAGTACCTGCAGTTTTCTGTGATCACTCAATATCAACATTGTCTTGGGTATGACATTAAACTGCATCTAATGGTCAAGTTACAATTCTGCAGCTTTTGGGAATGTAGAGCACCCTTTCATCACCATTGTTCCCAGGTCCCCCTGTCCCTGTGTGGTAGTACCAGCTAGGGTCCCATCTATGGGTTAAATAGAAAAACATGAATTAAAAAAAAATTAAGTATCCATCAAGAATGAATAAAACAAAAGTATTTGGCATAAAATAACCCAACAAGAGTGGACATGCCGTAAAAAACAACCAACCAATGTGAAAAAGGTTCATCGCAGCTTATCTTCGGAGATCTAGCGGGAACCTTTATTGACTAGAATAAACAAGCAAGTATTATGGGTAAACTGATAAGATGTGTGCAGTTGAACTGACAGTCACGCAACCCAAGAAACCAGAACGTCAAACACACGTTTTATTAAAACCTGCACGCATGGCCATCGGGTAAGGGTTGTTTTTGACCGTTTTGGGCGCCTTCGCTTGCACCGGTCACATTTTTGACTCCCGGTAGTGACTGCTGTTCAGAATTCGGTGATGGGCTTTTCTTACAATTTACAACTTCTCAACTCCCGTCCCTCAAAAAACATTCATCGCGGTTCAAACAAAAAACTTTAAATCTTAAAGTCCTAATGAAGGTTTATCAAAAATAATGAAACGTTATAATGACAACTTCATAAATAAATTAATCTTTGTTTTTTGGGGTTTTTTTGTTTTTTTTTGGGGGGGAGAATACTTTGTGTTTTCTCTTTTCTACATATTGTCGGATTTATTTCTATATTTTACTCTTATATATATATGAGTCAAATAGAAAAACATGAGTTTAAAAAAATTAAGTATCCATCAAGAATGAATAAAACAAAATTATTCGGCATAAAATAACCCAACAAGGGTGGACATGCCTTAAAAACCAACCAACCAATGTGAAAAAGGAGATCTAGCGGGAACCTTTATTGACTAGAATAAACAAGCAAGTATTATGGGTAAACTGATAAGATGTGTGCAGTTGAACTGACAGTCACGCAACCCAAGAAACCAGAACGTCAAACACACGTTTTTATTAAAACCTGCACGCATGGCCATCGGGTAAGGTTTTTTTTTTGGGGGGGGGGCGCTTTGGCCACAATCCATCAAGCTGTTAGCTCAGAGAAAAATACTCATCAATATCGAAATGTGAACGGACCACGATTTAATAATTGTCCGCGGGAGATTCACCCTTTCAATGTTTTCTTTTTTTTCTTTTTTGTTGACCGGACGCCTCAGGCAACGTTCCAATGAAATACGCTCTTTCAATATCACTGGAAACGTTTAAATACGTGAGAACAAGTGGCAAATGATGAAATAATTTCGCTTTCGATTTCGCTTTGCAGTGAGAAATCTCTGGTTTCATTTTCTTTCAGAAGGTCTGTGTTATTTATTTATTCATTCATTCATTATTTATTTTATCTATTTTTTATTAATACATATATTTATATTTTTCTGCCTTTTTAAATTTTTTTTCTTATATTTATTTTTTTCTTATATTTATTTATTCATATATAAATATTCATATTTCTTCCGAATGTTGCAGCCATTTACCTTCAACAAAGAGACAATATCCAGTAATGATATATACTTGGAAAATAAACCATGTCAGAAGACCTTCTTCATTTTCTATTTGTCATCACATTTAATTCATTTCCCGCTTCGGATCTCAGCGAGAGTGAATGCAATTGAATAGATAACGAATCCAGCCGTGATTGTCGATGTAATGTGCAGGCAGGTTTGAATTATCTATATATAATGGAGATTCAGGCTCTATTAGGTTGTAACCGAAAAGATGTCACTGCTAACGTCACATAGATTTGAAGAATTACGTAACTTTATCAATGCGTATTTAAATTATTGGCAATATTATTACTACATTAAAGAAAGCGAATAGCTGTATCACACACACACACACACACACACACACACACACACAACACACACAATATATATATATAATATATATATATT
>CM042146.1:16485668-16503200 GCA_023376005.1 Doryteuthis pealeii
TGATGTGCTGGCACTGCAAAATCCACCAGTTGACAAGTTCTTTCTTTTTTGTTTATCAACACTAGGTCTGGTCTTCTTGCTGGGATAAGGTGATCCGTTTTTATTTCAAAGTCCCAGAGAATTTTATGCGTTTCGTTCTCAAGAACAGATTCTGGTTTATGCATATACCATTTTGTTGTATGGTCAAAATTAAATTTTGTGCATAACTCTCAGTGGATCAACTTCCCAACCCAGTCGTGTCTAGTTTTGTATTCTCGTTGTGATAGTTTGCTACATTCGCAGAGTATATGGTTTATAGTCTCATCTCTATTACCGCAAATTCTACATTTACTATTTTGTTGGGTCTTATCAATTTTCGTTTTGATATAGTTCGTCCTTATGGCATTATTTTGTGCAGCAATTATAAGTGATTCTGTTTCTCTTTGAGGTTTCCCTTTCTTAACCATGTCCCATGTCTTTTCATGTGCAACCTCTTCTATTTGTCGTTTGAAGCGTCCATATAATTGTTTTCTTCCATTTTTGTCGTTTAGTCTTTGTTGTTTTTCTGTTTGTCCATCTGTCACTTCTACTATTGTTGGCCGCCATAAGTAGTTTGTCTTTGCTTTTTCTTGTGTAGTCTTAAGTTGTTGGATTGTGGTTTCTACGCATTCCTCTATGTTGGCAAGACCTCTTCCCCCTTCCTTTCTTGACACATACAATCTATCTCTATCGTCTCTAGGGTTATTATTATTATTATTATTATTATTAGTAGTAGTAGTAGTAGTAGTAGTAGTAGTAGTAGCAGGAACTGTGTATATACCACGATATGATAATATGACTATTACAGCATTTACTTAAGAGTTATTGTGAAATAGTTCAATATGTAAATTGTATAGTAATCAATGAAGAAATTATTTCTTTCTTTTTTTCCTTCTTTTTTCCTAGATCTTTTTTTAACTTCCGTTTTATTTATTTCTATACTGCTTTTTTTCTATTTCATTGAAACAGCTATTGCTATCTACTTGGTCTTAGTCATCAAAAAACCAGTGAGTTTGAGTAAATACATTATTTATAATATATAATCTCAAGGATGTCTGTTGTATGGCTCCATTAGTTGGTAATAGTTCGTATATAACAGGAAATATCTTTCACTTTTTTTTGTTTTTTTTATTAAATCATCTTCACTTTTGCACGTCGACGTAATTACCTAAAATGGCTGACAAACGAATCGACAGACAAATTGTATAATCATCACGAATACGAAGAGGCGGTTCATTTGTCCCAACAGATTCCATTCAGCAATGTCAAATATTTTCTAAAGAAATATCCTGGAATTCTTCCTGATTGTTTTAGCAAGTCTTGTATCTTCTATGTCTGTTTTCTTTCTTACGATAACCCTCATAATGTATGGAGGGTTAACACACAATAAATAACGATTTATTGTGTGTTTCGTCGTTATTCTTATCTATGTCGCTCGGTTTTGTCATTTTTTGTTTGATCATCATTCCATACCGCCATTGTGTAAACTATATTTAATAAGGCTTCTTTATTTTTCTACCACCGTCACCCTTTCTTGTCATCAGCTAAATAGCTATTATTGTTAATAGTGTGCCGTCATTCTCTTCATTGTTAATAGACCTTAACCTTCAGAACCTTTTTGCGTTTTAAGTTCTTATAAATGTCCAAATCAGACAATGCCTTATCTATCGACCAGTCATTTTTGGAAACACATAATGTATCTTTATCTCTTTGATAATTCTTTAAATCTATTGTTTATATAAACAGAACGTCATTTATAGTTTTGCTGATATGCTTAGAACAAAACTATGAACCTATTAAGCCTTTTTTGTAGGGTTGAATGAGATGGTTTTAAGGTAGCGATACGATTATGTGTATTGTTAAGTTATATCCTTTGAAGAGAATTATGTTGTTGTTTGATTTCTGAATCAGGAATTGTTTTTCATTTAACTGCGTGACATTAAGTTACTGAAGGAAAAGCGCCCCCCATAAAAAAGACAAAATAAAAACAAAAAGAAAAAACGAAACTTTATTTAGCGCTCGTCATCACAGAACAAGTTTTGATAATTATTCAAAAATGCCTGAGGGAACTGCAAAATAGAAGCTGATGTAGCAGTAATATGCCTCAGTAATATAGTATGATGCAATTTTTAACTCATCTTATGTATCGAGAAATTATCAACAAATTATCAGTCATATGGAATATGGAGAAATTATCAACAAATTATCAGTCATATGGAATATGGAGAAATTATCAACAAATTATCAGTCATATGGAATATCGAGAAATTATCAACAAATTATCAGTCAAATGGTATATGGAGAAATTATCAACAAATTATCAGTCATATGGAATATGGAGAAATTATCAAAAATTATCAGTCATGGTATATGGAGGAGAAATTATCACAAATTATCATCATATGAATATGGAGAAATTATCAACAAATTATCAGAATATCGAGAAATTATCTACAAATTATCAGTCAAATGGTATATGGAGAAATTATCAACAAATTATCAGTCATATGGAATATGGAGAAATTATCAACAAATTATCAGTCATATGGTATATGGAGAAATTATCAACAAATTATCAGTCATATGGAGTATGGAGAAATTATCAACAAATTATCAGTCATATGGAATATGGAGAAATTATCAACAAATTATCAGTCATATGGAATATCGAGAAATTGTCAACAAATTATCAGTCATATGGAATATGGAGAAATTATCAACAAATTATCAGTCATATGGAATATGGAGAAATTATCAACAAATTATCAGTCATATGGAATATTGAGAAATTATCAACAAATTATCAGTCATATGGAAATCCGATCTCCCCGACAAGCTAAAGAGACGTTTCTTCCAGGCTGTGGTTGTGTTGGTACTGCTATATGGCTGTACCACCTGGACCCTAACAAAGTGCCTTGAAAATAAGCTAGATGGGAGCTACACCAGAATGCTGCGATCGGTCCTGAATAAGTCGTGGAAGCAGCACCCCACAAAAAAGCAACTGTATGGCCACCTGCCCCCATCTCACAGACCATACGAGTAAGACGGGCTAGGCATGCAGGACACTGCTGGAGAAGCAAGGACGAGCTCGTAAGCGATGTACTACTGTGGAAGCCAGCACATGGGCATGCTAATGTGGGCCGCCCAGCCAGGACCTACATTGACCAACTATGTATGGATGCTGGCCGCAGCGCTGAGGAGCTACCAGAGTCGATGAATGATAGGGAAGGTTGGCGAGAGATAGTTATGGATATCCGTGCAAACTGCGCGACATGATGATGATGATGATGTATCGAGAAAAATATCAGAAATGTATAGTGGAAATCACATTAAAAATGATTTATTAGATTTTTTTCAAATTATTATGAGAGGTACGTAGGGTCAACATTTCAAGTGTCTTTTAACCTTCACCATGAATTAAGATTTAAAAAATATCGGGAATTGGAATACAATTTTATGTAACTTCTTTCTTTATTATGAAAGAAAAGTATCTAGAAATAATATGCAAAATGTATTTATTTTGCAGTCTTACCAACGGGATAATTATATAAAATAAAACTGTATCACTCAAAATGGCGCATACTTGCTGTTCATTTTCTCTGAGGATGAATTCTTTTGAAAGTGGTTTATTAATCTCTCTTAAGGAAAAAAAAATCACAATTTACAATTTTATTTTTTTAATGAATGCCAAAGAAAGGGATGCCGTCGTACCGAAATTATTTGCCAGTTCAAATTCAACGAACGAAATAAAGACAGCTGCCAAGCTAAAATTGCTTGCGGTAGCATTGGCTGAATATTAAAACCTGATAAACAAAATCTCTTTTATCTAGAAAAGAGTTGGGATCCTATTTGATTTTTAGGAAAAGAAGAAATCAACTGAAGAACTGAGGAATGTGGATCGGGCTGGGCCTTGCGTATCTCACTATCCACTCACCGAACAGTCCCGTGACATAGCATCTCGACGTTGATAACTCAGCAAACGCTTCTCTGACAATAAGGTACATCGGTATCAGTTTCCCTGACGACTGAACGAGAAGTAGCACAGATACTCTAATTCATATGTCGTTTTAACATCTTGCAAGCACGTTACCTAGGTCGTTATGACAGTCATAACGGTACGTTATATTGATAACAATATCACAGGTCTGTTTTGGAACGAGCCTTAAAGTGTAACACACTTTAAAAGAAGAACCCTTTTTTAATAGACCTGTAAAAAGAATTCTGGAACTATACTTAATATAACGGGCGGCACCAGTAGGGTATTCACCAAAGAATATTCTAAATCTGAACGAAATTTGTAGCGGAATATGCGACTCCTGACCTAAAGCCCATCTATTCTTCGGAATTTACTCCTGGCGATTTCACTTGTTGTCGCCATATCCGAAATTCACCCTGAAGGGGAGTCGATTTCTAACAGAAGAGGAAATCGAAAAATGTACTAAAGACTTGCATACGAAAGGGTTTTTTTTAATGTGAAAAGACATAATAGCAGCGAACGGTGTATCAATCGTGGATAGAAATATGATGAAACTGATCAGTCTAACTCATGAATTTCCTTTTACATATACATACACATACGCACAATATATATATATATATATATATATAATATATATATATATATATATATATATATATATATATATATATAAGAAGCTAATCTGCCTTTGAATATCACTATAGAACGTAATTAGTTAGTCCATATTCCACAATCGTTTTTACATTTTAAAACTTCACTTAGTTGTTGTTCTGTTTAATTCTTCACTCTCCTTTTAACGCAACTTGAACCATGTAACAAATTGACATTACTAAATTTAACACTTAGTCAGATGAAGTGTTCTATTTAAATTCATGCGTCTAAAAGTTGTTTTGTTTTTGCTTTTCTCATTCTTCATTCTTTCGTCTAGTTTTTGTTTATTACTTCAGTCTGAATAGTTAAAATGAAAATGTTTGCATAATGCACAATGTAAGAAAGTTTTATAGAAAAACAACAAAACAACAAATATGTATTTTTTAAAATTAAAAAAAAAATTCTGGTACTGATCGAGAGCGTTCTGTGCCTCGTAATTACTGATATATTCATTTCGTTTTTCCGCTTACAATGTTGCTTTGAAAAAGACATATTCATAATGTCGAAACAGATATCTGTCAGCAAAAAAATTTAACATCTTGTTGTTTTTCTATAAAACTTTCTTACATATTGTCGGATTCAATATCCATTTTTACCTTCATAATGCACAATGTAGTTTTATGCCTAACCACTCTATTTTCGTTCTCTTTCCTATATTTTCAATATTCATTTCCTGTATGTCTGAGAATTACATTTTTTTTTTTCAAGGAGGAGGGCTTAGCGTAACGGTTGTCTTCTTAGAAAATGGAAGCGGCAACCCGAGGTAAAATACCGGACAATGAATTTCATTCTGCATTAACGCACGTTTGTAAATTCATGGATCCACCCCCCAAATGTTCAATAACCCTTCTTACTCATCATATACTTTACTGGGTTCTGTCGACTGTCCTGACTGAATACTCTTGTCTTCTGATCCTCTTGGTTAATTGTGCCGTTATCTGGGGTGTTGTGTGGGCTGTACATCTTCATGTACACTTTCATTTCTTCCTTTTTATCAATTGTTATAGGTGATAAAGAGTTATATATATATATATATATATATATATATATATTATATATATATATATATATATATATATATTATTTTATCAAAATCCAGATCCCAAACATCAAATATTAGATATTGTGTATTTATTACAGTTTAGCTCATTCAGTAGAGCATCCGCTTAGGTAATCACAAGGTTCCGAGTTAGATATCAGCCTTAGCCAACTCAGCGTATGAGTGGCACAATGGTATGTGTGGTGGTCCACATCAGATGCAAAATCAATCTCCCTGGTCTAGAACTAGTGAAAAGGTGATAGGCTCCCTCGCTGTTCAGCTGATACCAATAATAGGCTACTCCACTCACTTTACTTCTTTTTTTTTACTTACATCTAGCAAAAAAAACAAAGATTTGTAATAATCTCAAAATGCTATTCTTGATTGACCATTTATCTATTTATTTTTTTATTCAAAACATCATCTTATTTTATCTATTGTGTGTTTTGTATTGTAATTTGACATTTTTCCCTTACAAAAATATTGAGAAAAATGTTTAATAATATTATCCGGATTGTTTTTTTTTTTTTTTTTGCTATGTTTCATCTGGTTCATTTAGCAGTACACATTTTGCACTTGCTATTGTGCTGTGTCTTATCTATTCCTGCCTTTATATATGTTTTTTATTGCATGGACTTGTGCTGCGATTATAAGAGATTCAGTTTCTCCTTTGAGGTTTCCTCTTCTTAGCCATCCATATGTCTTCTGGTGTGATATCTCTTCAATTTGTCACTTGAAGTACCCATGTAGTTGTTTTTCTTCCCAATTTTGTTTTCTATTTTTGTTATGTGTTTTTGCTTGTCAATATATTGCAATTGCTTTTCATGGCTACTGCAATTAATCGTTCCTTACTTTTGTTAGTGTATTCTTTAAGTGATCGGATAGTCACAACTACACTATCTTCAATGTTGGCGATACTCCTTCCATCTTCTTTTCTTGGCACATATAGTCTGTCATCTCTCGGGTGTAATGCCTTGTGCCTTGTCATAAGGTTTCTTGTCCACTATCGGAGCTTCTCACTTGTCCATTTTAGAAATTGTCTCGAGTATCTTACGAGAGGGACAGTCCACGTATTTATTTCATTGATGAGATTTCTCCTACAGCGTTTGGTTTCTATTTTGTACTTTAGAGCTATAGTGGAATGCGCCGCCGGTTACTATAAGTAACAGAAACAATTATGGTTTGAGGAAGCTCGTAACTCTATTTGTCGGACACAATTCCCACTTTTCATTACTGTAATTGTCTACTCTTTTGTTAATACATTTTCCTACATTTGTTACCCGTCGTTTTGTCTTATTTTGACCCCTTGAAACCCAACAACATTAATGAATACGAAAACTCATTTTAACTTTGATGTTTTTTTTATTTTCCAAAAGACTCACCATTCAAGCGCGCGAAGAAGAACTCAGAGAGACGTCATTTACGTCTGAGTCCCTCGATCGCCTATGTTCGACTGTGTAATTATCAACCTTTTCTCACGGTCTTTGCTATCACGCGGCACTCTCAATGAATGGGAAGGCAACGCTTAACGGGCAATAAGAGTTCCTAGGCTGTCAATAAAATATATCTTATTTACCGCGACTCTTTTGAATTAACAGTTAACTTTTAGATTCAAATATTACACTTCATTACGAAATGAATAGGCTACCTACTTATTATGTAAAGACAATCACGGCTGGATTCTTTATCTATTCAATTGAATTCACTCTCGCTGGGATCCGAAGCGGGAAATGAATTAAATGTGATGACAAATAGAAAATGAAGAAGGTTTTCTGACATGGTTTATTTTCCAAGTATATATCATTACTGGATATTGTCTCTTTGTTGAAGGTAAATGGCTGCAACATTCGGAAGAAATATGATTATTTATATATGAATGAATAAATATAAGATAAAAATAAATACATAAAATAATTTAAAAATTCAGAAAAATATAAATATATATATTAAGAAAAAATAAATAATGAATGAATAAAGTAAATCGTATAGGTGATTGGGCTCTTTAGTCTAGTTAAGGCGACTAGTTTAAAAGGATAATTCAATGTTGAACTTGTGTCATATACTACACATAGTGCTAATACCCTTTGTAGATGTATGCATCCAGATATTCTCCTTCCAGCTATTGGTAAATAGTAGGGAAGACTGGGCTCTTTAACCCTGACTTGGTAAGCAGTCTAGGGAGAAGGAAAACTCTGAATTCAACCCTACTAAAATCCACTTAAGAAACTGACCTTGTCTCACATACTGCTCGTGCGGATAGGTTGGTACATATATATACTACTCATGTTGAGTTATAGGATAACTAGATATTTTCTTTTGTGCAAGAAATCAGAGCTTACATTTTTGTTTCTTTTAATATTCCTTTTCAGATTAGCTTAGTTGTAGTTATTCTTAATATAGATGTTTAAAAAGAGTTTGAATTTACCTTACCCACACTTTGGAAACAGGAGTCGATATAAGGTCAGTTTTCTTTTTTACAGAATAAATCTAGTTAGAATTCTCCTCAGCTGGTTACCAATCGAAGTGTAAAAGAAATAGTCTGATTTAATGTTTACCCATGGCTAAGGTGGAAAGAAGAAGAAGAAGAAGAAGAAGAAGAAGAAGAAGAAGAAGAAGAAGAAGAAGAAATAGATTCACGCCTTTTAGAAAGGCATTAGCGTGAAGTGAGATGTAATGTGCATCTTCAAGTATTTGAACTCGGGTCACAGATTCCATTTCCCCTGGCGATAATCGTTACGTTAAGTGCGTCTCCAAAAACAGTCGGTACTAATGTTTTGCTTTTCGAGTGACAATTCTCGTGTCAATAGCCATTCACGAGGTCATTTGGAACGCAGTAGATTCGATTATTGAACCGTCTGTAAGATATCTTTTCTTTTTCTCTTTTTTTTTATCCTGAGTCCTGTTATCCAACATTTTGCCAATTCTATTCTTTGGTTTTCCCCTGTTCTTACGATTTACACGGCCGTTTAACTGTCACTCGTGTTTTCGATGTCAGGTCAATATAGTCTTTAACTTTGATAAATCTTTTTTCTACGTTTTTTAGTCTTTCAAATTAGATTTCGACGTGTAGAGCAATGGCCAACAATCTTATCTGTCTTTGTTCCAAAGATTTAGGTTTTGTTTCTAGTTGAGCTTACGAGAAGATGTACATACACAGCTGCAATAGATACTCCCTCTCTGATTTTTGTTAAACAATAGATTGTCGGAATCTTATTTGGCATACAATGTATTATTAAAAAAAAAATCTTTATACTAGGAAACCGTCAAATTATCTGAGAGATTGGGTGTTTTGTTGTATAGTCATTCTAAAATTGTGTTGGCATCCTTCAGACTGCTAAATACAATGGCGTACTGTCCAATCTTTTTTCGTCCTTGAGTGCATTTGCGTGAGTGGCTCAATGGGCCTATTTTTGAATGACAATCTCTGGTGCAGTCTGAATACAAACAATGATGTTTTCTTGTGCTGTTGTTGTCTCTCCTTCATTCTGGCTCTCTTTGCTGTGGTGGCTACTTTCCTCTCTTTTTCTTTTCTTCTCCTGTCTTGGTCTTGGCTGGTGGCTTTAGCTAGATCTTTTGTTATTCTGGATCTAATCTGAAACGTCTTCTGTTGTTATTTTATTGTTTATTAACGACACAAGACTTTCTTTTTGCTTCGAGCTCAAATATATTTTAATGAATCCTAGAATAACAAACAAACGCACCAAGTTTTGGGACATTTAGCCAAGGGATGTCATGACCGTCTGTTCCCGTCCACTCATCAGTCAAAATTGACATTCTAAACTAATTTTCCGCGTTCGCATCAGTGAACCGAAAGGTCAACACTGGGTTAAAAAGTGCCAATCATTTTTCCTGCGTTTCCTTACTAAACTGATATTTTTAATCACTGCTACCCATACTGTACATAATTAATAGTCTACCTATCAATTACGTAATATTTTTTTACGGCATATCAATCTCGGGTTATTTAAAGCCGAATCAAGTAATTCTGATATTGTTGTATTGTCCTCGCCAGGAAGACGGAGCTTCCGGCAGAGGGACAAAGAGAAAGAGAAATATATATATTTAAAAAGAAAGAGAAAGCGGAAGAGAGAGTTTCCTGTCAAGGAAGCAGGGAGAAGATAAAGAAATACATAAAAAATGTCCGTTATCAGATCAAAAGATAAAGATGCGGTGGCGTATCTATCAATATAAAGGCGAGAAGATTCGAGCCGACAGTCAGAGACGCCAGCCAGTAGCCAAAAGGACACTTCACGTCTCCCGTCAGCAAACACCCATCGGGCACTCATTGTGAACACTGCGCTCTTCGCCAGCCATCGTCATTTTCATTGTGATGCTCTGCGCCTTTACCACCCACACACCGAATAAGATAAAGAAAGGTCATCTCTTTGTACATACGTATCTGTTGTTTATTGAAGTACAGTAGTTGATACTTCGCTACGTAACCATATATACCCGCAACGATTACTTACTTACACGATTTAGAGTAGCGAAAAAGGCAGCTATACAACAATATCAGGGTGCATATGTTAGATATTGTTGTTAGCCAACTAAGGTAAATTCATTATTTGCGCCAGCTGAACTCCTGCATCAGTTTCAATGTAAAAGTTCCGGGGGCCATATTGCAACAGATTGAGAACCACTTTTCTACAGTATGTTATATAGGAATAGTATTTGCGTTTATCTATCTATACATATATAAAGGGCAGTTATGTGAATCTGTATATGTGGAAGAAACTTCGAAAATAAAACAAATAACGAGTAAATATATATACACATTAAATATCACCAGGGCTTGGTTTTTGAGCAAAAATAATAGAGATTTGATTTATATTCGTGAAGATAATTAAAAAATAAAATTTACCTGTTAACAGCATGGATTTTATTTTTCATTTAATATTTTAGATAGTTGACATTAGCATTTCTTTTCAGAGTAGCTGGATCAATGCAAAGTCTATTTTTTACATAGGGATTTAAATGGTTCGGTAATAATAGATCTGCAGGACTAACTTAAAAATCTCCCCTCAACCCAGGCGACGCGGGTAGCCGCTACTAGTTAATATTAAAATTAGAAAATATTCGAATGATTCTACGATAGTTGTTATCTTATAAACTATTCTAGACACAACACTAATCACTATCGTTTTAGTAATTTGCTTTTCTATTTCCCTCGGCTCCGATTTTACCAATCTATTTAAGAACATTTATTACTACTAACGAGGGAAACTAAAAGTTGTAATTGACTATTTAATTCCGCATTCTTTTCTCTTTAACAAAGTAATTTGGTCCCAATAACGTTAGTCGTTTTGTTCACTTTTATTGATTGGCTTTATGAGTTCAGTCGATTTTGGTAGACACACTGGGAGAATTAGTAATTTTATTTAGAATAAAAGATGAAAAATAAGAGAATGAAAAATTACATTTTTAAAATCATTTTGCACACTAAACATTTCCCCCCTCTTCTAAATTAAGCCCTGTATACTCACGTTTTAACTCCTCTGTTACTCTCTCTCTTCCTCACCCTTCTCTCTCTCTGTCTCTCTCTGTCTCTCTCTGTCTCTCTCTCTTACACACACACTCATACACACATATTCATATATATATATTTATTTATTTATTTAAGTCACAATACAAGTGATAACTAAATAAATAAATAAATACAGTTTTTAAAGAAATAATTAAGCACTTTATAATCATTTCTCAATATTAATAACAAAAAAGTAATTTATATTATATATATATAATATATATATAGATAGATAGATAGATATTTTGTGTGTGCATGTAAATATTTGAAAATAGAGAATGAAAAATTAATTTTTAAAATCATTTTGCACACTAAACATTTTCCCTTACTTCTAAATTAAGCCCTGTATACTCACGTTTTAACTCCTCTGTTACTCTCTCTCTCTCTCTCTCTCTCTCTCTCTCTCTCACTCACTCTCCTCTCTCTTACACACATTCATACACACACACACACACCACACACACACACATACATATATATATATATATATATTATAATATATATATATATATATATATAATATATATTTATTTAAGTCGCCAATACAAAGGGACTTAAATAAATAAATAAATACAGCTCTTAAGAAATAATTGAAGACTTTATAATCATTTCTCCAATTTTAATAACAAAAAGTATATATATATATATATATATATATATATATATATATATATATAATTTGTATATGTATAAGTATTAACTTACCGGTGGGTATAAGAACGATCGTTGGAAGCGCACAATATCCAGAGGTTAAGGTTGAGAAAAACAAATACAGAGTGCTCAATACAATGTAGAGCATAAATTTATTTTAAGAATGGAAATGAGTAACCTACTCGAGTTTTCATCGATAGATTCTTCAGGGTTACTTTTAAATTAATCGAGTTTACGATTAATCTTTGATGTTATAAACATGCCGTTGGAATGGGACTTAAATTTAGTAGAGAAATTATATATATATATATATATATATATATATATATATATATATATTATTATATATATAAGAGAGAGTTTCATAATTTGCTTGAAGCATTGTGTATGTATTGGTTAGGAGGTTATTTAGAAGGCTATCACAATGCTTTGGAATAAAATAAAAATAATAATACGGTAACAATGGTGTTGTGTGTTGACCTGTTTTTTTTTTTTATTCTTTCTTGAATTTGCGAGGTAATACCTCATTAAAAGAATTGAACTGAAGCAGTCAGCTATGGCATTTCTTCCCAAATGAATTTTTTGTTGAAAATGATGTTATTTTTAAATAACTGTATTCTCGTGTGAACGTGAATGCGTTTATTTTTGTTTGTACATGTGTGTATGTTGTAATACGCGTGACATTGAAAATGCGTGTTGGTTGTGACGTTAAGACTGTATCCTAGCACGGGATTTGCACGTGTGTATGTGCGAATGAAAAGCGTATTTTTTGGTTTTGTGGCCATGGTGACGTATAATAATAATATATATAATAATATAATAATTATATATATATATATTATATATATATGTGTGTGGTGTGTGTGTGTGTGTGTGTGTGTGTGTGTGTGTGCAGGTAAAATATTTGTGCATATATATGTACGTATATTTATACATGTATTTGTGTTTACGTGAGTACATTATATATATATATATATATATCTGTTTTGGTGTGTCTGAATGTGTGTGTCTGAGTGTATGTGTGTGTGGTGTGTGTGTGTGTGTGTGTGTGTGTGTGTATGTATGTATGTGTGTGTGTGAGTGTTGGTGTGTGTTTGCCCGCGTATGCATTTATGCAAACAAAAAGTTACACAAAATGTGAGATAATGACATAAATTGTTTTAAAACAAATTATGGAAAACAACTTACAACTTTTCTGTAAAACAAAATGTTTATGGCTAACGAGCGTAGAACTTAATAAGAGAAATCTCTGCTTATTGGAAATTTAACTCCATTAAAGAGCGTTAGGGGTCCCCATTACCGTAGAAAGATTAGTTTTTTCAAGTACATGTTTTCATGAACACCTAACACACCTACTCATCTTTTCAGAAAACAACCGAATTTCGGCACTCAAAGACCCTATCTCTCCCCTGTCTCTCTACCCACGCAGCTCTCCTTTCATTTCTCTCTACATCCATTTTCTCTTGCGTCTCCCTCTCTCTCTTTCAACATACCAGACGCACACAAATATACATAATATATATATATATATATATATATATATATATATATATATATATATATTATATATGTATGTTATTCTTAATTTTATATATGTATGTATGTATATATATATATATATATAATATATATATATATATATATATATATATATGCTCACTCACAAATATATATATATAATATTCTAAAAATTGTCAGTTTCAAATATTATCATAAATCTAATATATATATATATATATATTATAATATATATATAATATATATATATATATATATATATGTTGTGTGTGTGTGTGTGTGTGTGTGTGTGTGTGTGTGTGTGTGTGTATAGCCTCAATATATCTTATATATATGTATACGTATTCATACATCATTTTATATATCATTCAAAATTATATATGCATATATATATATATAATATATATATATTTAATATATATATATATAATATCTAAACATAAATATATATATATATATATATATATATATATATATATAATATCTTAATAATAAATATATATATATATATATATATACTATGCACACACAAACGCACACTCATATATATGCATACACATATATACTCCTTATACATAAATATATATATATGTTTATATAACACAAATATGCACACAGACATATATATATATATATATATATATATATATATATATATATATATATATATATATATTATATCATTCTAAATTTCTGTAAATAACTATTCCTAATTTTATTAATTCTGTTCTCATCCTTCCGGTCTGGACAACACTTTCTCATACTAAGTGAGCACCAATCGAATAATCAGCCCACTTCGCTTAGTTAACTCTCGTTATCGGAGGGAAACCGGTACGTCTAACTGCTTTTTACCGTACGCCAGTCTCAACAATATATCTATCAGCAATACAATGTGTGCCTTAATCGTTAATGAACTGAAAACCATGCATGTTTATCAGTGAAGAATTGCAAAAACATTTTTTTGTAGACTGAACATGCACAAACCGTGGAAATGATATCGGCTATTAGATAGATAGATAGATAGATAGATAGTAGATAGTGGCATTACAATCCTTTATCTGAAAATGTATGAGAAAATCCATTTTCATTATATGTATTCATGTAAACTAAACTAAAATAATATGAAACTAGAATAGATATTAAAACTATTTTCCGATATAAAATATTATTTGAATGGATTTTTTTGGAAAATGATGATGATTAGAAGGCTCTATTCACGATAATATCTATGCATGTTATAATGTAGGCATATTAAACACACACACACACAGAGAGAGAGAGAGAAGAGAGAGAGAGAGAGAGAGGGAGAGAGAGAGGAGAGAGAGGAGAACACACACACCACACACACACACACACACACACACAACATATATATATATATATATATATATATATATATATATATATGTATATAATATGACTACGACAATCTATATACATTTTTGTGTTCTTTTATATTTTTTTCTTCAGTGTGTACTGGGTTTTATTACTATTGTGATAAAATTAACAAACAACAACCACGGCCACATCACCATAATAATAATAATAATATAATAATATAATAATTAATAATAAAAAAGCAAAGACCAGACTTAGTGTTGATTAACAAAAAGAAAGAATTGTCAATTAGTGGATTTTGCAGTTCCAGCATATCACAGGGTGACTTGAGCTATAGGAAAATGAAAAAATGGACAAATATCTGGACCTTGCCATAGAGAACTGAAAAACTCATGGAATATGAAAGTCAGAGTGATACGAATTTGTAGTTGGTGCACTTGGAGCAGTCCAAAAAGATTGGAAAGGGTTTGGAAAGTGCTGGAAATCAGAGGAAGGTTTGATACCACCCAGGAGATACTGCCCTGCTGCAATCTGCCAGAATACTCAGAAGAGTCCAGGAGCCTAGGAGACTTGCTGTCACGAGACTCCCTATCTACAAGTAACCGTAAATTAGCGTCCCTTGCAAAATTTCTATTCAAAATTACGTTCCTTACTTCCCTATGATATTTTTATTTATGCAACGTTATTTCAAAATAGTTCAATATTAAAAAAAAGTATTAATAATATTATGTTAACTCCTCATTCTTTTTTTCTTTCTTTCTTTCCTTCTTTTCATATTTTCCTTTTGTTCGATTGAGCAGATTCACATGATCGCTCACCGTGCTCACCCCTCTCTCTATCTTTCCCACACAATCTCTTTCTTTTTATTATTTAATCTTTTTTCTGTGTAGCATTTTATTTTTCTTCCCTTACTTTCTCTATATAAAAACGAAATGGTCCATTTATTTAGCCGAGGTGACAAACACTATAAGAAATAAGAATTCGGCGGTATAAGCAACAACAGATACTCAGGATTTAGATTTTGCATTTCTTCTTGGACAATTTGGACGGTCTCATTTTTAATCTATAGGTGCTCCAAGATGATAACTGTCGGAACATGAGTTTATAGACAGAGGTAGTTGTTTTACGAAGTAATAATTTTTATTTTCCTGCATACCAACACAAGTCCTTCAATTGCTATGAATGTTGCTTGTATATTGGTTTTCACCAATATTTTAAAATGATATATTTTGCATTTGTGTATCAGGTAAGCATGGTACTTCAGGTTCAGTTTTGGGGGGTTAGGGGTAAGTTTCTCTAAGGTGTCAAGAATGGGGTCTAATGTTCGCTGTGTTTATACACATATATGCACATGTATACGTGAAACACGTTAATCCATGTACACGGTTATGGATACAAACAAACAAAATGATCCCCACAAGGTATTCATCTTGCGGAACTAAAAACCCGTCCTCCAGCCGGGTTCTGTGGTTTTGTCGGCCACTGGACTATTAGTGATAATTAACAGCGTTGATCCAGGGAGCTATCCTCCCAGGCAAACCTGCGCCTTGATTTAAAGGGCAGAGCTGGGCTTACTGTCCCGTGCCTGAGGCGCCCCCTTTGAGGGGTAATGCCGAAGGGATCAGCGCATTTTTTGCACCACCATCATAAGCTTCGGTTCCTGGGTGTCCCACATTAATAGGGCGTATTGACTAACCCTGTACACGCGGTACGTGGATAAATATATTGCGGAAATTACATATCAAAATGAAGAAAATAGATCTGGACATACTCCTGACGTATTTACGCTCGCGTTTTGTTATTCATAATTGAAAACGATTCTGGTGTGACACCAGTTCAAATTGCTGGACGAAGCTGGTTGCTTTTCACATAAAGCAATGCCCTTGAATCAATTATTCTCCTTCCAGATATGGCAAATTGTGCCCACATTTATTGACCGGTTCCATTTACCAGGGGGTGTTGGCAAATGAGTGCGGTCGCACTTTTAAGGAACACGTGTATTAATATATAGAAAGAGGTAGCTGTATTCATGTATACGATAGAAAAGTAATTTTGTTTTCCTGCACACCACACAAATTCATTCAATTGCCATGGAATGTTGTTTGTTATATTGCTTTTCAATATTTTAAGGCATATTTTTTTTACAATCTGTTCTTTCCAATAAATTGTTTTGTATTTCCATTGGGTTACTTTTCAGCGATAAATAAGAAAACATCAAATTCGGATTCAAAAATTTTCAGTCAATTCATTCTCGTGGAGTATTGATCTCAATATTATCTTCCAGCATCAATCTCAATACTGCCAGAAAGTTTTAGTAGGATATTATATTATCATCACACACGTACACATGCAATCACACAGTGTGGTGTTGTGTGTGTGTAGATGTGAAGAGAGAGAAGACAGAGAGAGATAACATCTACAAAGAGGTACAAACTATGTAATGAATACAATAATTAATATAATACATATATGTATGTATATATATATATGTGTGGTGTGTGTATGCGTATACATATTAATATATTAATATATATTATTATGTGTGTATATGAATCTTAACATTATATACTCATGCACATACAAGAACATTATCATATATATATTAATATAGATATATATATTATGTTGGTGTGTGTGTGTGTGTGTGTTGTGTGTTATGTGAGTGTGATATGTGTGTACATATTATTGGGTGTTCATATATCTGTTTTAATCCAACATACATGTACACAGGAACACACACACACAAACACACATACAACACACAGCATCAATCTCAATTTGCCAGAAAGTTTTAGTAGAGTAATTATTCTCTTT
>CM042146.1:16503300-16508300 GCA_023376005.1 Doryteuthis pealeii
ACGTCTCTGATTTGACATATATATATATATATATATATGTATTTATTGCTTTTTTATTACGAAGGTGAGTCAAAAACTCATTCCATTTTGTTTAGGATACGTATAATTACCAACACAGGAACATGTATCATACATCAGAATGAAGCTGGTCGTATGTGGATCACATTGTCACGGTTTCTCTCAATAGCAATGCCCCACCTTTGAATGAGAGCATGCATCCCTGCTCAGTAAAATTCTGTTGACTGTTCATTGAGCCACTTCTTCACTACAGATTCACTGGAATAATCTTAATCTTTCAAATACTCTCTCTGTCCCCATGAAAGAGGGTTTGAGATGCAAACATTATTTGATGGGCAAACATTACGCACCACTGAATTAAACAGATAAAAATAATTATTTCTTAGCGTCGTATCAAAATTGAATTCGGGTTTATATATCTGTTTATTTTTGGAGGATATGTGCTTAATTAAAGTCGTACCTAATTTTGAAAATTAATTAGTTAATAATTAATGAATTTTAGGCGGGCATATATGTTCAAATGTAAGGCTAAACGAATCGAGAAAATGTCAATCCCTGAATGTAGATTTCGACCTATTAGGTCTCATTCGCAAGGTCGAAATGTACATTCAGGGATTGACATTTTCTCGATTCGTTTAGCCTTACATTTGAACATATATGCCCGCCTAAAATTCATCAATTATTAACTAATTAATTTTCAAAATTAGGTACGACTTCAATTGAGCACATATCCTCCAAAAATTGTCGGCTTAAAGCCATATAAAAAATAAACACATTTGTTTGTTTACTTAACCACATATCTGTTTATATTTCATATATAAAATCATTAAATTTTAAAAGTTTAATTTCGGGTCCGACGCCAGGAAATATTATATAATATCAGTGCATGATTAGCTATACATGCATGTCATAGGTATGCATTGTAGGAGCATATGAATAATGCATTTTGAAAGCAAATGAATTATGTATTCCAGAAGCTTATGAATTATATCTGACGGGTAATAGTTTTGATCGGATATTGTATAATGCCTTTATGAGGGAAACTAATCCTATTCAAATTGAACGTTTGATATCACATCATAGAAGTGGATTTCATTTGATGTTTTCTCACATGATCCCTTCTACTTTTGAATACTCTTCAGCTGTAACTAAAAGCTTGCTCGTCTCCAATATGGATCATGTCGACTATTACTAAACTGCATCCGATATTAATTGAGTAGAACCGAACATTCTGCCAGCTGCTGCTAACTTACTTCCCCATCCTCAGCAAACGGATACCTTGTTGCTGTTGGTTGGTTGGTTGGATTTCTACGACATATATAGCCATTGGGTCAATTAATGCCGAATATATGTTGTTTTATTAATACTTAGTGGGTATATATATATATATATATATATATATATATATATATATATAAGAGATTTATCCAAAACTTGGTAGTAAGGGATGATTCTATATGTGATTTCAAGATCCACTGTACTAATATTGATGATCCAGTATGTATAAATACAGTGAATCACTAAATCACTAAAGAGAGCTCAATGTAAAATAACCTTTTAGATTATATACAGAGCAATATTTATCAATAAAGGAAGAACTCAATACAGTAATCCCATAATAAATTTATTTCGACGAAAATAGGGGCCCATATAAATCTAAGTTGATTTAAACCGGCTCCCCAAATTTTTGCCTCATCAGATGGGTCTCAATTCACTATGTGGGTGTTGATTGTTTTATTTGTGTAGTTTCCACCGTACATACAGAGATACATACATGCATACACACAACTGCCTTTATATATTGTTATAGGTGACACACCCTTTAAGACCAATGGAATGCGCCAACAGCTTACTATAGATAAACAGGGATAATTGTGGTTTAGGAGGCAAGCCAATGCGAGTGCCAATAACTCTGTTCGTCGGACGTAATTTCCACATCTCTCTATTGTATTGTCTACTTTCTGTTAATACATTTTATACTTTTCGTTACCCGTTGTTTTGTTCTTATTTGACCCCTTAAAACCTCACAACATATATATATATATATATATATATATATATATATATATATATATGGTTATATTTTTGACCATTATCCATATATTTCAATATAAACCATTCTTACTTTTTTTTCATTTTGCCAGCTGCTGCTAACTTACTTCCCCATCCTTAGCCAACGGATACCTTGTTGCTGTTGGTTGGTTGGTTGGTTGGCTGGTTGGTTGGTTGGCTGGTTGGTTGGATTTCTACGACATATCAACCCATTGGGTCAATTAATGCCGAATATATTTTGTTTTTATTAATACTTAGTGGGTATTCAAAACCGTTTAACTCTTAACTTTCTAATGTTAACCTTCTTAAACACATTTTTAAAAATCCCATTTCGTTCTATTCAATTCATAGATGGGTCCCTAACAGGTGCAACCATTCTGTTTGAGAGTGAACCTGGGAGTAATGGTGATGCAGAGGTATTCCACATTTCTCAGAGCTCCAGAATTGCAAATTAACCATCAGATAGATGTTAACGTCATACCAGCACGTGTAACGTTGTGCCTTTTCTTTCACGGCACTAATTCGTACATGTTATGTGGCCGTCGTCTTTTTCATACGGTGGGAAATTTCTTGGGGTTGTTTACAACTCCACGCAGAATCTCTAGTAGTCAGCCTTCAACCCCAAAATTCTTCCACACTTCTTTCGTTTATGGTCAAGCAAAAGGTATCACGTTTCACGACCGTGGGTCTTTAGTCACGGTCAATTTGACTTGTTGACAAGTATATATCTCCTTAGCATCAGTCAAGTATCTGTTCACGTTTGTTTGTTTAATGGCTTTCATTCAATGCACCGCTAGAGGTAGCAAGGATGAGCTCATAAGCGACGTTCTCCTGTGGAAGCCAACACATGGAAATGCAGGCGTGGGGCGCCCGGCAAAGACCTACATTGACCAGCTGTGCGAGGATGCTGGCTGCTCCGCAGAGGACCTCCCACGTGCAATAAATGATAGGAAGGTTGGCGAGAGATTGTCATGGATATCCGTGCTACAAACGCGACATGATGATGATGATGGTATATTATATTATATATATATATATATATATATATATATATATATTTGGGCGTTGATTGTTTTATTTGTGTAGTTTCCACCGGACATACAGACATGCATACATGCATACACACAACTGCCTTTATATATATATATATATATATATATATATATATATATATATATATATATAGATGGTTATATTTCGGACCATTATCCATAGTTTTCAATATGAACCATTCTTGCTTTTTTCACAATTTTGACACTTATCAGATAAACAAGGAATGTATATTTTCCGACTAAAAATAAAATTGTCTATGTAATTTTACTAGGTTTAAGGGTTTCTATACAAATCTATATGTTTATTTTTAAGTAGATATGACTTATACAGAAAATGTTTTAAGTTTGAAATATTTCCTATATCTGTTAACATAACATTTTTCTTCTATTTTAACATAAACCATTTATTAAAATTTCCCAAAGCTTTCAATCTAGATACTTATCAGATATACTGAGAGTATAAATTTATCTATAGAAAAGGAATATTAATATATACTTTATCAACAATGCTTCTAAAATAAACAAACATCCAAAAATCTTATTTCCTTCGCCGAAGAGCATAAGGCCCGGGGTTTGTTATTGTTCACTCAGCGCCCCCTTGCCTCATATGGTAGAGACGTCTCAGTATCATTGACAGGTTGGTTTCGGAGGAATTTCTCCATGCTGTATCGTGGCCGAAGCAGTATAGTTTCGATTTCTGTCGGAGGGAAATCGGTAGTATACATCGCTGATGAGACTTAATAAAGTTGAAACGGTCTGCACGATGTTCTACACACCGAGTAGTTCTTTGCGAAATTCACTTGTCATTATTGTCTTCTGTAATTATCGAATTAGCGATGTTAATACACGAATAGCAAAGGCATGGGCGGCCACAAATAGATTATCAGTCATATGGAGGTCCGATCTCCCTGGCAAGCTGAAGCGACAGTTCTTCCAGACTGTGGTTGTGTCGGTGCTGCTGTATGGCTGCACCACCTGGACCCTGACAAAGCGTCTTGAGAATAAGCTAGATGGAGCTGCACAAGAATGCTGCGTGCTGCAGTCTTGAATAAGTCGTGGAACAGCACCCACAAGGAAACAGCTGTACGTCACCTGCCCCATCTCACAAACTATCTGAGTGAGACGGACAAGACATGCAGGACACTGCTGGAGAAGCAGGATGAACTCATAAGCGACGTTCTCCTGTGGAAGCCAACACATGGACATGCAAGTGTGGGGTGCCCAGCAAGGACCTACATTGACCAGTTATGGAAGATGCTGGCTGCTCCGCAGAGGAGCTTCCAGGTGTAATGAATGATAGGGAAGGTTGGCGAAAGATTGTCATGGCTACCGTGCTGCATGCGCATGATGATGATGATGATGATGATGCGATATGCGCATTAATTGCCTTCAAGCAAAAAATATAAATATTAATATATACTTTATTTATAGTGTTTTTGCGTCTTTCATTGCTTGTTTTTACTACTTTATTTTAGTATAAAAACGTTATAATACCAGGGAAGTGGTAAAATTGATATAGGCTATATATCTATTGACCCCCTGCTGTCTTATCAAATACCAAACTTGAAAGAAGGTTCTAGAAAATGAAAGAGGGCGTTACTGTTAATATAATTGATCAAAAGTCATCTTTGAAATAGTTGAACCGTTTCAGATGGATATTTACTTGACCCTTTGGCAGTTTTCTTGCAAAAAGATCACACATTATTTGATTTAGATGGTTGTACATTGTCAAAAGAAAAGCCAGACTCACCAGGTCTGGTTTATGTCGTCCAGCCCGCGTCATTACGCCTTAAATCGATAAACAAAACCCACGTGCCTCCTCAGGTTAGTAGTTGTGACATTGATTACAAAGATTTATCCCTTAACAATTTGATCTTG
>CM042146.1:16513300-16528300 GCA_023376005.1 Doryteuthis pealeii
ATAGCGCGCGTGAGTCCCAGTTTAGACAGAGCATAAAATGGCCGACTGCTCTGCCTGACGTTCAACTGCAAACTGGCGACCGAACAGGTCCCAGGTGACTTCACGTATTTTGGCGGGCTTCTGTAATTTTCCATGGAAGGACCCGGCCATGGTATGAAAAGAGCCATCCCCTCATAATTACAGGGGATTGACAATAATCTTATGCAACCGCATAGATTATGTAACATCCGGAACTGGAGCCTCTCCACTGGATACAGTTAAGTATCATATCCTGGACACTTCTTCTTGTCTTAACCCTCTGCAAACATTTCAATCAGTGTATTTTAAGTATTGCCGCCAGAGTTATTTAGCTCTTTTACTCAAATACGAATGATTATTAACTATATCTATAGATTAGATCTTAACAAGTTCTACCACTCCGGGTCAGTCGACATAGCAGTAATATCAATCAAAGTGTACTCAAAACTGTCCAGATATCCGGAACTGGAGCCTCCCCACTGGATATAGTTAAGTACCATATCCAGGAAACTCCTTTTTGTCTTATGCCTCTGCAAACATTACAATCAGTCTATTTTAAGTATTGCCGACAGAGTTATTTAGCTCTTTTACTATAGGTGGCCAATAACAGTGGGAATAATACTCATTCAGTTATCCTATCTGAATATTAATTGGATATGATCTATATAATAAATGGGGCGATTTTATCAGAAATTTCTATATCGATGTTTATTCTATAGTTCAATAATTAAAACCGACAACATGGAGAAGACGAAGCCAATTCAATTCCGATTGTAAATGTATAGAGGCTAGTATCAACAAAAAACGTTGATATAACTACTATTCAGTCTAAGAGGATAAATAACACATTTGATTCTGTTACGAATGGAATAATGGATTGGGAATACGTTTTATCCAAACAGAATACAACAGAAAGCTGCTGTTTCGCTGGTTTTCATTTACTTCTGTTCAAATTCTATCGTTCGCTTCGTTTCCATTTATTCCTTGGCGATTTAACAAAACAAACTAGCGAAGCGATTTGTGTCACATTTGTTTGGTTTCCATTTATCCCTTTGTGACCGCAAATATCGGAAAGGCAAGAAAGACCTCCGAGATCATAATGAATATTTAATGTCATTGAGACCGTAGAAGGATTCGAAAAATACTATACAGACTCGTTTTTTATTGTATTACAGATGTTATTTAATATCTCTTTACAATATTGTTTTTAGATTTTGTTTCTTGCATTGTTAATCTGTTTATTCGTAAAGAGATTAGGATTTTTATTCTATATAAGCCGCCTAAAATGTATGTTAATGGGTCCCTTTCATTTTTTAAATTTTTTTGTGTGGTTTCTTTGTTTAATGGAATATCGATTTTCATGCAGCACTGTCGGATAGAGTTTGAGGGTATACCGACTGCCCCTCTGCAGAAGGGTAACTCCCCACGCACAGTGGAGACACGTGTAGATACACGTGATGCTTAAAGAAGGTACCCTGGTGGCATGATATGAACAATCTACTTTTGTTCTTATTTAGACTAGACTGGCGGTCGAAGTGGCTCCCTCCGATCAATTGGCTGGTTACCTCAAGCCCTAGCACCTATATGATTGTCCTAATTCTACTGCACATTTGTAGTGTAATTATTGTGGTCTACGTGCATTGAAAGAGAAAGAGAAGAAAAGAAATAAGAGCTTCGCTTCTGAGCAAATATCAATGTATCATTTTTGGTACGAATAATGTTCAATATATGGGAACAAATGATTTAAAGATTTGTCATAAATACGGTGCTACATCGAGATATTGATCTTGCTGGGGAAAAATCATCAATAACTTAAAATTGGTTCACTTTAAAACTTTTTTGAAAACCTTTTTGGATTTCATGAGCAAAAATGCTTTTATAAACCAATTTTTAGTAGTAGGGAGAACTCATTTTACAGACAAAATAGATTACAAAAAGTCGCCATTTTTCGCCACCCCCACCAAATTGGAAGAGCTAAACCTGGACATAATTCCGCGAATTTATGGAATTGGAAACTCAAATTTTAGGGATTGTCTAACGTTAACATAATCCACACTAGGAACAAAATTCAGAAAAATTGAAGGGGGTGGGTGACAATTTTACTTTTGTTGTGGATGATTTGACTTGGAATTACCCGCCAGGCACATTATTGTAGAACAATATATATATAATTATTTATATTTTTTTGCTTGAAGGCAATTACAATACATATATTGCATAAAATTCGATAATTATAGTAAATAAATATGATAAGTGAATTTCGGCAAAGGATCGTTCGGTCTGTAGAACATCGTACAGACTGTTTCGACTTTATTAAGTCTCATCAGCGATGTATACTAACGATTTCCCTCCGACAGAAATCGAAACCGGGACCTCAACAGGCATAGTCAGAAACCCTACTGTCTCGGCCACGGTACAGACCGAACAATCCTTGCGAAATTAACCTTAATGATACTTATACGCCTCTACCCTAATAGGTACGGGGTCGTTGAGTGAATAATAACAAACAAGGCCTTAAGCTATTCGGCGAGGAGAAATAAGATTTTTTTAGATGTTTGTTTTTTAGAAGCATTGTTGAATATATTATTATTTATATATTTTTGCTTGCTACGATGACACATTCAAGCATGTTAAACATTACGTCACGGGGACACCCATCTTTCATCGTGTGTTGCATGAAATATACATACAAATAACACAAATATGAAAAATGAGATAGCTGTATGTTAATACTGAGCTGATAACATGTTTCATGCATAAGTATTACAACGAATCTGCTGAACACACACACACACACACACACACACACACACACACATATATATATATATATATATATAATATATATATATATATATATATATATATATATATACGCATACATATATGTGCATACGTATGCAAACCTTATATATATATATGGAAATACGATGAGGAAATTAATCCTACAATATGGAAGAATATGTTTTCAAAAATATAACAGACACAGGATGTTATGATCAAAGGAAAAATGTTATATGTCCATACTTAAGTTTTTCGGTTTATGATAGACCATCATCAGGACAAGGCAAAATAAATTTTGTAATTCATTCACCATACACTTAAAATTTTTCATTTTTTCTCCCTTACAAAATTTCTTTTGCTTTGTCCTGATGATTATTTATCATAAACCGAAATACTTAAGTATAGATATATAACATTTTTCCTTTGATCATAACATCCCGTGTCTGTTGTTTTTGAAAATATTTACTTCACACACACATATATATATATATATATATATATATAATGAGTCATGCGAACCTACTAAAAGTTTCGCTTAATGCTCTTCAGGGTTAAGATCTGACTCTGTGTGAATATATAATATATATATATATATATATATATATATATATATGCATATAAATTGTTTTTTTCTTTTGGCCAAAATATTGTACTAATAGATTATTTTTGTTTTGGTACGATTATATGGGTCTTTTCTTTTTTCTCCCCGGTTGATGTTTGGTAGTATATTTTTACAATCAAACTATTTGCTGTTTTTTTCTCACCACGAGGATTTAACAACAAGTTTGGTATATATATATATATATATATATATATATATATATATATATATATATATATATATATATATATTAGAATAAACAAATTTAGATATAGAGTAAAACATCAAAAATATTACTCTAGGATGAATATGACTTTAACTGAGGCCTTCGTTAAATCCGCTATAAAAGACAATCTCATAATAATATTACCTATTATAGTAGAAAGACAAAATGATGTTTTAATATTGTGTCTAGGAACTCAACATTACTTAACCAACCCACATAAACATAACATTTTCAGCCGAAAATGTGCAACCTTATTAACTTTTAGATAATTTTTTAAATTCTTTTCAATGAAGCATGTTAGTTTTGGGGGAAGGAGAAGCAACAGTAAACATTATTTCCAAATGTTAGATTATTTCAAAACATCAAACAAATTTTACATTTATTTCAATTTTACTAAAATTCTAGCAAATTGGCATATTTAAAAAAAAAGAAACCTATTACAATTTATTATGTTAAAAAAAATGTTAGTTTGGTTTGGTTTGGTTTGGTTTGGTTTGGTTTACGGCATATCAACCTCAGTGGGTCATTTAATGCCGATAAAGTTTTGAAATAAATAAATTCTTAATGGATAATACAATTTTTTTATAAATACATTTTTCTATTTAACCCATAGGTGGGACCCTTACAGGTACTACCACTCCGGATCAGAGTGGACCAGTGAGCAATGGTGATGAATGTGGTGCTCCACATTCCCCAAACCTCCAAACCTGGAACCTCACCATCAGATAGAGTTTAACGTCATTCCCAGGACATGTAGACCCGCAGCCACCGCCTTCTAGCACCCATATGATAAAAAGGGGTGGGGCTTGCCATGAGGGCCATAGGGTTGGGAAAATCATATAGGTGCTAGGGCTTGACGTGACCAGCGGAGGGGGCCTCTCCGACCGCCCGTCTAGCACAAGATAGGGCCAAAGTGGAGTATTGCGAGCCATGAACTGATCATCCACCTGGGTTCTATCCTAAAACATTACGGGTCGCCACCCACGGCCAACAGATGGCCCCATTGGGGGAGTATTACCCCTCTGCAGAGGTGCAGTCGGTGCATTCTAACGCCCCAGACGACAGGGTGGTCTGTTAGTTTATTGGATGTTTAGTTTGGTAACGGATTCCAGATGAGATTTTTAAAAAGTAAGTATAACGTTCATTTAATTTCTTTGTTTATAAATTAGTTTCTCCGTTGTTGTTTATTTTTCTGTTCCCTTTGACATGAAATATAATATGGAATAAGGTAAAAAAATCCGTGTTTTTTTTTGTTACAATTGAATTTTGACCTCGCCGTTTAAATAAAATTACCAAAAAATCAGGGAATTATCCGATTCTAATCAAAGTTTCAGTGGTGATTTAGCAATGAATAAATTTTATAATACAACAGTCATTTTATTTCAAAACTTTCTAATTTTTTTCAGGACACTTAACCTTGACCTCCCCTTATTTTGGGGGTGCAAAATATCAGTGGGGTTATAATATAACCGTTATACATTCGAAACTAAATTACAGTATAAATAAAAAGACAAAAACGTGTGAATTGAAGAAGAAAAAAAGTTTTTGTAGCGTTATGGCATAACGTTAAGAATTTTCTTATTTGACACATTAAATTTCTGCACAATTTTCCCCGGAATTTTCTCTCCGAATACCCACTGTTTACGGCTCAGATTTCTCAATCCCCCCCCCTTCTCTCTCTCCCTCTCTCTCTCTCTCTCTCTCTCTCTTCGTCGCTTGATCCGACATTGTATTCTCGCCAAATTTGTGTTGAATATTGTTAATTAAGAGTATAACCAAAGTAAAAGAAAACGAAGATAATCTGTACGTGACAATTCGGGATATCATGCCGGGTGTTTGCCTTAATAGCGTCATTGGACAATAGAGATCATTTAGTGCTACATTACACTTTCTAAGTCACAGTGACAGTATGTACTAGGTTACATGAAACCTATCACAAGTAACGATCACTGTTATATATATATATATATATATATATATATATATATATATATATATATATATATATATATATATAATATATATATACTAGCAAATTTATGCACCCGCCGGGTGCAAGTTTTAAGTTTTAATATAATAAAATATCATGTTAAATTAGAAAGGCTAATAAAACTAAATAAGAATGCAGACAAAAAGATTTGGAACAAAGGGGGTATTATCGAAAAATAGAACAGCTTTGAAACTAACTCTTCCATCATTTTCCATTACTCCCATCTTTCATTGGTAACTTTTCCTAATTTAACTCTTTACTTAAAATAGGAAGTAAAGGATAATATTACAGTTATTTCTTCTTAATGAATTTCTTTTAAGATTTATCCCAGAGATTTTTGCTCATATTCAAAAAGATAAAACCAAACAATTAGAAATCAATAATACTTAGCATATATTTATTAAAATCAATTTTTTAAGATCAATATGCAAACTAGCCTTCCCATTCACACTGTAAACCACTATTTTGTTGTATATATAAATACAATTGCGTATTATTAGTATGTAGATATGGTCAACAGTCTTAATAATGTAAAACAATTTTATTATTCATTGAGGTTTAAATAAAAATAAAATCATAGAGAATGTGATGTAAATAACTAAGGGAACTGTGAATTGAGTAGTAATATAGTTTCGGTTACAGAGAGACAAACACACAATCTCCATTATAATAAGATATATATACATAACTATGTGAAATATATATATATATATATATATATATATATATATATATATATATAACTATGTGAAATATATATATATATCACATAGCACTAATACCCTTGGGAAAGGTATGTATCCATATATTCTCCCTCCAGCTATGGGTTAAATAGTGGGCAGACTGGGCTCTTCAGCCTTGGGTAGGTAACCAGTGTAGGAGAGAGATGTTGCGTTATAGACTATTACAGGGAGCTTAGACAAAGTGTCTAACTCTCCCGACTCATCAGATGCGAATGATGAATTTTTTATTACTTTGAAGGCATTTGAAAACAGATTTTTTATTTTTTATTTATTTTTTATTTTCTTATTTAATCTTTTTTTTAAATTTAATTTTTTAAATTTTTTAAATTTAAAAAAAATTAAAAAATTAAAAAATTAAAAATATGTTTTTAAATGCCTTTAAAGTAATAAAGAATTCATCATTCGCATCTGATGAGTCGGGAGAAATAGACTACAATGCAAAAATCTCTAAGTCTTTTGTTATTTCTTTACTTATATATTTGCTCTGTGACTCTAACATTAAGAGCACGCATTGAGCTCTCAAACTGCGACAGTTTTAAAAAAATAAAACTCTTGTGTGGTAAGGAAGATTTCTTCTCTGGACTTTTGGATTATATATATATATATATATAATATATATATATTATATATATATATATATATTACTTCTTGAGGGTTTTCACACAGGAGCTGATGGTCCTTCAGTGGAAGCAGTGAGACAAGAAATTTGCTTAGGATTCTTATTTGTATTCTAGTATGCAGTTGTTTGGATGATCTGTATTTTTCCTCTGATTTCTAATTCATCCAAACCTCTGTCACCTTCATGTCTGGATATTTTGGCGAAATTGTTTATAAAAGGGAAAAAAAGGATTTCCTTTGTTTATTTCAACCCAATAATGGGAAAACAGTTATCTCTTCATTAAGTTTTAATCAAACTGTTTTCTGTTGAGATTTCTTCTGTATATAAGGTGGGTGCTAGACGCCCACTATTATTTATAGACTGGGCGATAGTCATGTGAGCATATTCTTGGCCAATCACTGGCAGTACTCTGCTGCTGATATTGTTATTTATATCGGCTGTTCTGATCTTAGCTACTCACAATTACTTGAACCTTCGTGGACGACGGAACATAGGATTATATCACTGAGCCTTTGACACTACGTAGGGTTCCATAACTCTGGACTTATTCACTTACCAAAGGATTCTATAGCTCAGGACTTACTTACTTACTTACTTTAAGTCCTTTTCAACTGGCCAAGGATGGCGGCCAGAAACTTAATATTTTGCCATTATAATACTTCTTCCACTATTCCTTCTGGTTCTGATACACCTACTCTGATTTAAAATTAACCTATTAACATATTTCTTGCATTGACGTATTTTCCTCTGATTTCTAATTCATCCAAACCTCTGTCACCTCCATGTCTGGATATTTTGGCGAAATTGTTTATAAAAGGGAAAAAAGGATTTCCTTTGTTTATTTCGACCCAATAATGGGAAAACATTTATCTCTTCATTGAGTTTTAATCAAACTTTTTTTCCCATTATCATACTTCCTCCACTATTCCCTCTTGTTCTGATACACCTGTTCTGATTTAAAATTAACCTGTTAACATATTTCTTGCATTGCTGAAGATTCTACAATCATTTTTATACAGTCAATGGATAGACCTATTCTCATTTTTACTCTGAAAGTTTCGTTAAATTACGAGTTGTAGCTTTGCGAAAACGTGAAAAAAATGCCACCTCTTTAATGATCTGAAACGTAGTGCAAAAGCTAAGCCAAAGTTCCTTAACTTTTAGGTAAATCAGGATCAACGAATAGCAATGCCGTAATCGTTCATTTGGCAAGTTTGAAAAATGAGATAATATGTGGTAGTTATTCAAATTTACTTTTAGTTGCATGCCTAGTCGTATATTTCTTGTTCAGGTCTGATTTAGCAAGTAGTATATATTCATATATCGGTAACATTGAGATGTAGAAGAGCATCTCGTGCATGAAATTGGAAGTGACATGAGGCTAGAGAGAGAAAAAAAAGAGAGAGAAGAAAAGAAATGGTTCTTTATCGGTTGTGTAATTCAACCTGATGTTATTTGGAATTGGCGTAAGCTTCTAAACTCCGGCATTCTATTCATTCTTGAAATCATCTTCTTCTTGGCTTCTCTATCCTATACTCACAAAAGATATATTAAACACGATTTGCTATAACCGTCTTGCGTAATCTCCTAACCAGGCTAAAACTCTATGAAGAAAAAAAAAGGAAAAGAACTATGATCAATCAGATTTATAAAGTTCTCTTAAGATTATTCTTAAATAGGAGTTATTTCAATAGATGTTAAAGTGATAAAAGAATTTGAAAATTTGAAAGAATTATACACGATTGTTTGTTTCGTTTTTTTTTTTAAACAAAGGAATTGCTTCAATATATTCTTCACGCTTCCATTTTTATCATTTACATCTAAATCTGTTTGAGTATAGAAGTTTTCGGAATAAGTCAGTTTAATTTTACAGATAGCAAATTACTTTTTCCAAGTTTTTTTTTATTCAAAAATCATGAAAAATAATAATGAATAAATTTCTTTTTGAAAGTTCATTGATGGTACAAAAGCAAAAAAAAACAAAACAAACAAAAAAAAAAACAAACAAAAAAAAACAAAAACAAAAACCAAACAAAAAAGCGGTTATAAGAAAAAGAAAACCCAGACAGTGTGTTTACTGGACTGACACACAACTTTGATGTGTTTTTTCAGTTTATATATATATATAATATATATAATATATATTATATTATATATATATATATATATAAAATCAATAATAATGATATTATGAATATTAACTCATAACTATAAGTTTCATGCTTACGCAATCTTCAGATGAGTTAAATGGTTGAGATTTAAAAAAAAAATAGTTTTTTAGCGTTTATATAAAAGTGAAGCGTGTTCATGCGATGGAGTGTTATAATGCTTTTTTTTTAAACTGTGGCTTGTTTAGCTTGTTGTTTTTTTAAACAGTGGCTTATATATATATATATATATAATATATATATATTATATATATATATTATAAATGGACTCTCTCTTCGATTTTCGACGCATGAGGGTTCATCCAATGAACAACCAACAGAGTGTTTTTGTTATAGTGGTGAAGGCTTGTGTGGACCATTCCGCACTTTTTGGCACAGTCGAGTGGTGCACAAGGAATGCTATAAACCGAATCAGGGTATATGAATTCAGAGTTTTCTTCTCATAGAATGGTTACCTACCCAAGGTTAAAGGACCCACTCTTGCCCACCCCCATATATATATATATAATATATATATATATATATATATATATACAAGAAAATTGTATATACCTATATTAATGCTAATGTTTTAACACATAATATCAAAATTAGCTGCCATACTTTCTTAACAGTAAGTTGATGAGAATTAGTCACTATATAAGTCCTAACAAGACTTGTATTATTTTCGTGACCACTATAAATAAAAAAGTAAGCTCCCGGCACGTTAGAATAACCGACACAATCCTTAGTTTCCTTTTCACTCACATGTTTCACAAAACCCCAAAATTGTCACCCGCTACATGAAACAGTCACAAAAAGTGTACATTATTATATGTACGTGTGTGTGTGTTTGTGTGCGTGTGTTTGTGTGTGATATATATATATATAAATATATTATATATATATATATATATATGTATTATAATATATATATATATATATATAAATTCAAGGACATCCGTATATATATATATATATATATATAATATATATATGATACACATATATATATACAACATACACACGTACACCACACACACACACACACACACACACACACACACACACATATATATATATATATATATATATAGTGTTGGCACCCTTCCGTCCACTAAAGACGATGACGTAGTCTCCACCCCACCCCAAAAAATATGCATATACGCGAGTGCCTGAGCAGACCAATCCTTAAATGACAGTCATGTTTGCCAGGTCCCTCCTTCCTTCTGGCTCTCTTTGCTGTAGAGACTACACTCCTCTGCGCATCACTCCTCTTTTTGCCTTGTTTGAAATCGAGTCGTCAGGCCAATCGATTTTCAGCACCAACCTCGCATGTGTGGGTACTAATGTGGCATATCCTCATGTCTCTCCTGCAGGATTCATTGAAACTTAAGACGTGGTTTACCAACCGATTGGGAGTCTTTTACTAAATTGCACCCCTGTAATTAGCCTGGCCGAAAGGAACTAATTTCTCCTCAAAGGCCAATACGCTCGCGCAATGGGAGAGGGAGGAGGAAGGGGAGATGTAGAATAATCATACTAATTCCAATTACCGTCGAATTGGCAAGACAAGACAGCAAGCACTCGTAACCCAATACGATTCTGGTTTGCTGCAAAGACTACTGCAAAATGGCAGGATATTTATGAAGTCTCAGATGATCATACAAACCAAGCAGCAAATCAGGACTCAGGGAATGGAATCACCCAAATGCATGAGTGGACTATTCTGAATTCCCATAAGTACCAGTTGTCTTGACACTGGTTCAGCTGAGCTTGACCAGTCACATTGTTCAAACCAATAGTAGACTGACTGACTGACTTTAATATTTATCTTCATCTTGTCTTCATAATTACCAACAACTGGGTGCATAAGTAGCTCAGCTTGTATCTGTGTGATAAAGTGGAGAGCTGATGGTGTTTGTATAGTGTTCCACCTTAGATGCAAAATCAACCTCACTGATTTATCACTAGTGAGAAAATGAAAGACTCTCTTGCTCTCTGTCTGATACCAGCAATAGACCTTTCCTCTATTAGTACGTTGAAGAGAGGTTTGTCAGTACTTTAAACCATACAACTGTCAAATAACTTGTATTAGGAATACAATAGGTATTTGGGGATGTGGACATTGTCCATCGTCCTAACATGATCAAGCCAGCAAAGGTGCCTCTCGCAGAGGATAGAAAACATGCTGTCTGTGTTGGGCACTTTCTCCTGCCAACGAATAATTATATCTACAAGTACAAAATAAAAAAACACCCCCCGGGCAATATAAAAATGGATTTTTGAAACATATGTTCTGAGGGGTGGAAGTAAAAAATTCAATGTCAGCGAGTTTGTACCCTAATTAAGTAAAATCATCAAATTCATTAAAGGATTAAAAAATAAAACAATTTGAAATGTAAACTTTAAATATGTATTAAAATAAAACAAACTATATATAGATATATAATACCAGTCATGTATTTATTAAAACTGGTTTTAAAAAAACAATGAGGGCTGTCTAACGTTGCATGTTCAAATTTTGAGAGGGCCGGGTTAGCTCAGTCGGTAGAGCGTTCGGCTAGAAACCACAAGGTTCCTATTTCGATACCGGTCCTCGCCAACGCAGTGTATGAGTAGCACAGGGATATGTGCGGTAAAGTAAGGAGCTGATGGTAGGTGTGACGCTCCACCTCAGACGCTAGAATAATCTCCTTGGTATAGCGCAAGTGAAAAGGGGATAGACTCCCTCGCTGATTGGCTGATACCGACTTTAGGCCGTCCCGACGACTTTACTTTTACTTTATGACAATTTTGGGTAACGTGACGTAAGCAATGACGTAATTTTTATTACAGACAAAAACCGGAAGCGAATCTCCATTATCAATAGAGATATATTGCAAATATACTTTCTACAATAGTTTCAGAAATGTTCTTATACCTATATGTATCTTCCCCTATCAACGTTTCTCATAAATTTGAGAATTATTGATTTAAAAAAGAATATATTTACCTGATAGGTAACGATGGAACGATTTATATAGCATTTCCCTTTTCTATATTTTTCAATTTCTTTATATCCTTTAAACTTTTCTTTTTTTTAAGTCTTCTTCCTATTCATGACTGAACCTAAAGTTCAGATAAATATCCTTCTAAAAATCTCTTCCTAAAGCATTTTATCTACATTGAAGACAATTCAACAGCAATTTCTAAGGATTCCTTCTGTTTCCGACCTTTTCTTTTCTCTCTCTATCCCATAATATATTTTGGAATTTTTTCATACATGCAAGAAACTCTCAGTATTCTGATGTTGACTCTATGCACTACTTTACACATACACTATACACTACTTGAACACACACATACACCCCCATCCCACATATATATATATAATATATATATATATATATATATATATCGAGAGAGAGAGAGAGAAGAGAGAGAGAGAGAGAGAGAGAGAGATGTGGGGAGTTCCTGCCTATGGGTACTAGCATGCATATAGGTTTACGTATGTAAAATGAAAATGGAAGTGAATCCGACGGAATGTTGACAAGAGAAATAAAGGAAAGAAAGTATAGAATGGATAAAATAGGATTATTTTAATTGATTTAACTTACACGTGTTTCGGTCACGAGTTTATACATGTGTAAATTATTCTATGTATTATTATTTTTAAATAACAAAATGAAATGAAATGATAATAATAGAAACAATGTAGAAATGTTCCGCACACAAAGAAATATCAACCTTCCTCAGAATAAATCCTTATTTTTTTAAATAAAATTTGTTGGAACGCGGAGATTTTTTTGAAATGTTCGAAAAAATAACTTTTTAAAAAAATCACATGAAGAAAGTGTTCAAACGCGGTCGAGAAAGACAGTTATAATAACGTCATGTCTCATGCGACGGATTTTGAAACGGAGAGAAGATGGCTGGAACAAAGTCAGGTGGAATTTTCATTTTCAAAGCATGAGGGATTTTTAAGAAAAGAGGGTTTACGTATGTACACTTGAGTATATATACATATGTATGGACTTCTGTGTGTACATAAACTTGTATAAATAAATGGAAGTTAATCCGACAGAATGAATTTAACATTTTGAAAAAAGCAATTAGTAATTATAATCTGCTGACAGATTTTTGGATTAAAAATGCTTCTGATTTTTTAAAATAAAATTTATTTTATTGTTGATACAGAATGCGCATTTTAAAAATTCAAGCATTCCAGCGTGTGTTTGTACCCCCTATTTCTTCCAACGGTTTTTTATCCCTTCTTTCCTTCATATGTTTTGCTCGTGATGAAGACCCTTCTACTAAGCGGTCGAAACAGATTCTGTCAGCAGATTATAATTACTAATTGTTTTTTTCAAAATGTTAAATTCATAAACTTGTATGTATGCTTATAATGACTTTATTTTTGCATTTGATCTTGGGAGATTTAGAGGGTCTCATCTCTAACTTGACAGTGTTGCAAGATAATAACGGTCGTACAATTAAGGAACACAATAACTAGTGACGTGGAACCATGATGGTGGTTTGAGTCATTAGTTAGGGAAAAGTTTGGGTGATGGCGTGATAGGTAGTGGCAAAGTTTGAGGGATGATGCCAGAGGAGACACGTGGCATTGTTTTTGATTGGAAGATGAATGATGATGTGGCAAAAGGAAGAAAGGAAGACTGAGAGATGATAGCTTGGGAGATTCAGCCTAGCCGCCGGAAGGTTAAGACAGGCTGAGGCCTGGTTCTCCCACGTGCGGTGATCATGTATAAAAATAAAATAAAAACTACTTGATCAAGTAACAAAAAGATGTTGAAATTCGTTTAATTTAATTTAAACAAGCAAAGCCCAACAGATGCCCTTAGAAGAATTCAACTTCAAATTTTGTTAGGACTCAACCCAACTAGATAACAAGATGGCCGCCGGAGAAGATAGTAAAAGGACCAACAAGAAATAAATAAGATCTCCTCACCAAGTACGTCTAATCTCTAATTTTTATCTCTAATCCTTCTCCAATATTTCTCTATCTCTGAAGAACTTTCTTATCAAAGAACTCTCCACCCTGTCGGCTGGGGCGTTAGAATGCACCGACTGCACCTCTACAGAGGGGTAAGACTCCCCCAATTGGGCCACCTGTTGGCCGTGGGTGGCGACCCGTGATGCTTAAGGATAGAGCCCAGGTGGATGAGCAGTTCATGACATGCAATACTCCACTTTGGCCCTATCTTGTGCTAAACGGGCGGTCGGAGAGGCTCCCTCCGATCAATCAGGTGGTCACGTCAAGCCCTAACACCTATATGATTTTCCGAACTCTATTGCTCTTATGGCAAGCCCCAACCCCTTTTTATCATATGGGTGCTAGAAGACGGTGGCTGCGGGTCTACATGTCCTGGGAATGACGTTAAACTCTATCTGATGGTGAGGTTCCAGTTTTGGAGATTTGGGGAATGTGGAGTACCCCTTCATCACCATTGCTCCCTGGTCCACTCTGACCCGGAATGGTAGTACCTGTTAGGGTCCCATCTATGGATTAAATAGAAAAATGTATTTATTTATAAAATTGTATTATCCATTAAGAATTGATTTATTTCAAAACTTTATCGGCATTAAATGACCCACTGAGGTTGATATGCCGTAAAACAAACCAAACCAAACCAAAGAACTCTCACTCTCACACACACCAATTACCGATGTGGTATGTGACACGTATCACATTTGGTACCGTGGCCAACTTAGTATCACATGTGGTACGTATGCGAAACATATGTTCACATTCCTGTTATCGTGCCAATGACCTTATATGATCACATGGGTTATGTGAACGTTATCGTTTCACAAGTATTAATAAATAGATGTTCGATGCATGCACATAGATTCTACACGGTCCCACTTA
>CM042146.1:16530800-16550800 GCA_023376005.1 Doryteuthis pealeii
TTTTTTTTTTACTCCTTTAATAAATTTGATGATTTCATGATTTATGGTTCAAACTCTCCGACATCTAATTTTTAATTTCCACCTACTCAAGCAATATCTTTCAAAACATTATTTTTACATCACCCGGTGTTTTTTTTTAATTTTGCTAGTATATATATATATATATATATATATATATATATTATATATATATATATATATAATATATATATATATAGAGAGAGAGAGAGAGAGAGAGAGAGATGCCTAACCACCGTCCATAAAAGACCAGCCTTGTAGCGGAGTCAATTTAATGGCCTGTTGAATTATTTTTATATATAAGATGTGATTTGGCCCACTACTTAAACATATAGACTCTGCGTCGAGCGCGTGGATTAAAGCCAATCAGTCAACACGCTCGAATACGAGATTAG
This sequence comes from Doryteuthis pealeii, assembly GCA_023376005.1. Taxonomy (NCBI): domain Eukaryota; kingdom Metazoa; phylum Mollusca; class Cephalopoda; order Myopsida; family Loliginidae; genus Doryteuthis; species Doryteuthis pealeii. The sequence continues at coordinate 16,531,214 of CM042146.1, forward strand.
TTAACTATTTAATCACCGATGTTGAAAGTTCGTTTTCACGTATTCGACACGGACGAACAGACCAGCAACCAAAGGATTCTACCTAACACCGAGGAACAACCAAGGATTTTTTCACTAAGGAATAACCAAAAGTATCCACCTAACACCGAGGAACAATCAAGAATTCTGAACTATAAACAAGCAAAGGATTCTACCTAACACTAAGGAACACAAAGGATCTCCACAGTAAAGTACTTTCACTTGCAGCCTAAAAACGGCCACAAAAATCGTAACACTGAACCATCACCAGGTGGCACTGATGGTTGGTTTATTAATTCTAACGGCATATCAACCCGTCCAGGGTTATATCATACCTAGCGGTTGGGGTGTTATACATATTGCGCATTCATATATATACTTTTAGTAATTGGTTTTAACAATGTGTTAGCATTATTGGGGATTATATTGTATGGCATTGATTTTTCATGTCTATATTCTATGGTATAATTTTATTTCCCTCAAAAAGGAGAAAATATCCCCAATGTTAACATTTTCAAATAGATCCTTCATATTGTTTGCTTTAAAATAATGGTTTCTGATGGGAGCAAAAAATCTGCATTCCATCAATAAGTGTTTAACTGTCAGGGGTGTTTCACATGTTTCACATTGTGGTTGTTGTTCTTGTTTGAGTATATAAGAGTGCGTTAGTTTTGTAAGGTGGCACTGAGTTACATGGTATCAGTGGAGTGACCTGAGAGCAATTCAAAACAGGAATAATTCTCATTGTATAAATTGTTATTTAATGCCACATCAAGTAATTAAAAAAAATATCTCAGGTTGCTTACAGTACCTGCAGTTTTCTGTGATCACTCAATATCAACATTGTCTTGGGTATGACATTAAACTGCATCTAATGGTCAAGTTACAATTCTGCAGCTTTTGGGAATGTGGAGCACCCTTTCATCACCATTGTTCCCAGGTCCCCCCTGTCCCTGTGTGGTAGTACCAGTTAGGGTCCCATCTATGGTTTAAATAGAAAAACAAAAATAAAAAAAAATAAGTATCCATCAAGAATGAATAAAACAAAAGTATTCGGCATTAAATAACCCAGCAAGGGTTGACATGCCGTAAAAACCAACCAACCAATGTGAAAAAGGCCCATCGCAGCTTAACTTCGGAGATCTAGCGGGAACCTTTATTGACTAGAATAAACAAGCAAGTATTATGGGTAAACTGATAAGATGTGTGCAGTTGAACTGACAGTCACGCAACCCAAGAAACCAGAACGTCAAACACACGTTTTATTAAAACCTGCACGCATGGCCATCGGGTAGGGGATTTTTTTTTTGTGCTTTGGCCACAATCCATCAAGCTGTTAGCTCAAGAGAAAATACTCATCAATATCGAAATGTGAACGGACCAAGATTTAATAATTGTCCGCGGGAGATTCACCCTTTCAATGTTTTCTTTTTTTCTTTTTCGTTGACCGGACGCCTCAGGCAACGTTCCAATGAAATACGCTCTTTCAATATCACTGGAAACGTTTAAATACGTGAGAACAAGTGGCAAATGATGAAATAATTTCGCTTTCGATTTCGCTTTGCAGTGAGAAATCTCTGGTTTCATTTTCTTTCAGAAGGTCTGTGTTATTTATTTATTCATTCATTCATTATTTATTTTATCTATTTTTTATTAATATATATGTTTATATTTTTCTGCCTTTTTAAAAATTTTTTCTTATATTTATTTTTTTCTTATATTTATTTATTCATATATAAATATTCATATTTCTTCCGAATGTTGCAGCCATTTACCTTCAACAAAGAGACAATATCCAGTAATGATATATACTTGGAAAATAAACCATGTCAGAAGACCTTCTTCATTTTCTATTTGTCATCACATTTAATTCATTTCCCGCTTCGGATCTCAGCGAGAGTGAATGCAATTGAATAGATAAAGAATCCAGCCGTGATTGTCGATGTAATGTGCAGGCAGGTTTGAATTATCTATATATAATGGAGATTCAGGCTCTATTAGGTTGTAACCGAAAAGATGTCACTGCTAACGTCACATAGATTTGAAGAATTACGTAACTTTTATCAATGCGTATTTAAATTATTGGCAATATTATTACTACATTAAAGAAAGCGAATAGCTGTATCATATATATATATATATATATATATATATATATATATATATATATATATATATATATATATATATATATATATATATATTATATATATACCAAGCGTGTTGGTAGATCCTTGCGGAGAGAAAATAAAAACAGCAGAAAGTTTGATTGTAAAAATATACTACCAAACATCAACCGGGGAGAAAAAATTTTTTGAAAAAAAGAAAGGACCAATATATTCGTACCAACAAAAAATAATCTATTGGTACAGAATTTGGCCAAAAGAAAAAACAATTTATATGTATATATATGTATATAAGATATATATATATATATTCATATAACCGCTAGGAGAAAGCTAATAAGTAAAAAGTGCTCGATACCTAAGTAGAGCCAATAATAAAGATAATCTAATGAGTCAGACGAACCTACTATTAGTTTCGCATAAAGCTCTTCAGGGCTAAAATCTGACTATGCTCAGGCAGTAGTAAGCCACAAAGGATCGTCCGTGGTGGTTTTTTAAAACATGGTTTACGGTAGTATGGATTCATATATATATATATATATATATTATATATATATATATATATATATATATTGATATATATCTAAAGATTTTTTACGAGACAATTATATACAAACAAAAATCATCATAGAACCTTGTCTTAGCTTAAACTTTAAGAACACTAATCTTATTCCGTAAGACTCAATCGGATGATTTTTTTACATTTATTTTTTAAAGAAGATCTACTTAAGAGATCGAAACACTGCAGCTTCGGCTAATAAACTTACCACTCATTTTTTAAACCTGTGTTTTTTCAAATTTCACACTATACTACATAGCGTCGGATTCACTTCCATTTCTCTTCACACACACAACACACACACACACACACACACACACACACACACACACACACACACACACACACACACACACATATATATATATATATATATATAATATATATAATATATAAGGTGTGTCAAAAATATCCAGGTTTATTTAATACTCGTGTATTCTTAAAAAAGAAAAGCATTCCATTTATTATTTTTTAAGAATACAAAGTGTGCAAAAAAGTACCAAGTTTAAAGCTGTATTTACCAAGATAGAAATGAAGAATAAATGGAACGTTATTTTTTTCAGAATAGAAGGTGTGTCAAAAAGTACAAAACATCTTTTTTACACACCTTGTATATATATATATATATATATATATATATATAATATATATATATACCACATATGACGATATTTTGTCTGTTATCATAAAAGATTTGAAAGACTCCACGTGATGTAACTTCTGAATATTATTCAATATTCAATATATATATATATGTATATATGTGTGTGTGTGTGTGTGTCTCTGTTTGTGTGTGTGTGTGTGTGTGTGTGTGTGTGTGTCTCTCTCTCTCTCTCTCTCTTTCTGTGGTGTGTGTGTGTCTCTCTCTCTCTCTCTCTCTCTCTCTCTCTTGTCTCTCTCTCTGTGTGTGTGTGTGTGTGTGTGTGTCTCTCTCTCTCTCTCTTCTCTCTCTCTGTCTCTGTCTCTGTCTCTCTCTCTCTCTCTGTCTGTCTCTCTCTCTCTCTCTCTCTGTGTGGGTGGGGTGGGGGAATGCATTTGACGCTATTCGGTCTGTTATTAAATATGATGCGTACGACTCCAGGGCAACAGAGTAATTATTGCATTTGACACGCGGTGTATGTGGGCCAAATTTGGTGTAAAATGTTTTCCGTTCAGTGGTAAGGAGACCTTCAGCCAAATATGTAAACATATTCCCCCATCTTCACACCGATCATTCAGTGAAGGTTGTAATAGTTTAGATATTTAATGAAGAAGGAGACAGATTGTCCTGCACTTGACAACTTTGACCTCCACTTCAACAAGGTTGTGTCTCAAATGTCTCAGAGGAGGACTAACGCAAAGCTGATTGAACGGCATTACGCAAGACTTGAACCATGTCAATGTACGACATTGCTACGTCTGTATACTGGCACTTAGGTGATATAATTTTTAAAAAAGATTTCTTGCAATGTGCTCGCTACCTTTGACCTCCAACAGACCCAATAATAATAATGATAATAATATGGTGCACTTGGAACGGTCCCAAAAAAGCTTGGAAAAAAGACTGCAAAATCTGAAAATCAGAGGAAGGATTGATACCATCCAGAATACTGCACTGCTGTAATCTGCCAGAATACTCAGAAGATTCCTGGAGATCTGAGGATACTTGTTGTCACTCATACTCTAAGGAAATACCATCAGCTCATGCTGTTGCGAAAAACTAAATAATAATAATAATAATAATAATAATAATAATAATAATATTTTTATTATTATTTACTCCTTTTGACTTTTCACATCAGTGTTAGCTGATGGTCTTTCACTGGAGTCTGAGTGACAGCAAGTCTCCTCAGGTCTCCAGGACTCTTCTGAGTATTCTGACACATTGCAGCAGTGCAGTGTTCTGAATGGTTTCAATCCTTCCTCTGATTTCCAGACTTTCCAAACCCTTTTCCAATCCTTTTGGGACTGTTCCAAGTGCACCAACTACAATTGGTATCACTTTCACTTTCATATTCCATAACTTTTTCAGTTCTCTGGCAAGGTCCAGATATTTGTCCATTTTTTCATTTTCCTTTAACTTCACCCTGTGATCTGCTGGCACTGCAAAATCCACCAGTTGACAAGTTCTATCTTTTTTGTTTATCAACACTAGGTCTGGTCTTCTTGCTGGGATATTATTATTATTATTATTATTATTATTATTATTATTATTATTATTATTTACTCCTTTTGAGTTTTCACATCAGTGTTAGCTGATGGTCTTTCACTGGAGTCTGAGTGACAGCAAGTCTCCTCAGGTCTCCAGGACTCTTCTGAGTATTCTGACACATTGCAGCAGTGCAGTGTTCTGAATGGTTTCAATCCTTCCTCTGATTTCCAGACTTTCCAAACCCTTTTCCAATCCTTTTGGGACTGTTCCAAGTGCACCAACTACAATTGGTATCACTTTCACTTTCATATTCCATAACTTTTTCAGTTCTCTGGCAAGGTCCAGATATTTGTCCATTTTTTCATTTTCCTTTAACTTCACCCTGTGATCTGCTGGCACTGCAAAATCCACCAGTTGACAAGTTCTATCTTTTTGTTTATCAACACTAGGTCTGGTCTTCTTGCTGGGATATTATTATTATTATTAATTATTATTATTACTCCTTTTGAGTTTTCACATCAGTGTTAGCTGATGGTCTTTCACTGGAGTCTGAGTGACAGCAAGTCTCCTCAGGTCTCCAGGACTCTTCTGAGTATTCTGGCAGATTGCAGCAGTGCAGTGTTCTGAATGGTTTCAATCCTTCCTCTGATATCCAAACTTTCCAAACCCTTTTCTAATCCTTTTGGGACTGTTCCAAGTGCACCAACTACAATTGGTATAACTTTCACTTTCATATTCCATAACTTTTTCAGTTCTCTGGCAAGGTCCAGATATTTGTCAATTTTTTCATTTTCCTTTAACTTCACCCTGTGATCCGCTGGCACTGCAAAATCCACCAGTTGACAAGTTCTTTCTTTTTTGTTAATCAACACTAGGTCTGGTCTTCTTGCTGGGATAAGGTGATCCGTTTTAATTTCAAAGTCCCAGAGAATTTTGTGCGTTTCGTTCTCAAGAACAGATTCTGGTTTATGCATATACCATTTTGTTGTGTGGTCAAAATTTAATTTCTTGCATAATTCCCAGTGGATCACCTTCCCAACCCAGTCGTGTCTAGTTTTGTATTCTCGTTGTGCTAGTTTGCTACATTCGCAGAGTATATGGTTAACAGTCTCATCTCTATTACCGCAAAGTCTACATTTACTATTTTGTTGGGTCTTATCAATTTTCGCTTTGATGTAGTTTGTCCTTATGGCATTATTTTGTGCAGCAATTATAAGTGATTCTGTTTCTCTTTTGAGGTTTCCCTTTCTTAACCATGTCCAAGTCTTTTGATGTGCAACCTCATCTATTTGTCGTTTGAAGCGTCCATATAATTGTTTTTCTTCCCATTTTTGTTTTCTAGTCTTTGTCGTTTTCTGTTGTCCATCTGCCGTTTCTACTATTGTTGGTCGCCATAAGTAATTTGTCTTTGCTCTTCCTTGTGTAATCTTCAAGTTGTTGGATTGTGGTTTCTACGCATTCCTCTATGTTGGCAAGACCTCTTCCCCTTCCTTTCTTGACACATACAATCTATCTCTATCATCTCTAGGGTGGAGAGCCTTGTGCATGGTCATTAATTTTCTCGTCCTTTGGTCTATCTGTCTGAGTTCTTCTTTTGTCCATTTTAAGAATGGTCCTGAGTATCTTATAATGGGGACAGCCCAGGTATTAATTCCTTTGATCAGATTTCTGCTGTTAAGTTTCGTTCTAGAAGTTTTCTAGTTCTCCTGAGATATTCTTTTTTAACTTTTCCTTTCATTTCTGCTTGCATGATATTGTCCGCTTCCAAAATTCCTAAGTATTTGTAGCTTTCATTTTCATCAAGAGATTTTATAGTTTCCTGATTTGGTAGTTGTATTCCATTTAATAGTTTTCTTTCACCCCTTTTTATTACAAGCATAGCACATTTTTTCGATTCCAAATTCCATCCCTATATCCTGGCTATATATCTAATAGTTTGTACTAGGCTCTCCAATTCTTTTTCATTTTTTGCAAAATTTTAATGTCATCCATGTACATAAGGTGGTTGATCTTTTCTTGTGAATTACTAAATTTGTATCCCCCGGTACATTTTTCAGTATATGGTTTAGCGGCATCATTGCAATAATAAAGAGTAGTGGTGATAATGAGTCTCCTTGGAAGATACCTCTTTGGATTTTTACTTCTGCCAGGGATTGTTTTCCAGCTTTTAATTGAACTCGCCAGTTTTCCATGGCTTTTTAATGAAGTTTATAATGTTGTTGGAAATTTTATACATTTGTAGGCATTCTAAAATCCAGGTATGTGGGACCATGTCATAGGCTTTTCTGTAATCGATCCAGGCCATTGCAATATTTTTCCGTTTATTTTTGACTTCTTTAAGAATGTATTGGTCTATATAGAGTAAGTCGTGGGTTCCTCTTTTTCCCTTGCGACATCCTTTCTGTTCTTCTGGGAGAAGTTTCCGCCAATTGAGTGAAAAGTATACTTCTTCTCTTACAACAGCAGTTAGAATTTTCCACATCATGGGTAGACAAGTTATTGGTCTATAATTGCTGGGGACATTTCCTTTTTGTGGGTCTTTCTGGATTAGTGTAGTTATTCCTTTTGTCATCCATTCGGGTATTTCCGTTTCTTGTAGGCATCTGTTCAGTTGCTGGGCCATTCTTTTGTGGATAGTCGTAAATTTTTTGAACCAGAATCCATGTATGCCATCATGGCCTGGTGTTTTCCAATTTGTTACTTTCTTGAGTACTGATTTAAGCGTAATTACATGAACACTGGCAACAGGTCCTTCCTCAATTTCCATCAGTTCATTCTTAATATCACTTATCCACTTTGACTGTTTATTATGTTCTTTCCTCATCCATATATCACTCCAGAACTTTTCTGCTTCTGTTGCATTTGGGTGTTCACTAATGTTTGTTTTTGCTCCATCAATTTGTTCATAAAATCTCTTTTCATTGTTTTGGAAGGTCCTATTTTGTTTGTACTGTTTAGTTCTCTCTCGATTATTATTATTATTATTATTATTATTATTATATGATATATATGATAATATGACTATTACAGCATTTACTTAAGAGTTATTGTGAAATAGTTCAATATGTAAATTGTATAGTAATCAATGAAGAAATTCTTTCTTTCTTTTTTTCCTTCTTTTTTCCTAGATCTTTTTTTAACTTCCGTTTTCTTTGTTTCTATACTGCTTTTTTCTATTTCATTGAAACAGTTATCGCTATCTACTTTGTCTTAGTCATCAAAAACCCAGTGAGTTTGAGTAAATACATTATTTATAATATATAATCTCAAGAATGTCTGTTGTATGGCTCCATTAGTTGGTAATAGTTCGTATATAACATGAAATATCTTTCACCTTCTTTTGTTTTTTTATTAAGTCATCTTCACACCGATCATTCAATGAAGGTTGTAATAGTTTAGATATTTAATGAAGAAGGAGACAGATTTTCCTGCACTTGACAACTTTGACCTCGACTTCAACAGGGTTTTGTTGAAATGTCTCAGAGGAGGACCAACACAAAGCTGATTGAACGGCATTACGCAAGACTTGAACCATGTCAATGTACGACATTGCTACGTCTCTACACTGGCACTTAGCCGATATAATTTTTAAAAATATTTCTTGCAATGTACTTGCTACATTTGACCTCCAACAGACCCAATAATAATAATAATAATAATAATAATAATAATAATGGGTTGATCCACTGGGAATTATGCAACAAATTTAATTTTGACCATACAACAAAATGGTATATTCATAAACCAGAATCTGTTTTTGAGAACGAAACACATCACATTCTCTGGGACTTTGAAATAAAAACGGATCCCCTTATCCCAGCAAGAAGACCATACCTAGTGTTGGTAAACAAAAAATAAAGAACTTGTCAACTGGTGTATTTTGTAGTTCTAGCAGATCACAGGGTGATTATTGTCTCCATTTGAGTTTTCACATCAGCATTAGCTGATGGTCTTTCACTGGAGTCTGAGTGACAGCAAGTCTCCTCATGTTTCCAGGACTCTTCTGAGTATTCTGGCACATTGCAGCAGTGCAGTGTTCTGAATGATTTCAATCCTTCCTTTGATTTCCAAATTTTCCAAACCCTTTTCTAATCCTTTATGGAGTGTTCCAAGTGCACCAACTACAATTGGTATCACCTTCACTTTCATGTATCGTAACCTTTTCAGTTCTCTGGCAAGATCCAGATATTTGTCCACTTTTTCATTTTTCTTTAACTTAACCCTGTGATCTGCTGGCACTGCAAAATCAACCAGTTGACAAGTTCTTTCTTTTTTGTTAATCAACACTAGGTCTGGTCTTCTTGCTGGGATAAGGTGATCCGTTTTTATTTCAAAGTCCCAGAGAATTTTATGCGTTTCGTTCTCAAGAACAGATTCTGGTTTATGCATATACCATTTTGTTGTATGGTCAAAATTAATTTTTTTGCATAACTCTCAGTAGATCAACTTCCCAACCCAGTCGTGTCTAGTTTTGTATTCTCGTTGTGCTAGTTTGCTACATTCGCAGAGTATATGGTTTATAGTCTCATCTCTATTACCGCAAATTCTACATTTACTATTTTGTTGGGTTTTATCAATTTTCATTTTGATATAGTTCGTCCTTATGTCATTATTTTGTGCAGCAATTATAAGTGATTCTGTTTCTCTTTTGAGGTTTCCCTTTCTTAACCATGTCCAAGTCTTTTCATGTGCAACCTCTTCTATTTGTCGTTTGAAGCGTCCATATAATTGTTTTTCTTCCCATTTTTGTCGTTTAGTCTTTGTTGTTTTTCTGTTTGTCCATCTGTCGCTTCTACTATTGTTGGCCGCCATAAGTAGTTTGTCTTTGCTTTTTCTTGTGTAGTCTTCAAGTTGTTGGATTGTGGTTTCTACGCATTCCTCTATGTTGGCAAGACCTCTTCCCCCTTTCTTTCTTGACACATACAATCTATCTCTATCGTCTCTAGGGTTATTATTATTATTATTATTATTATTATTATTATTATTATTATTATTATTAGCAGGAACTGTGTATATACCACGATATGATAATATGACTATTACAGCATTTACTTAAGAGTTATTGTGAAATAGTTCAATATGTAAATTGTATAGTAATCAATGAAGAAATTCTTTCTTTCTTTTTTTCCTTCTTTTTTCCTAGATCTTTTTTTAACTTCCGTTTCATTTATTTCTATACTGCTTTTTTCTATTTCATTGAAACAGCTATTGCTATCTACCTGGTCTTAGTCATCAAAAAACCAGTGAGTTTGAGTAAATACATTATTTATAATATATAATCTCAAGGATGTCTGTTGTATGGCTCCATTAGTTGGTAACAGTTCGTATATAACAGGAAATATCTTTCACTTTTTTTGTTTTTTTTATTAAATCATCTTCACTTTTGCACGTCGACGTAATTACCTGAAAAATGGCTGACAAACGAATCGACAGACAAATTGTATAATCATCACGAATACGAAGAGGCGGTTCATTTGTCCCAACAGATTCCATTCAGCAATGTCAAATATTTTCTAAAGAAATATCCTGGAATTCTTCCTGATTGTTTTAGCAAGTCTTGTATCTTCTATGTATGTTTTCTTTCTTACGATAACCCTCATAATGTATGGAGGGTTAACACACAATAAATAACGATTTATTGTGTGTTTCGTCGTTATTCTTATCTATGTCGCTTGGTTTTGTCATTTTTTGTTTGATCATCATTCCATACCGCCATTGTGTAAACTATATTTAATAAGGCTTCTTTATTTTTCTACCACCGTCACCCTTTCTTGTCATCAGCTAAATAGCTATTATTGTTAATAGTGTGCCGTCATTCTCTTCACTGTTAATAGACCTTAACCTTCAGAACCTTTTTGCGTTTTAAGTTCTTATAAATGTCCAAATCAGACAATGCCTTATCTATCGACCAGTCATTTTTGGAAACACATAATGTATCTTTATCTCTTTGATAATTCTTTAAATCTATTGTTTATATAAACAGTACGTCATTTATAGTTTTGCTGATATTGCTTAGAACAAAACTATGTGCCTATTAGCCTTTTTGTAGGGTTTGAATGAAATGGTTTTAAGGTAGCGATACGATTTGTGTATTGTTAAGTTATATCCTTTGAAGAGAATTAGGTTGTTGTTTGATTTCTGAATCAGGAATTATTTTTCATTTAACTGCTTGACATTAAGTTACTGAAGGAAAAGCGCCCCATAAAAAAGACAAAATAAAACAAAACAAACGAAACGCCTTTATTTAGCGCTCGTCGTCACAGAACAAGTTTTGATAATTATTCAAAAATGCTTGAGGGAACTGCAAATAGAAGCTGATGTAGCAGTAATATGCCTCAGTAATGTAAGCATGATGCATTTTTACCTCATCTTATGTATCGAGAAATTATCAACAAATTATCAGTCATATGGAATATGGAGAAAATTATCAACAATTATCAGTCATATGGAATATGGAGAATTATCAACAAATTATCAGTCATATGGAGAATATGGAGAAATTATCAACAAATTATCATCAGTCATATGGAATATGGAGAATTATCAACAAATTGCAGTCATATGGAATATGGGAAATTAATCAAACAAATTATCAGTCATATGGAAATCCGATCTCCCCGACAAGCTAAAGAGACGTTTCTTCAGGCTGTGGTTGTGTCGGTACTGCTATATGGCTGTACCACCTGGACCCTAACAAAGCGCTTTGAAAATAAGCTAGAGGGAGCTGCACCAGAATGCTGCGAGCGGTCCTGAATAAGTCGTGGAAGCAGCACCCCACAAAAAAGCAAGTGTATGGCCACCTGCCCCCCATCTCACAAACCATACTAGTAAGATGGGCTAGGCATGCAGGACACTGCTGGAAAAGCAAGGACGAGCTCGTAAGCGACGTACTACTGTGGAAGCCAGCACATGGGTATGCTAGTGTGGGCCGCCCAGCCAGGACCTACATTGACCAACTATGCATGGATGCTGGCCGCAGCGCAGAGGAGCTACCAGAGTCGATGAATGATAGGGAAGGTTGGCGAGAGATAGTTATGGATATCCGTGCAAACTGCGCGACATGCTGATGATGATGATGTATCGAGAAAAATATCAGAGATGTATAGTGGAAATCACATTAAAAAATGATTTATTAGATTTTTTTTCAAATTATTATGAGAGGTACGTAGGGTCAACATTTCAAGTGTCTTTTAACCTTCACCATGAATTAAGATTTAAAAAATATCGGGAATTGGAATAAAATTGTAACTACTTTCTTTATTATGAAAGAAAAGTATTTAGTAATAATATGCAAAACGTGTTTATTTTGCAGTCTTACCAACGGGATAATTATATAAAATAAAACTGTATCACTCAAAATGGCGCATACTTGCGGTTCATTTTCTCTGAGGATGAATTCTTTTGAAAGTGGTTTATTAATCTCTCTTAAGGAAAAAAAAATCACAATTTACAATTTTATTTTTTTAATGAATGCCAAAGAAAGGGATGCCGTCGTACCGAAATTGTTTGCCAGTTCAAATTCAACGAACGAAATAAAGACAGCTGCCAAGCTAAAATTGCTTGCGGTTGCATTGGCTGAATATTAAAACGTGATAAACAAAATCTCTTATATCTAGAAAGGAGTCGGGAACCTATTTGATTTTTAGGAAAAGAAGAAATCAACGGGAGAACTGAGGAATGTGGATCGGGCTGGGCCTTGCGTATCTCACTATCCACTCACCGAACAGTCCCGTGACATAGCATCTCGACGTTGATATCTCAGCAAACGCTTCTCTGACCACAAGGTACATCGGTATCTGTTTCCCTGACGACTGAAAGAGAAGTAGCACAGATACTTTAATTCATATGTCGTTTTAACATCTTGCAAGCACGTTACGTAGGTTGTTATGACAGTGATAACGGTACATTATATCGATAAGTAAGTTATTTACTACAGTATTGTTACATGAATAATTTTGATTTTCATTTCAATACATATTTGTGACTGTTCCACGTTCTTTAATTATGATGGGTACATTTAGCATGTTCGCGGAGACTCCATCAGTTTTTTATAACGTTCACTTTCGAACTAATATACTTGGAAAAGATATAAAGCCAGCAATAGCTAAAAGTTAAAATCTAATTTCTATTTTCTCGAATTCACTCACATGACTTTAAACTCTGACCTAGCTTTCAACTGCACTACCTATAAGGTACACTTAGTTTACCTCACCTACCTCACTTTTTCATGGGTTTAATTATTAATTTTACTGTTGCTCTTCTTCTTTGTCTTTGGCATTAAATAAAATATAAATATTGATATGCCTTTAACCAACAATAAGTATCAATATTTCTTGACTAGATTTTCCAACTTGTGGTGCTATCATTGGCTCCAGGATATATAAGTTCCCAACTGCCACTGACTTAAAATTTCGACAACCCTAACTAAGATATACATGTTCTCTCAATAATATTGAGCGCCTATTAACTTCAGAACCAAATTTAAAAAACTGAGTAAAAATACCAACAGTTATATCCTGATATATCTTTTAGCATTTTAATTTCAAAAATCAATTATCAAGAAGCATTGGAAATGGCTTTAAGTTGTTTATATATATATATATATATATACATATTATATATATATATATATATATATATATATATATATATATATATATATATATATATATCAGCTGCAAATATAGATTACGCTACTTTTGAGAGCACAGCACTCAATCGTAGAATGTGGAGGACTTTGTGTTACAATGGTTTTAAGGATTTTGCAGCATCGGAGATCACCAAGCTGCATCAAGCTAGAGAAAGGACTGGAGTATTGGCTAGTGTCCCAGCAATACATTCAAATAATGCCCACACTTGTACCATCTGTGGACTTCTTTGCAAGTCATTGGCAGGGCTGAAATGTCACATGCGATTAACGCACAAGGTTAGATGAAAGAGGTTGTCTGACCCTCATACGTCGAAATCGACGGGAGAGTCCATCATATATATAATAATATATATATATATATATATATATTATAAAAAGGAAGGTCCGCAAAATGTATTTTGTTCTCAGAAAAAATTTTTTTATTCTTTTGTTTTTTACATGTGCAACACGTGTTTCAGATCTTCTGGTATCTTCTTCAGGCTTTGGTTGATAATATGAAAATGAATTCTTACATGTATGTGTATATATATACATACACATGATCACTTCACCCTCTCTTTCCCTTTTTTTTTTTTTTTTTTTTTTTTTTTTTTTATGGGGGTGGAATGGAATTTCATCTTTAACACTAGTCCCTCAAGCCGGTGTTCCTCCATTTGGGTGGCTGAGCAATAAAGTCATTAGCTGAATTTTTATAGCCTTTAACTTTTCTTATTTTTATTACTTTTCTAATTGGGTTGTCTTGATAAAGTTCATCAAATGTTCATTTGATATATCAAGTGTGTGTGTGTTTGTGATTTGTTTTTTGTTCTTTGTTCCGAAGACATTCTATGTTTTTCTACTTAAATTTATACTTTTTGAAAGCTAATCTGCCTTTGAATATCACTATAGAAGAAGCTAATCTGTCTTTGAATATCACTATAGAACGTAATTAGTAAGTCCATATTCCACAATCGTTTATAAATTTTAAAACTTCACTTAGTTTTTTTTTGTTCCGTTTAATTCTTCACTCTCCTTTCAACGCAACTTGAACCATGTAACAAATTGACATTACTAAATTTAACACGTAGTCAGATGAAGTGTTTTATTTAAATTCATGCGTCTAAAAGTTGTTTTTACTTTTCTCATTCTTCATTCTTTCGTCTAGTTTTTGTTTATTACTTCAGTCTGAATAGTTAAAATAAAAATGTTTGCATATTGCACAATGTAAGAAAGTTTTATAGAAAAACAACAAGATGTTAAAAATTGTTGCTGACAGATATCTGTTTCGACATTATGAATATGTCTTTATCAAAGCAACATTGTAAGCAGAAAAAGGAAATGAATATATCAGTAATTACAAGGCACAGAACGCTCTCGATCAGTACCGGAATTTTTTTTTTGAATTTTTAAAAATACATATTTGTTGTTAAAAATAAAATAAATTTTATTTTTAAAATGTTTAAGCATTTTTATCATGAAAAGCGCAAAAGAGTTTGTAGTAAAAATGTATATGAATATCAAAAAAAGTTCAGGCAAATGAAAGTTTAAAAATGTAACAAGTCCTGCAACATGAATCTTAAATGGTGTTAAACTCGCAGAGTCGGGATACTTATTACATCCGAAAATATGAGCCTCCGCTGATATGATTTAAGTAATTCCAATTTTTTTGTCGGATTCAATATCCATTTTTATGAATACTGTCCATAGAAAAAACAAATTTTTAGATGTTTTTTTTTAATTTTACCAAAGACTCACCATTCCAGCGCGCGAAGAAGAACTCAGAGAGACGTCATTTACGTCTGAGTCCCTCGATCGCCTATGTTCGACTGTGTAATTATCAACCTTTTCTCGCGGTTTTTGCTATCCCGCGGCACTCTCAATGAATGAGAAGGCAACGCTTAACGGGCAATAAGAGTTTCTAGGCTGTCAATAGAATATATCTCATTTACCGCGACTCTTTTGAATTAACAGTTAACTTTTAGATTCAAATATTACACTTCATTACGAAAATGAATAGGCTACCTACTTATTATGTAAAGACAATCACGGCTGGATTCTTTATCTATTCAATTGCATTCACTATCGCTGAGATCCGAAGCGGGAAATGAATTAAATGTGATGACAAATAGAAAATGAAGGTTTTCTGACATGGTTTATTTTCCAAAGTATATATCATTACTGGATATTGTCTCTTTTGTTGAAGGTAAATGGCTGCAACATTCGATGAAATATGATTATTTATATATAATAATAAATATAAGATAAAATAAAATAACATAAAATAATTAAAAAATTCAGAAAAATATAAATATATATATTAAGAAAAATAAATAATGAATGAATAAAGTAAATCGTGTAGGTGATTGGGCTCTTCAGTCTAGTTAAGGCGACTAGTTTAAGGATAATTCAATGTTGAACTTGTGTCATATACTACACATAGTGCTAATACCCTTTGTAGATGTATGCATCCAGATATTCTCTTTCCAGCTATTGGTAAATAGTAGGGAAGACTGGGCTCTTTAACCCTGACTTGGTAAGCAGTCCAGGGAGAAGGAAAACTCTGAATTCAACCCTACTAAAATCCACTTAAGAAACTGACCTTGTGTCACATCATGCTCGTACGGATGTTGGTACATATATATACTATTCATGGTAGTTATAGGGTAACTACATATTTTCTTTTGTGCAAGAAATCAGAGCTTACATTTTTGTTTCTTTTAATATACCCTTTTCAGATTAGATTAGTTGTAGTTATTCTTAATATAGATGTTTAAAAAGAGTTTGAATTTACCTTACCCGCACTTTGGAAACAGGAGTCGATATAAGGTCAGTTTTCTTTTTAACAGAATAAATCTAGTTAGAATTCTCCTCAGCTGGTTACCAATCGAAGTGTAAAAGAACTAGTCTGATTTAATATTTACCCATGGCTAAGGTGGAAAGAAGAAGAAGAAGAATAATAATAATAATAAGAAGAAGAAGAAGAAGAAGAACAACAACAACAACAACAACAACTAGCAAAAAAAGGTATGAAAAAATATATATAGTAACAAGATGAAGAATAACAGCAAGAACAAAAAAATAAAAATAAAAAGAAGGAAATAGAAGAAAGAAGAAGAAGATGAAGAAAAGAAGAGAAGAAGAAGAAGAAGAGAAGAAGAAGAAGAAGAAGAAGAACAACAACAACAACAAACAACAAAACAACAACTAGCAAAAAAGAAAAGGAATTAAAAAAATGTATTAGTAACAAGATGAAGAATAACAGCAAGAAAAAAAAATAAAAATAATAAAGAATGAAGAAGAAGAAGAAGAAGAAGAAGAAGAAGAAGAAGAGAAGAAGGAAGAGAAGAAACAACAACAACAACAACAACAACACAACAACAACAACAACTAGCAAAAAAAGGAATGAAAAAAATAATATATAGTAACAAGTGGAAGAATAACAGCAAAAAAAAAATAAAAAGACTGAAATAAAAATATGTATGAGAAGAAGAAGAAGAAGAAGAAGAAGAAGAAGAAGAAGAAGAAGAAGAAAGAAGAAGAAGAAGACGATTCACGCCTTTTAGAAAGGCAATTAGCGTGAGTGAGATGTAATGTGCATCTTCAAGTATTTGAACTCGGGTCACAGATTCCATTTCCCCTGGCGATAATCGTTACGTTAAGTGCGTCTCCA
Source organism: Doryteuthis pealeii (assembly GCA_023376005.1). NCBI lineage: Eukaryota > Metazoa > Mollusca > Cephalopoda > Myopsida > Loliginidae > Doryteuthis > Doryteuthis pealeii. The sequence continues at coordinate 16,548,347 of CM042146.1, forward strand.
AAAACAGTCGGTACTAATGTTTTGCTTTTCGAGTGACAATTCTCGTGTCAATAGCCATTCACGAGGTCATTTGGACGCAGTAGATCGATTATTGAACCGTCTGTAAGATTCTTTTCTTTTTCTCTTTTTTTTTTTATCTTGAGTCCTGTTATCCAACATTTTGCCAATTCTATTCTTTGGTTTTCCCCTGTTCTTACGATTTACACGGCCCGTTTAACTGTCACTCGTGTTTTCGATGTCAGGTCAATATAGTCTTTAACTTTGATAAATCTTTTTTCTACGTTTTTTAGTCTTTTCAAATTAGATTTCGACGTGTAGAGCAATGGCCAACAATCTTATCTGTCTTTTGTTCCAAAGATTTAGGTTTTGTTTCTAGTTGAGCTTACGAGAAGATGTACATACACAGCTGCAATAGATACTCCCTCTCTGATTTTTGTTAAACAATAGATTGTCGGAATCTTATTTGGCATACAATGTATTATTAAAAAAAAATAATTAAAGCTTTGTACTAGGAAACCGTCAAATTATCTGAATGGTTGGGTGTTTAGTTGTATAGTCATTCTAAAATTGTGTTGGCATCCTTCAGACTGCTAAATACAATGGCGTACTGTCCAATCTTTTTTCGTCCTTGAGTGCATTTGCGTGAGTGGCTCAATGGGCCTATTTTTGAATGACAATCTCTGCTGCAGTCTGAATACAAACAGTGATGTTTTCTTGTGCTGTTGTTGTCTCTCCTTCATTCTGGCTCTTTTTGCTGTGGTGGCTACTTTCCTCTCTTTTTCATTTCTTCTCCTGTCTTGGTCTTGGCTTGTGGCCTTAGCTAGATCTTTTGTTATTCTGGATTTAATCTGAAACGTCTTCTGTTGTTATGTTATTGTTTATTAACGACCTAAGACTTTCTTTTTGCTTCGAGCTCATATATATTTTAATGAATCCTAGAATAACAAACATACGCGAGGGGATTTGGGCCATTTAGCCAAGGGACGTCATGACCGTCTGTTCCCGTCCACTTATCAGTCAAAATTGACATTCTAAACTAATTTTCTGCGTTTGCATCAGTGAACCCGAAGGTCAACACTGGGTTAAAAAGTGCCAATCATTTTTCCTGCGTTTCCTTACTAAACTGATATTTTTAATCACTGCTACCCATACTGTACATAATTAATAGTCTACCTATCAATTACGTAATATTTTCTTTAACGGCATATCAATCTCGGATTATTTAAAGCCGAATCAAGTAATTCTGATATTGTTGTATTGTCCTCACTTCCTGCAAAGGGACAAAGAGAAAGATAAATATATATATTTAAAAAGAAAGAGAAAGCGGGAGAGAGGGTTTCCTGTCAAGGAAGCAGGGAAAAGATAAAGAAATGCATGACAAATGTCCGTTATCAGATCAAAAGATAAAGATGCGGAGGCGTATCTATCAATATAAAGGCGAGAAGATTCGAGACGACAGTCAGAGACGCCAGCCAGCAGCCAAAAGGACACTTCACGTCTCCCGTCAGCAACCACCCCTCGGGCACTCATTGTGAACACTGCACTCTTAGCCAGCCACCGGCATTTTCATTGTGAAGCTCTGCGCCTTTAACACCCACACATCGAAGAAAATAAAGAAGGGTCCTATCTTTGTAGATACGTATCTGTTGTTTATTGAAGTCCAGTAGTCGGTAATAGCTGACTACTACATACTTCGCTGCGTGACCATATATACCCGCAACGACTACTTACACGATTTAGAGTAGCGAAGAAGGCAGCTATACAACAATATCAGGGTGCATATGGTAGATATTGTTAGCCAATTAAGTTAAATTCATTATTTGCGTTAGCTGCATTCCTGCATCAGTTTCAAGGTAAAAGTTCCGGGGCCATATTGCAACAGATTGAGAACCACTGTTCTACAGTATGCTGTATAGGAATACTATTTGCGTTTATCTATCTATAAATATATAAAGGGCAGTTGTGTGCATCTGTATATGTGGAAGAAACTTCGAAAATAAAACAAATAACGAGTAAATATATATACACATTAAATATCACCAGGGCTTGGTTTTTGAGCAAAAATAATAGAGATTTGATTTATATTCGTGAAGATAATTAAAAAATAAAATTTACCTGTTAACAGCATGGATTTTATTTTTCCTTTAATATTTTAGATAGTTGACATTAGCATTTCTTTTCAGAGTAGCTGGATCAATGCAAAGTCTATTTTTTACATAGGGATTTAAATGGTTCGGTAATAATAGATCTGCAGGACTAACTTAAAAAATCTCCCCTCAACCCAGGCGACGCCGGGTAGCCGCTACTAGTTAATATTAAAATTAGAAAATATTCGAATGATTCTACGATAGTTGTTATCTTATAAACTATTCTAGACACAACACTAATCACTATCGTTTTAGTAATTTGCTTTTCTATTTCCCTCGGCTCCGATTTTACCAATTCTATTTAAGA
>CM042146.1:16555800-16558300 GCA_023376005.1 Doryteuthis pealeii
TGAATCCCCACAAAGGTTTCATCTTGCGGCAACTAAAAACCCGTCCTCCGAGGCCGGGGTCCTCTGGTTTCGGCCACTGGACTATTAGTGATAATTAACAGCGTTGATCCCAGGGAGCTATCCTCCCAGGCAAACCTGCGCCTTGATTTAAGGGGGCAGGGCTGGGCTTATTGTCCCGTGCCTGAGGCGCCCTCTTGAGGGGTAATGCCGAAGGGATCGGCGCATTTTTTGCACCCACCATTCATAAGCTTCGGTTCCTGGGTGGTCCCACATTAATAGGGCCTAGTGACTAACCCGTAAACACGCGGTACGTGGTAAATATATTGCGGAAATTTACATATCAAAATGAAGAAATAGATCCTGGCATACCTCCTGAACGTATTTACGGCTCGCGTTTTGTTATCATCATTGAAAACGAATTCTGGGACACCAGTTCAAATGCTGGACGAAGCTGGTTGCTTTTCACATAAAGCTAATGCCCTTGAATCCAATTATTCTCCTTCCAGATATGGGCAAATTGTGCCCACATTTTATCTTGGACGGTCCCATTTTACCAGGGGGTGTTGCAAGATGAGTGCGGTCGCACTTTTAAGGAACACGTGTATTAATATATAGAAAGAGGTAGCTGTATTCATGTATACGAATTAGAAAGTAATTTTCGTTTTCCTGCACACCACACAAATCATTCAATTGCCATGAATGTTGTTTGTTAATATTGGTTTTCATCAATATTTTAAAAGAGCATATTTTTTTTACAATCTGTTCTTTCAAATAAAAATTGTTTTGTATTTCCCATTGGGTTACTTTTTCAGCGATAAAATAAGAAAACATCAAATTCGGATTCAAAATTTCAGTCAATTTCATTCCTCGTGGAGTATTGATCTCAATATTATCTTCCAGACATCAATCTCAATTTGCCAGAAAGTTTTAGTAGAGTAATATATATATTATCATCACACACGTACACATGCAATCACAGCAGGTGTGTGTGTGTGTGTGTGTGTAGATGTGAAAGAGAGAGAAAGACAGAGAGAGCATAACATCTACAAAGAGGTACAAACATATGTAATGAATAATAATATAATATATATACATATATGTATGTATATATATATATATTATATATAATATATATATATATATATATATATATATATATATATATATGTGTGTGTGTGCGTGTATGCATATATATATATGTATATGAATCCGTATACATGTATATACTCATGCACATACAAGAACATTATATATATATATATATATATATATATATATATATATACATATATATATGTGTGTGTATATGTGAGTTGTGAATATGTGTGTACATATCTATTTTGGTATGTTCATAACTATCTGTTTTAATCCAAACATACATGTACACAGGAACACACACACACACACACACACATACACACACACACACACACACACACACACACACACACACACACACACACACAGACATCAATCTCAATTTTCCAGAAAGTTTTAGTAGAGTAATATATATATATAATATATATATATATATATATATATATATATATATTATGTCACACACGTACACATGCAATCACAGTGTGTGTGTGTGGATGTGAAAACACAAATCAAGAGGTCAATGAAACAAACATGGTTATAACTGGTTATTGAAGTTCTTATCTTTAGTTCTAAACTTGGCTTAGTCTAAAACAGCACTAAATTGAAGGAAAGAAGTAACATAATTATTTGTACTAGCAAATATATGCACCCTCCGGATGCAAGTATTTAAGTTTTAATGTAATAAAATGTTACATTAAATTAGAAAGGCTAATGAAACTAAATAAGAATGCAGATAAAAAGATTTGTAACAGAGGTGGGTATAATCGGAAAATAGAACAACTGAAACTTACTCTTCCATCATTCTCGTCTTTCATTGTTATTTTTTTCTAATTTAAGTATTTATTTAAAATAGGAAGTAAAGAATAAAATGACAGTTATTTCTTTTTGTTAATGGATTTCATTTAAGATTTATTGAAGAGATTTTTGCTCATATTCATTAAAATAAAACCAAACAGTTAGAAATCAATAATACAAAGCATATATTTATTAAATTCAAATTTTTAATATCAATATGCAAATTAGCCTTCCCGTTCACACTGTAAACCGCTATTTTGTTGTATATATAAATATAATTGCATGATATCAGTATGTAGATATGGTCAACAGTATTAATAATATGAAACAATTTTATTAATAATTGAGGTTTAAATAAAAATGCAATCATGGAGAATTTGATGCCAATAACTAAGGGAATTGTGACTTGAGTAGTAAAATAGTTTCGGTTACAGACAGAAAAACACACAATCTCCATTATAATAAGATATATTTCTTATAAAGTAAGATCTGTCTTTCGCATTTATTTTATTCTGTCAACTTATACAGGGTGTCACAGAAGTCGCGCACCATGTATGAAAATACATATAAAAAGTATAAAAAGACATATGAATATCAATTTTAT
>CM042146.1:16563300-16569974 GCA_023376005.1 Doryteuthis pealeii
TGTTCACTTTTGAACTAATATTCTTGGGAAAGGTGTGCACAATTATTCGATGAATCTTTACAAAGATTATTAAATATTCATCTGATGATTGTCTTTTCTATTCTATAATTTATATACGAAACGTATAGCAATAAAACGATTGTAAGAAAGTGGTATTTTATTTTCCTTTAGTTTTTATTTGTATCTTGGGGCTTCTTGATTTATAGCACTTTCTAAAATTATTGTTTATTCTCATTGTATTGAGAGAAGAGTCCTACCTCTTACAACACGGTGTGACAGAGAGAGTGGCGGGCGTGATGACTTGCCGTATTCTCGAAGGAAGCGGGCTAGGCTTTGCCTGGCGTGTAGGACTGACCTAGAGTCGAACCCGCGTCCTTCAGAATGCGAAAGGGCTGTGAACGAACAGTGCAGAGTAACCCGGATGTAAATAGTAAAAAGTAACCCGGATGTAAATAATCGCGCCGTGAGGATTGACGCGTACTTGCAGTGCTGACGAGTGTCTCACGTGCTTCACGGACAATTCTGAGTGAGGAGCCCGGATGTGGTGAGATTAATGTATATTTAAGAACCTACCCTCCCAGACCAGGGAAAGACCAACTGCGGTAGCATTTTTGTTGTCGAGACGAGCGGGATAGAGAAATTTTATTTGGATATTGTTGGTGAGACGAGCGTGATACAGTTAGGTGAGTGTTTAGACTGAAGACTGTCGATTAGAAGAACATTGCGCCAGGCTTGACTGTGACCCCCCACCCCTACAGATTACTGTCATTCCTGATTGGACTCATCATCCAAACAAAGAGGCCGGGTTAGCTCAGTCGGTAGAGCGTTCGGCTAAAAACCACAAGGTTCCTAGTTCGATCCCGGTCCTCGCCAACTCAGCGTATGAGTAGCACAGGGATCCGTGCGGTAAAGTAAGGAGCTAATGGTAGGTGTGGTGCTCCACCTCAGACGCAAAAAAACAATCTCCTTGGTCTGGCGCTAGTGAAAAGGGGATGGACTCCCTCGCTGATTGGCTGATACCGACATTAGGCCGCACCGACGACTTTACTTTTTTTACGTATCTTATTATAATGGAGATTGTGTGTTTTTCTGTCTGTAACCGAAACTATATTACTACTCAAGTCACAAATCCCTTAATTATTTACGTCAAATTCTCCATGATTTCATTCTTTTAAACCTTCAGTTATTAATAAAAATTGTATTACATTATTAATACTGTTGACCATATATACGTACTAATAATATTAATTGTATTTATAAATACACAAAATAGCGGTTTACAGTTTGAACGAGAAGGCTAATTTGCATATTGATATTTAAAATTTTATTTTAATAAATATGTGCTTGGTATATTGATTTCTAATTGTTTGGTTTATTTTAATGAATATAAGCAAAAATCTCTTCAATGAATCTTAAATGAAATCCATTAACAAGATAAAATAACTGTCATTTTTCTTTACATCCTATTTTAACTAAATACTTAAATTAGAAAAAGAACAATGAAAGACGAGAGTGATGGAAGAGTAAGTTTCGGTTGTTCTATTTTTCGATTATACTCCCTCTGTTTCAAACTTTTTATCTGCATTCTTATTTAGTTTCATTAGCCTTCCTAATTTAATACGATATTTTATTACATTAAAACTTAAATACTTGCACCCTACGGAGGGTGCATATATTTGCTAGTATAATTAAAGAGAATAAACGCAAGAAGACAGGAGTAGACAGAGGTTCATTCTGCCTTTTACTTCAAGAACAAAGTTGTATTGTGTTCTTATTACTATAAAAATAAATAAATAAATGAAAGAAGGAAAGAAAAGAGAAAGAAAGAAAGAAAAGAGAAAGAAAGAAAAGCAAAAAGAAAGAAAGAAAGAAGAGCAAAGATAAAGAAAGAAAGAAAGAAAGAAAGGCAAAAAGAAAGAGAAATAAATATTTGGGAGTGTCCCTCTTGAGAAGTTACTTGACCATAAGTAACCAATTCCATGTCCAACTTCTCTTTTAGAATCAAATAAATTCCTTTTTTGCTTTCCAATTGGCTTCACTTCCTTTTTGGTCATTTGACCTTGACCCCTCGAGTGTCCCTTTGAAATGTTCAGCTTGAATATTTCAATCCTTCGTTTCCAATTATGTAGCGGATTTTTTGTTGTTGTTACTGCCTATTGTCTTCCTGTTTTTATTGCATTTGCACTTTTTGTGGCTGAATCATTTCATCTCACTGGAATTTCCTCTTCTTCTTCTTCTTCTTCTTCTTCTTCTTCTTCTTCTTCTTCTTCTTTCACAAGTACATATTATTAGCTTTGACGTTGTTCATGTATTAACATAAAATCTATCTAAATCCCAGACACTAATTCTTTTTACATGTACAATCTTTTAAAAAACACAATTTCATCTTTCTACCATATTGGAACAATTCTTTTACAACACCCAACTCAAATGTTCATTTCCGCAGAGGTTTATCTCCAGCTCACATATACACCGCAAGGTATTTATCCTGCATAGTCCGGTATTATTTTAGGAGTATGTAATATTTACCTGCACTCTTTCTTGACTTGTAGCATCTCTAAGACACTGTATCTGATTAGTATGTAATGCTATCTTGTGTGCTCACATTCATTCGAATATATGTATTCCCACCGATAAATAAAACTTGATATCTTATTATAATGGAGATTGTGTGTTTGTCTGTCTGGAACCGAAACTATGTTACTATACAAGTCACAATTCCCTAAGTTATTTACATCACATTCTCCGTGATTTTATTTTTATTTAAACCTCAATTATTGATAAAATTGTTTTACATCATTAAGACTGTTGACCATATCTACATACTAATAACATGCAATTGTATTTATATATACAAGAAAATAGCGGTTTACAGTGTGAATGGGAAGGCTAATTTGAATATTGATCGTAAAAAATTTGATTTAAATAAATATATGCTAGGTATTATTGATTTCTAATTGTTTGGTTTTATATTAATGAATATGAGCAAAAATCTCGGGGATAAATCTTAAAAGAAATCCATTAACAAGAAGAAATAACAGTAATTTTATTCTTTACTTTCTATTTTAACTAAATAGTTAAATTAGCAAAATTTACCAATGAAAGACGGGAGTAAGGGGAATGATGGAAGAGTTAGTTTCAAAGTTGTTCTATTTTCAATCATACCCCCTTGTTCCAAATATTTTTATTGAATTCTTATTCAGTTTCATTAGCCTTTCTAATTTAATATGATATTTTATTATATTAAAACTTAAATACTTGCACCGGAGGGTGCATAATTTGCTAGTGTTTAATAAAATATTTCCCTAGATGTATTTTTTGTTAAGTTTCTGACCGCCATCCTTGGCCAGTTAAAAAGGACTTAAAGTAAGTAAGTCCTGAGCTATAGAATCCTTTGGTAAGTGAATAAGTCCTGAGTTATGGAATCCTACGTAGTGTCAAAGGTCCAGTTATATAATCCTATGTTCCGTCGTCCACGAAGGTTCAAAGCAATATGCGTGGGTATGACCAGAACAGCCGGTATAAATAACAATGTCAGCAGCATAGTACTGCCAGTGTTTGGCCAAGAGCTTGGTCACATGTTTGTCGGTGAGTCTATAAGTAGAAGTGGACATTTGGCACACGCCTTATATTACAAAAATCTCAACATTTTTACCCAGAAGCCTGTGGAGAAAGGAGAGAGAGTAAAAGCATGCGGCCTAACTGCCCCAAAATGCAGTTAATTTACATAAATCTCCCCAGAAATGCAAACTCGACTGACTAACTAACCCAGAACACTGAAAAGCTGATTGGTTAAATCCTATAGCTCTCACCATGACACTAGCACGATAATGGGAAAGTGATAACAATAAGGATGAGTGACTTTCGGCACATATCTTAGTTCACTCTGTAGTGAGAAGTTGTACGTATATATTTGCTGAATGAATATTTAAGAAAAGGGTATTTTATATGTATTTACCTAACACTTCCGTATGAGCAGGATGTAATACAAGGTTATTTTTTAAGCAGAGTTGAACAGGTGTGAATTCAGAGTTTTCTTTCTAGACCGGTTATTATACCAAGGTTAAAGGACCCAGTCTGACCTACTATTTATTCATAGCTGGAGGAGGAATAGTTGGATGCATACATTTCCCATCGGTATTAGCACAATGTGAAATGCAAACAGTCTTGTCCAGGATTATAACTTGCTTCACCATGTCCATTTCCTATGATGATAACCATTACACCGGGAACACCTTTGGATATTTGGACCCACCCACTTTGCTTCCGGTTGAATGTCTACGCATATTTAGCCACCCCTTCTTCAGTCAGAGCCTCTGTATTTTCTTTATTGTTGCCAGGGAAATTTCCAAATTCTCTAAAAACAGTAACATTGGATCTTAATCTCCAACCTGGACAAGGAGATGGCCAGACATGATCACCAGTTCAATCAAAGAGATGGCCAGACCACACTATCTATGTTCCTATCCGTATATGGACTCTCATCTATCTATTTGTATGTAATCACCTTAAAATTCCCCGTTGACTTTTACTTTTTTTTCCTTAATTTTAAAAAGCAGCATTTTAAAATCTGCTATCAAGAATAGGGCCACTAAATAAAAATAGATATTACGATGAATAAAGCAAGTTCGAAGATTTTAACCAGGGAAAGTATACTGAAATTCGTATCGACATATGGAATATTGAAGCAAAAACGTTCCAGGATAGATAAAAAAAATTTCTTAATCTCCAACATGGACAATGAGATGCAACACATGATCTCCAGTTCAATCAAAGGAATGGCCAGACACACTATCTATGTCCTATCCGGATATGACTCTCATATTTATCTATTTGTCGCTTAATCATCTAAAAATTCCGTTACTTTTTTAAAGTTACTTTTTATTTCCTTAATTTAAAAAGCAAATTCTGCTATCTAGAGTAGGAGCCACTAAATAAAATAGATATTACGAATGAATAAAAGCAAGTTCGAAGATTTTAACCAGAAAGTATACTGAAATCGGATCGACAATATGGAATATTGAAGCAAAAACGTTCCAGATAGATAACTAATTTCTAGTATAGTAATGCTGTTCGTTGGTAGAATCATGCCGAAACTAGAAGCCTAAGCAAAGAAAAAATCATAGCCAGTTTTATAGGAGTTGCAAAAGAATATAAATGACCACAAAAATATATAAGTAAATAAAAAGAAACAAGGAAATAAACAACATGCAATCTAAAACGCTACAAATAAACATCAATTATATAATTAATTTGTGAAGAAACTCTAGCAATGTCAGTAAGCAAAAGCCCGCCGTTATCAGTTTGAGAATTAATGTCCATACATCAAAGACAACCCAATAAGTGAACGAATTTTTGTGGAAACAAGCGACCGAGGTAATAAAGAAGACAAAATGAAATATATATGATTAAAATATTAATACTGGTCTCGGGGCAAGAAAATCCTAACGGTCCAGTATTTTTCAATCAATAGTTTGCGCTTACTGATACAATTGAGTAATATATTTCGAACATTATATCTTTATCATAATTTCGGTTTCTGTATTATTCTTTACCAAAGGAGAAAAACCGCGCATACCGCCATTAGAAGATAAGTAGCTATCATGTATGCCCGCGAGGTAGATATAAGCAATTCAATAATTATGCCAGCTAGAACTCTTCTTTTATGAGGGGATCAATGAAGCCAATAAGAAATTTATGGATCTGATATGATATGTCTACGGAAGCCCATTCGGCTGCCCAATTATCTATTCTAAAGAATGCAGCATAAAAAAGCAAGAAACATACACTGCCCCGCATTGATTGCCTCATTGAAGGTTGAAAAGGTGTCGACGCTTCGTGCCTCCCGTAAATCAACTTTTGATCCTGCTCCAAAACTGGCGAAGATTCTCAGAGAAACACCGACACGCTGCTGCAAGCAACATGCCAAGGAATTGGCCCTACACTCGGATACCACTGAGTTCTAGGATGTCTCAAATGTTGTTTTGCCAACATTTTATACGGTAGTTTTGCAGCGCCTATCACTTGACGTTCAAATCCGGACGTGGCTGCCTTCAGACACATGTGCTAACCATTGGAAAGATTATTCTTCCAGCTACTCTACTCCAGCTATGGATAAACAATAGACAGACTGACTCTTTAACCTTGTTAGAGCACAGTCTAGAGAAAGACAATTTTGAATTCAAACCCAGTTAAACTCCGCTAATGAAATCTGACCTCGTGCGAGGTCAATGACAGGCTATATTTTTAGAGAATCATCACGCATATTTATCCTTAACTTATTCATATGTCGTGTATCTTCATCTCAGACATGTTTCTAATTTTATTGAGGCCACATATGCATAATAATATTTCCCCACCAAAGAGCCATTAACAATATCTCATCACTTTGTGCCATATTAATAGCAAAGGCATAGCTATCATTTTTGAATGAGTATACATATAATCAGATACATTTGAATATCAAGCTTGTAACTCTGACGCTGACGTTGTAATTGTGACTTAGTGTCATATATTAGTATAGGTCTACCAGAATGTTGACCTTTCATTTTTGCAAAAATTATAAATCGATTATACATCATCTTTTCGTCTAAGCCGAAAGATCAGAAACAAATAGTGTACACCCTTTCATTACTTCTTACTACTTCTTCTTACTCTACTTCTCTATCTCTCTC
>CM042146.1:16570074-16585074 GCA_023376005.1 Doryteuthis pealeii
AAAAATAATAGTTTAGTAAGAAAACGCAGAAAAAATGTATTGGCACTTTTTAACCCAGTGTTGACCTTCGTTCACTATGCGAACGCGTAAAATTAGTTTTAGAATGTCATTGATGAATGAGTCGGACGGGAACAGACGCGTCATGACATCCCTTGGCTAAATGTCCCAAAACTTGGTGCGTTTGTTTGTTATCTAGGATTCATAAATATATTGAGCTCGAGCAAAAGAAATCTTGTGTCGTTAATAACAATAAAATAACAACGGAAGACGTTCAGATTAGATCCAGAATAACAAAAGATCTTAGCTTAGAAAGCACCACCAAGACCAAGACAGAGAAGAAAAGAAAAAAGAGAGGAAAGTAGCCACCACAGCAAAGAGAGCCAGAATGAAGTGAGAGACCAACAAACAGCACAAAGAAAACTCACTTGTCTTGTATTCCAGACTCACCAGCAGAGATTTGTCATTCAAAAATAGGCCATTGAGCCACTCACGCAAATCACTCAGGACGAAAAAAGATTGACCAGTACGCCATTGTATTTAGCAGTCTGAAGGTGCCAAACACAATTTTAGGAGAATGACTAATACCACAAAACACCCAATCTCTCAGATAATTTGACGGTTCTAGTATAAAGATTTTTTTTTAATAATACAATTTGTATGCCAAATAAGATTCCGACCAATCTATTGTTAACAAAATCAGAGAGGAGTATCTATTGCAGCTGGTATGTACATTCTTCTCGTAAGCTCAACTAGAAACAAAACCTAAATCTTTTGGAACAAATGACAGATAAGATTGTTGGCCATTGCTCTAACACGTCGAAATCTATTGAAGACTAAAAAAACGTAGAAAAAAAGATTATCAAAAGTTAGACTATATTGGACCTGACATCGAAAACACGAGGACAGTAACGGCCGTGTAAATCGAAGAACAGGGAAAACCAAAGAAAGAATTGGCAAAATGTTGGATAACAAGGACTCAGTATTAAAAAAAAGAGAAAAAAGAAAAGATATCTTACAGACGTTCAATAATCGAATCTACTGCGTTCCAAATGACCTCGTGAATGGCTATTGACACGAGAACTTTCACTCGAAAAGCAAAACTTTAGTACGACTGTTTGGAGACGCACTTAACGTAACGATTATCGCCAGGGAAATGGAATCTGTGACCCGCAGTTCAAATCTTGAAGATGCACATTACATACATCTAAATATTCACTTCACGCTAATGCCTTGCTAAAAGGCGTGAATCTATTTTTCTCTTCTTTCTCTTCTTCTCTTCTTCTTCTTCTTCTTCTCTTCTTCTTTCCAACCCCTTAGCCATGGGTAAACATTAAAATCAGGACTATTTCTTTTTACACTTCGATTGGTAACCAGCTGAGGAGAATTCTAACTAGATTTATTCTGTAAAAAAGAAAACTGACCTTATATCGACCCTGTTTTCCAAAGTGTGGGTAAGGTAAATTCAAACTTCTTTTTAAACATCTTATATAAGAATAACTACAACTAAAGCTAATCTGAAAAGGAATATTTAAAAGAAACAAAAATGTAGCTCTGATTTCTTGCACAAAAAAATATCTAGTTAACTATAACCAACATGAGTAGATATATATGTACCAACCTATCCGCACGAGCAGTTATGTGAACAAGGTTCAGTTTCTTAATGGATTTTAGTTAGGGTTTGATCAGAGTTTTCCTTTCCCTTAGACTGCTTACCAAGTCAGGGTTAAAGAGCCCAGTCTTTCCCTACTATTTACCAATACTGAAGAGAATATCTGGGATGCATACATCTACAAAGGGGTATTAGCACTATGTGTATGTATATACACAAGTTCACATGCGAAATGGGCTTTAAAACTAGTCGCCTAACTGTAGACTTAAAGAGCCAATCCATATACGATTCATTCATTCATTATTTTATTTTTTGCTTAATATATATATTTTATTTTTCTGGAATAAATAGAATTTTCTTATATTTATTTCATTCATATATAAATAATCATATTTCTTCCGAATGTTGCAGCCATTTACCTTCAACAAAGAGACAATATCCAGTAATGATATATACTTGGAAAATAAACCATTGTCAGAAAACCTTCTTTCATTTTCTATTTGTCATCACATTTAATTATTTCCCGCTTCGGATCCCAGCGAGTAGGAAGTCAAGTAAAGAAAAGAAATCCAGCCGTGATTGTCTTGACATATAAGTTAGGTAGCCTATTCATTTCGTAATGAAGTGTATATTTTTGAATCTAAAAGTTAACCTGTTAATTAAAAGAGTCGCGGAAAATAAGATATATTTTATGACAGGCCTAGGAACTCTTATTGCCCGTTAAGCGTTGCCTTCCCATCATGAGTAGTGCCCTGATAGCAAGGACCGTGAGAAAAGGATAATTACACAGTCGAACATAGGCGATCAGAGGGATCAGACGTAATGACGTCTCTCTGAGTTCTTCTTTCGCGCGCTTGAATGGTGAGTCTTTTGGGAAAGTAAAAAAAACGATCAAAGTTAAAATGAGTTTCTATTCATTAATGTGCTTGGGTTCAAGGGGTCAAAAATAAGACAAAACACGGCTAACAAAGTAGGAAAATGTATTAACAAAAAGAGTAGACCAAATTCAGAATGAAAAGTGGGAATTGGCGAGCAAATAGTACGGGCTTCCTCAAACCAAAGTGTCGTACTTAAGTAACCGGCGGCGCATTCCACTATTAGCTCTAAAGTTACAAAATAGAAAAAAACCAAACGCTGTAGGAGAAATCTCATCAATGAAATAAATACGTGGACGGCCCCCGTAAGATACTCTAGACATTCTAAAATGGACAAGTGAGAAGCTCCGGATATGGACAAGAACCTAGACAAGCACAACATACACGTCGAGAGATGACAGACTATATGTGCCAGAAAGCAAGATGAGGAAGTATCGCCAACATGAAGATAGTTGTAGTTGTGACATATCCGATCACTTAAGAATACAGCTAACCAAAAGTAAGGACGATTAATTGCAGTAGCCATGAAAAGCAATTGCCCAATAATATTGACAAGCAAAAACACATAACAAAAATGAAAACAAATTGGGAAGAAAAACAACTACATGGGTTACTTCAAGTGACAAATGAAGAAGATCAACCAGAAGACATTATGGTGGAAGAAGAGGAAAACTCAAAGGAGAAACTGAATCTCTTATTATCCAGCACAAGTCCATGCATAAAAAAAAACATATATAAAGGCAGGAAATAGATAAGACACAGCACAATAGCAAGTGCAAAGTGACTGCTAAATTGAACCAGATGAAACATACGCAAAAAAAAAAAAAAAAAAAACAATCCGGATAATATATTAAACATTTTTTCTCAATATTTTTGTAAGGAAAAATGTCCAAATTACAATACAAAACACACAATTAGAAAAAAGATGATGTTTTGAATAAAAAATTAAATAATAAATGGTCAATCAAGAATAGCATTTTGAGATTATTACAAATCTTGTTTTTTGCTAGAATGTAAGTAAAAAAAAAAGGAAGTAAAGTGAGTGGAGTAGCCTATTATTGGTCAGCTGAAAGCGAGGAGCCTAATCACCTTTTCACTAGTTCTTAGACCAGGGAGATTGATTTGCATCTGATGTGGACCACCCACATACCATTGTTGCCATCTAGCGCTGATGTTGGCTAGCGATATCTAACTCGGAGACCTGATACCTAAGGGATGCTCTACGGAATGAGCGTAAATGAAAAATACACAATAGCTAATATTTGATGTTTGGATCTGGACTTTGATTAAAATATATATATATATATATAGATAATAAAGGTATATATATATATATAAAGGTATATATATATAAACTCTTTAATCACCTATAACAATTGATTAAAAAGAGAAATGAAAAGTGTACATGAAGATGTACCAGCCCACACCAACACCCCAGATAACGGCACAATTAACCAAGAGGATCAGAAGACAGAGTATTCAGTTCAGGACAGTCGACAGAACCCAGTAAAGTATAGATGAGTAAGAAGGGTTATTGAAAAATTTGGGGTGATCCATTGAAATTTACAAACGTGCGTTAATGCAGAATGAAATTCATTGTCCGTATTTTACCGCGGGTTGCCGCTTCCATTTTCTAAGAAGACAACGTTACGCTAAGCTCCTCCTTTGAAAAAAAAAATGTAATTCTCAGACATACAGGAAATGAATATTGAAAATATAGGAAAGAGACGAAAATAGAGTGGTTAGGCATAAAACTACATTGTGCATTATGAGGTAAAAATGGATTATGAATCCGACAAATATGTTAAGAAAGTTTTATAGGAAAAAACAACAAGATGTTAAATTTTTTGCTGACAGATATTGTTTCGACATTATGAATATGTCTTTTCAAAACGCAAACATTGTAAGCGGAAAAAAACGAAATGAATATATCAGTAAATTACGAGGCACAGAACGCTCTCGATCAGTACCAGAATTTTTTTTTTTTAATTTTAAAAAATACATATTGTTGTTTTGTTGTTATTTCTATAAAAACTTTCTTACAGGTGCATTATGCAAAACATTTCATTTATAACTATTCAGACTGAAGTAATAAACAAAAACTAGACGAAAGAATGAAAGAATGAGAAAGCAAAAACAAAACAACTTTAAGACGCATGAAATTTAAATAGAACACTTCACTGACTAAGTGTTAAATTAGTATGTCAATTTGTTACATGGTTCAAGTTGCGTTAAAAGGAGAGTGAAGATTAAAAGAACAACAACTAAGTGAAGTTTTAAAAATGTAAAAACGATTGTGGAATATGACTAACTAATTACGTTCTATAGTGATATTCAAAGGCAGATTAGCTTTCTATATATATATATATATATATATATATATATATATATATATATATATATATATAATATATTATATATATATTGTGCGTATGTGTATTGTATATGTAAAAGGAAATTCATGAGTTAGACTGATCAGTTTCATCATATTTCTATCCCACGATTGATACACCGTTCGCTGCTATTATGTCTTTTCACATTAAAAAAAACCCTTTCGTATGCAAGTCTTTAGTACATTTTCGATTTCCTCTTCTGTTAGAATTCGACTCCCCTCAGGGTGAATTTTCGGATATGGCGACAACAAGTGAAATCGCCAGGATAAAATTCCGAAGAATAGATGGGCTTTAGGTCAAGGAGTCGCATATTCCGCTACAAATTTCTGTTAGATTTAGAATTCTTTTGGTGAATTACCCTACTGGTGCCGCCCGTTATATTAAGTATAGTTCCAGAATTCTTTTTACAGGTCTATTAAAAAAGGGTTCTCTTTAAAGTGTGTTTACAACTTTAAGGCTCGTTCCAAAACAGACCTGTGATATTGTTATCAATATAACGTACCGTTATGACTGTCATAACGACCTAGGTAACGTGCTTGCAAGATGTTAAAACGACATATGAATTAGAGTACTGTGCTACTTCTCGTTCAGTCGTCAGGGAACTGATACGATGTACCTTATTGTCAGAGAAGCGGTGCTGAGTTTATCAACGTCGAGATGCTATGTCACGGGACTGTTCGGTGAGTGGATAGTGAGATACCGCAAGGCCCGCCCGATCCACATTCCTCAGTTCTTCAGTTTGATTTCTTCTTTTCCTAAAAATCAAATAGGATCCCAACTCTTTTCTAGATAAAAGAGATTTTGTTTATCAGGTTTTAATATTCAGCCAATGCTACCCAAACAATTTTAGCTTGGCAGCTGTCTTATTTTCGTTCGTTGAATTTGAACTGGCCAAATAATTTCGTACGGGACGGCATCCCTTTCTTTGGCATTCATTAAAAAATAAAATGTAAATTTGTGATTTTTTTTCCTTAAGAGAGATTAATAAACCACTTTCAAAAGGAATTCATCCTCAGAGAAATGACAGCAAGTATGCCCCATTTATGAGTATACAGTTTATTTTATATAATTATCCCGTTGGTAAGACTGCAAAATAAATACATTTTGCATATATTGCTTAGATACTTTTCTTTCATAATAAAGAAGAAGTTTTACATAAATTGATTCCAATCCCGATATTTTTTTAAATTTCTTAATTCATGTGAAGGTTAAAAGACACTTGAATGTTGACCCTAGTACCCCTCCTTCATCAATAATTTGAAAAAAAATCTAATAAATTATTGTTAATTGTTGATTTCCATATACATTTCATGATATTTTCTCGACATCATCATCATCTCATGTCGCGGCAGTTTGCACGGATATCCATAACTATCTCTCGCCAACCTTCCCTTCATTTCACGCTCTGTAGCTCCTCAGCGCTGCGGCCAGCATCCATACATAGTGGCAATGTAGGTCCTGGTGGGCGGCCCACATTAGCATGCCCATGTGCTGGTGGCTTCCACAGTAGTACATCGCTACGAGCTCGTCCTTGCTTCTCCAGCAGTTCCTGCCATTGCCTAGCCCGTCTTACTCGTATTCTTATGTGAGATGGGCAGTGCCATACAGTTGCTTTTTTGTGGGTCGTGCTTCACGACTATTCAGGACCGATCGCAGCATTCTGGTGTAGCTCCCATCTAGCTTATTCAAGGCACTTGTTAGGGTCCAGGTGGTACAGCCATATAGAGTACAACAAACCACCAGCCGGGAGAAACGTCTCTTAGCTTGTCGGGAGATCGGATTCCATAATGGACTGAAATTTGTTGAATATTTCTCATATTCCATATGACTGATCAATTTGTTGTAATTTCTTCCATATTCCATATGACTGATAATGGATAATTTCTCATTTCCATATGACGATATTGTGACATTTCTCGATTATTCCATATGACTGAATAATTTGTTGTAATTTCTCCCATATTCCCATATGACTGATATTGTTGATAATCTCCATACTCCATATGACTGATAATTTTGGTGATAATTTCTCCACTATACCATTTACTGATAATTTGTTGATAATTTCTCCATATTCCATAATGATGCATAATTGTTGATAATTTCTCCATATACCATTTTGGACTGATAATTTGTAGATAATTTCTCGATATTCCATATGACTGATAATGTGATAATTTCTCCATATTCCATATGACGATAATTTGTTCGATAATTTCTCCATATTCCATATGACTGATCATTTGTTGATAATTTCTCCAATACCATCATGGACTGATAATTTGTTGAAATTTCTCCATATTCCATATGACTTGATGAATGTGATAATTTCTCCATATACCATTTGACTGATAATTTGTGATAATTTCTCGATAATTCCAATGACTGATTATTTGTGATAATTTCTCCAATTCCATATGATGATAAATTTGTTGATATTTCTCCATTTCCATATGACTGATAATTTGTTGTAATTTCTTCGATACATAAGATGAGTTAAATGCATCATACTTATATTACTAGCATAATTTACTGCTACATCAGCTTCTTTTATATTTGCTTCCCTCAGGCATTTTTTAAATATTATGTCAAACTTGTTCGCTGATGGACGAGCGCTAAATAAAGTTTGTTTTTTCTGAATTCAGGAATTGTTTTTCATTTAATGCGTGACATTAATACTGAAGGGAAAAGCGCCCCCCATTAAAAAGACAAAATAAAAACAAAAAGAAAAAACGGGAAACTTTATTAGCGCTCTCATCACAGAACAAGTTTGATAATTATGTCAAAATGCACTGAGGGAACTGCAAAATAGAGTGATGTGCTAGTAATATGCCTCAGTAATATAGTCTATGATGCAATTTTTACTCATCTTATGTATCGAGAAATATCAAACAAAATTATCAGTCATATGGAATATGCGGAATTATCAACAAATTATCAGTCATTATGGAATGTATGGAGAAATTATTCAACAATTATCAGTCATTATGGAATATCGAGAAATTATCAAAATTAGTCAGTCAAATGGTATATGGAAGAACATTATCAACAAATTATCACAGTCATTTATGGAAATGGAGAAATTATCAACAAATTATCAGTCATATGGTATATGGAGAATTATCAACAAAATGATCAGTCATATGGAATATGGAGAATTATCACCAAAATTATCAGTCATATGGAATATGGAGAAATTTATCAACCAAATTTATCAGTCATATTGGAATAATCGAGAATTATCTACAAATTCAGTCAAATGGTATTATGGAGAAATTATCAACAAATTAACACATATGGAATTAGTAGAAATTATCAACAATTATCAGCATATGTATATGGAGAAATTATCAAACAATTATCAGTCATATGGAGTATGGAGAAATTATCAACAAATTATCAGTCATATGGAATATGGAGAAATTTCACAAATTATCAGTCATTATGGAATATCGAGAAATTTCAACAAATTATCATCATAGGAATATGGAGAAAATTCTTCAACAATTATCAGTCCATATTGGAATATGGAGAAATTTTCAACAAATTACAGTCCATATGGAATATGAGAAATATCAACAAATATCAGTCATATGGAAATCCGATCTCCCGACAACTTAAAGAGACGTTTCTTCCAGGGCTGTGGTTGTGTTGTACTGCTATATGGCTTTGTACACTTGGACCCTAACAAAGTGCTTGGAAAATAAGCTAGATGGGAGCTACCACCAGAATGCTGGCGATCGTCACTGAATAGTCGTGGAAGCATGCACCCACAAAAAAGCACACTGTATGGCCACCTGCCCCCATCTCACAGACCAACGAGTAAGACGGGCTAGGCATGCAGGACACTGCTGGAGAAGCAAGGACGACTCGTAAAGCGAGTACTATGTGAAGCCAGCACATGGAGGCATGCTAATGTGGGCCGCCCGCCAGGACCTACATTGACCAACTATGTATGGATGCTGGCGCAGCGCTGAGGAGCTACCAGAGTCGATGAATGATAGGGCAAAGGTTGGCGAGAGATTAGTTTATGATATCCGTGCAAACGCGCGACATGATGATGATGATTGATGTATCGAGAAATATCAGAAAGTATAGTGGAAATCACATTAAAAAGATTATTAGATTTTTTTCAAATATTATGGAGAGGTACGTAGGGTCAACATTTCAAGTGTCTTTTAAACCTTCACATGAATTAAATTTAAAAATATCGGTGAATTGGTATACAATTTTATGTAACTTCTCTTTTATTATGAAAGAAAAGTATCTAGGAAATAATATGCAAAATGGTATTATTTGCAGTCTACAAACGGGAGATTATATAAAATAAAACGCGTATCACTCAAAAATGGCGCATTACTTGCTGTTCATTTTTCTCGAGGATGAATTCTTTTGAAAGTGGGTTTATTAATCTCTCTTAGGGAAAAAAAAATGCACAATTTACAATTTTATTTTTTTTAATTGAATGCCAAAGAAAGGTGCCGTCGTACCGAATTATTTGCCAGTTCAAAATTTCAACGAACGAATTAAAGGACAGCTGCCAAGCTAAAATTGCTGCGGTAGCATTGGCTGAATATTAAAACCTGATAAACAAAATCCTTTTATCTTAGAAAAGAGTTGGGATCCTATTTGATTTTTAGGAAAGAAGAAAATCAACTGAAGAACTGAGGAATGTGGATCGTGGGCTGGCCTTGCGTATCTCACTTATCCACTCACCGAACCAGCCCGTGACATTAGCATCCGATTGATAACTCAGCAAACGCTTCTTTCTGAACAATAAGGTACATCGGTATCAGTTCCGCCTGTACGACTGAACGAGGTAAGCACAGATACTCTATTCATAGTTCGTTTTAACATCTTTTGCAAAGCACGTTTACCTAGGTCGTTATGGACAGTCATAAACGGTACTTATATGATAACAATATCATCAGGTCGGTGTTTGGAACGAGGCCTTAAAGTGTAACACCACTTTAAAAGAAGAAACCTTTTTTAATAGACCGTAAAAAAGAATTCTTGGAAACTATACTTTAATATAACGGCGGCACCGCTAGGTAGTTCACCAAAAGAATATTCTAAATCTGAACGAAAATTGAGCGGAATATGCGACTCCTGACCTAAATTCCCATTATCGTTTCAATTTACTCCTGCGCACTGTGTCGCCATATCCGAAATTCACCCTGAAGGGAGTTCGAATTTCTTACAAGAAGGGAAATCGAAAAATGTACTAAAGACTTGCATAGGAAGGGTTTTTTTTAATGTGAAAAGACATAATAGAGCGAACGGTGTGTATCAATCGTGGATAGAAATATGAGAAACTGATCAGTCTAATCTCATGGAATTCCTTTTACATATACATACACATACGCACAATTATATATATATATATATATATATATATATTATATATATATATTATATATATATATATATATATAAAAAAGAGCTAATCTGCCTTTGAATATCACTATAGAACGTAATTAGTTAGTCCAATTCCACAATCGTTTTTACATTTTTAAACTTCACTTAGTTGTTGTTCTGTTTAATTCTTCACTCTCCTTTTAACGCAACTTGAACCATGTAACAAATTGACATTACTAAATTTAACACTGTAGCAGAGGAAGTGTCTATTTAAATTCATGCGTCTAAAAAGTTGTGTTTTGCTTTTCTATCTTAATCTCGCTAGTTATATCAGTCTGAATAGTAAAATGGAAAATGTTTGCATAAGCACAATGTAAGAAAGTTTATAGAAAAAAAACAAAACAACAAAATATGTATTTTTTTTAAAATTAAAAAAAAATTCTGGACTGATCGAGAGCGTTCTGTGGCTTCGTAATTACTGATATATTCATTTCGTTTTTCCGCTTACAATGTTGCTTTGAAAAAAACATAATTCATAATGTCGAAACAGGATATCTGTCAGCAAAAAAATTAACATCTTGTTGTTTTTCTATAAAACTTTCTTACTATTGTCGGATTCAATATCCATTTTTACCTTCATAATGCACAATGTAGTTTTATGCCTAACCACTCTATTTTCGTTCTCTTTCCTATATTTTCATATTCATTTCCTATGTCTGAGAAATACATTTTTTTTTCAAGGAGGGGCTTAGCGTAACGGTTGTCTTCTTAGAAAATGGAAGCGGCAACCCCGAGGTTAAAATACCGGACAATGAATTTCATTCGCATTAACGCACGTTTGTAAATTCATTGGATCCACCCCCCAAATGTTCAATAACCCTCTTACTCATCATATACTACGGGTTCTGTCGACTGTCCTGACTGAATACTTCTTGTCTTCTGATCCTCTTGGTTAATTGTGCCGTTATCTGGGGTGTTGTGTGGGCTGTTACATTCTTCATGTACACTTTCATTTCTTCCTTTTTCATGGTTATAGGTGATAAAGAGTATATTATTATTATATATATATTTAATATATATATATATATATATTTATATATATGATATATTTACAAATCCAGATCCCAAACATCATATGTAGATATGGTATTTATTACAGTTTAGCTCATCAGTAGAGCATCCGCTTAGGTAATCACAAGGTTCCGAGTTAGATATCAGCCTTAGCCAACTCAGCGTATGAGTGGCACAATGGTATGTGTGGTGTCCACATCAGATGCAAAATTCAATCTCCCTGGTCTTAGAACTAGTGAAAAGGTGATAGCTCCCCGCTGTTCAGCTGATACCAATAAATAGGCTACTCCACCACTTTACTTCTTTTTTTTTTACTTACATCTAGCAAAAAAAACAAAAGATTTGTAATAATCTCAAAATGCTATTCTTGATTGACCATTTTATCTATTATTTTTTTATTCAAACAACATCATCTTATTTTATCTATTGGTGTGTTTTGTATTGTAATTTGACATTTTTCCCTTACAAAAATATTGAGAAAAATGTTTAATAATATTATCCGGATTGTTTTTTTTTTTTTTTTTTGCTATGTTTCATCTGGTTCATTTAGCAGTACACATTTGTGCACTTGCTATTTGTGCTGTGTTTTATCTATCCGTGCCTTTATATATGTTTTATGCATGGACTTGTGCTGCGATTATAAGAGATTCAGTTTTCTCCTTTGAGGTTTCCTCTTCTTAGCCATCCATATGTCTTCTGGTTGGTGAATCTCTTCAATTGTCACTTGAAGTACCCATGTAGTTGTTTTTCTCCCAATTTTGTTTTCTATTTTTGTTATGTGTTTGCTTGTCATATATTTGCAATTGCTTTTCATGGCTACTGCAATTAATCGTTCCGTACTTTGTTAGTGTATCTTAAGTGATCGGATAGTCCAACTACACTATCTTCAATGTTGGCGATACTCCTTCCATCTTCTTTTCTTGGCACATATAGTCTGTTCATCTCTCGGTGTGTAATTGCCTTGTGCCTTGTCATAAGGTTTCTTGTCCACTATCGGAGCTTCTCACTTGTCCATTTTAGAAATTGTTCGAGTATTTTTACGAGAGGACAGTCCACGTATTTATTTCATTGATGAGATTTCTCCTACAGCGTTTGGTTTCTATTTGTACTTTAGAGCTATAGTGGAATGCGCCGCCGGGTTACTATAAAGTACACAGAAACAATTATGGTTTGAGGAAGCTCGTAACTCTATTTGTCGGACACTCAATTCCCACTTTTCATTACTGTAATGTCTGTTACTTCTTGTGTTAATACATTTCCCTACATTTAGTTACCCGTCGTTTTGTCTTATTTTGACCCCTTGAAACCCAACAACATTAATGAATACGAAAATCATTTTAACTTTGATGTTTTTTTATTTTCCAAAAAAGACTCACTCATTCAAGCGCGCGAAGAAGAACTCAGAGAGATCGTCATTTACGTCCTGAGTCCCTCGATCGCCTATGTTTCGACTGTGAAATAACCTTTTCTCACGGTCTGTTGCTACACGCGCCAACTCTCAATGAATGGGAATAGGCAACGCTTACGGGCAATAAGAGTTCCTAGGCTGTCAATAAAATATATCTTATTTACCCGGCACTCTTTTGGATTAACAGTTACTTTTAGATTCAAATATTACATACTTCATTACGAAATGAAAGGCTACCCTACTATAGTAAAGACAATCACGGCTGATTCTTATCTATTCAATTGAATTCACTCTCGCTTGGGATCCGAAGCGGGAAATGAATTAAATGTGATGACAAATAGAAAATGAAGAAGGTTTTCTGACATGGTTTTATTTTCCAAGTATATATCATTACTGGATATTGTCTCTTGTTGAAGGTAAATGGCTAACATTCGGAAGAAATATGATTATTTATATGAATGAATTAAATATAAGATAAAAAATACATAAATAATTTAAAAATTCAGAAAAATATAAATTATATATATTAAGAAAAAATAAATAATGAATGAATAAAGTAAATCGTATAGGTGATTGGGCTCTTTAGTCTAGTTAAGGCGAAGTTTAAAGGATAATTCAATGTTGAACTTGTTTGTCATTATACTACACATAGTGCTAATACCCTTTGTAGATGTAGTGCATCCAGATATTTTCCTTCCAGCTATTGGTAAATAGTAGGGAAGACTGGGCTCTTTAACCCTGACTTGTAAGCAGTCTAGGGAGAAGGAAAACTCTGAATTCAACCCTACTAAAATCCACTTAAGAAACTGACCTTGTCTCACATACTGCTCGTGCGGATAGGTTGGTACATATATTACTACTCATGTTGAGTTATAGGATAACTAGATATTTTTTTGTGCAAAAATCAGAGCTTACATTTTTTGTTTCTTTTAATATTCCTTTTCAGATTAGCTTAGTTGTAGTTATTCTTAATATAAGATGTTTAAAAAGAGTTTGAATTTACCTTACCACCACTTTGGAAACAGAGTCGATATAAGGTCAGTTTTCTACAGAATAAATCTAGTTAGAATTCTCCTCAGCTGGTTACCAATCGAAGTTAAATGAAATAGTCTGATTTATGTTACCCATGTAAGGTGGAAAGAAGAAGAAGAAGAAGAAGAAGAGAAGAAGAAGAAGAAGAAGAAGAAGAAGAAATAGATTTCACGCCTTTTTAGAAAGGCATTAGCGTGAGTGAGATGTAATGTGCATCTTCAAGTATTGAACTCGGGTCACAGATTCCATTTCCCCTGGCGAAATCGTTACGTTAAGTGCGTCTCCAAAAACCAGTCGGGACTAATGTTTTGCTTTCGTGAGTGACAATTCTTCGTGTCAATAGCCATTCACGAGGTCATTTGGAACGCAGTAGTAGATTCGATTATTGAACCGTCTGTAAGAGATTTTTTTTTCTTTTTCTTTTTTTTTATCCTGAGTCCTGTTATCCAACATTTTGCCAATTTATTCTTTTTGGTTTTCCCCTGTTCTTACGATTTACACGGCCGTTTAACTGTCACTCGTGTTTTCGATGTCAGGTCAATATTAGTCTTTAACTTTGATAAATCTTTTTTCTACGTTTTTTAGTCTTTCAAATTAGATTTCGACGTGTAGAGCAATGGCCAACAATCTTATCTGTCTTTGTTCCAAAGATTTAGGTTTTGTTTCTAGTTGAGCTTACGAGAAGATGTACATACACAGCTGCAATAGATACTCCTCTCTGATTTGTTAAACAATAGATTGTCGGAATCTTATTTGGCATACAATGTATTATTAAAAAAAAAAAATCTTTATACTAGGAAACCGTCAAATTATCTGAAGATTGGGTGTTTTGTTTGTATAGTCATTCTAAAATTGTGTTGGCATCCTTCAGACTGCTAAATACAATGGCGTACTGTCCAATCTTTTTTCGTCCTTGAGTGCATTTGCGTGAGTGCTCAATGGGCCTATTTTTGAATGACAATCTCTGGTGCAGTCTGAATACAAACAATGATGTTTTTCTTGTGCTGTTGTTGTCTCTCCTTTTCTGGCTCTCTTTGCTGTGGTGGCTACTTTCCTCTCTTTTCTTTCTTCTCCTGTCTTGTCTTGGCTGGTGGCTTTAGCTAATCTTTTTGTTATTCTGGATCTAATCTGAAACGTCTTCTGTTGTTATTTTATTGTTTATTAACGACACAAGACTTTCTTTGCTTCGAGCTCAAATATTTTTAATGAATCCTAGAATAACAAACAAACGCACCAAGTTTTGGGACATTTAGC
>CM042146.1:16592574-16595074 GCA_023376005.1 Doryteuthis pealeii
TTTTACAATCTGTTCTTTCAAATAAAAATTGTTTTGTATTTCCCATTGGGTTACTTTTTCAGCGATAAAATAAGAAAACATCAAATTCGGATTCAAAATTTCAGTCAATTTCATTCCTCGTGGAGTATTGATCTCAATATTATCTTCCAGACATCAATCTCAATTTGCCAGAAAGTTTTAGTAGAGTAATATATATATTATCATCACACACGTACACATGCAATCACAGCAGGTGTGTGTGTGTGTGTGTGTAGATGTGAAAGAGAGAGAAAGACAGAGAGAGCATAACATCTACAAAGAGGTACAAACATATGTAATGAATAATAATATAATATATATACATATATGTATGTATATATATATATGTGTGTGTGTGTGTATGCGTATACATATTAATATATATATATATATATATATATATGTGTGTATATGAATCCGTATACATGTATATACTCATGCACATACAAGAACATTATATATATATATATATATATATATATATATTATATGTGTGTGTGTGTGTGTGTGTGTGTGTGTGTGTGTATATGTGAGTTGTGAATATGTGTGTACATATCTATTTTGGGATGTTCATAACTATCTGTTTTAATCCAAACATACATGTACACAGGAACACACACACACACACACACATACACACACACAGACATCAATCTCAATTTGCCAGAAAGTTTTAGTAGAGTAATATATATATATATATATATATATATATATATATATATATATATATATATATATATTATGTCACACACGTACACATGCAATCACAGTGTGTGTGTGTGGATGTGAAAACACAAATCAAGAGGTCAATGAAACAAACATGGTTATAACTGGTTATTGAAGTTCTTATCTTTAGTTCTAAACTTGGCTTAGTCTAAAACAGCACTGAATTGAAGGAAAGAAGTAACATAATTATTTGTATACATGACGCACTATTTTTTCCAGACTGTCTGTCTGAGACAAGCTGATATTATTGTCTGTGTCTTATATATTACTAGCAAATATATGCACCCTCCGGGTGCAAGTATTTAAGTTTTAATGTAATAAGATATTGTATTAAATTAGAAAGGCTAATAAAACTAAATAAGAATGCAGATAAAAAGATTTGTAACAGAGGTAGGTATAATCGGAAAATAGAACAACTGAAACTTACTCTTCCATCATTCTCGTTTTTCATTGTTATTTTTTTCTAATTTAACTATTTAGTTAAAATAGGAAGTAAAGAATAAAATGACAGTTATTTCTTTTTGTTAATGGATTTCATTTAAGATTCATTGAAGAGATTTTTGCTCATATTCATTAAAATAAAACCAAACAGTTAGAAATCAATAATACAAAGCATATATTTATTAAATTCAAATTTTAATATCAATATGCAAATTAGCCTTCCCGTTCACACTGTAAACCGCTATTTTGTTGTATATATAAATATAATTGCATGATATCAGTATGTAGATATGGTCAACAGTATTAATAATATAAAACAATTTTATTAATAATTGAGGTTTAGATAAAAATGCAATCATGGAGAATGTGATGCCAATGACTAAGGGAATTGTGACTTGAGTAGTACTATAGTTTCGGTTACAGACAGAAAAACACACAATCTCCATTATAATAAGATATATTTCTTATAAAGTAAGATCTGTCTTTCGCATTGATTTTATTCTGTCAACTTATACAGGGTGTCACAGAAGTCGCGCACCATGTATGAAAATACATATAAAAAGTATAAAAAGACATATGAATATCAATTTTATTCATCATAATCATAATAGATGCTCAAATTGTTCACCCTCTCCATTGATACATACATCAGTTCTCTTTTATGAAGAATAAAACACTGGGAAGACAAGGCAACAAACGATTGTAACTCAAATACAAATTCGGCAAAATTACAAAGTATATATAAGACTCCACAATGTCATTCAAATCAAGCAGTCAAGCAGCCAATCAGAACTCAAGGAATGGAATCACCCAAATCACCCAGATTCATGAATGGATTATTCTTGATTCCTATTTATACCAGCTGTCTTGGACACTGTTGGAGTTGGACTTAGTAAGCTGTTGTTATTAAAACCAACAGTAGAATAACTGACCTTAATATCGCGCTGCGAACAGGATGCGAACCTGTGAGGGAATATCCCATTGGATTTCGAAAAAAAATTATGTCTTAAGAATACGATGTACTGATTATTTGCTAATCGTAAGCTCCTGGCTTATTTTCCTTACTGATTTCACGGGGCTTCTAGCAACATTCGCCAAAACCATAGTTGATGTTGCTTCATCAGTTGCACTCTTTCGTCGACCACATCTCTCGCGGTCAGACGTTTTATCAAACGGCAGACAGTGGTATGGTTCAATGTTTTTTCTCGCTCGGGATGAGTGCGGTCGAATTCTTCAGCTACAGAGCGGTATGTAGCCCCATCTCTTCCAAACATAAAAACCAATTTAACTCTTTCTTGTATTGTTAATTTCTCAC
>CM042146.1:16600074-16610074 GCA_023376005.1 Doryteuthis pealeii
GACAGAGAGAGTGGCGGGCGTGATGACTTGCCGTATTCTCGAAGGAAGCGGGCTAGGCTTTGCCTGGCGTGTAGGACTGACCTAGAGTCGAACCCGCGTCCTTCAGAATGCGAAAGGGCTGTTGACGAACAGTGCCGAGTGACCCGGATGCAAATAGTCGCGCCGTGAGGATTGACGCGTACTTGCAGTGCTGACGAGTGTCTCACGTGCTGCACGGACAATTCTGAGTGAGGAGCCCGGATGTGGTGAGATTAATGTATATTTAAGAACCTACCCTCCCAGACCAGGGAAAGAACAACTGCGGTAGCATTTTTGTTGTCGAGGCGAGCGGGATAGAGAAATATATTTGGATATTGTTGGTAAGACGAGTGTGATACAGTTGGGAGAGTGTTTAGACTGAAGACTGTCAATTGGAAGAACATTGCGTCAGGCGTGACTGTGCCCCCCCCCCCTAGATCACTGTCATTCCTGATTGGACTAATCATCCAAACAAAGAGGCCGGGGTTAGGCTCTAGCTAACCAGCTCAGTCGGTAGAGCGTTCGGCTAAAACCACAAGGTTCCTAGTTCGATCCCGGTCCTCGCCAACTCAGCGTATGAGTAGCACAGGGATCCGTGCGGTAAAGTAAGGAGCTAATGGTAGGTGTGGTGCTCCACCTCAGACGCAAAAAAACAATCTCCTTGGTCTGGCGCTAGTGAAAAGGGGATGGACTCCCTCGCTGATTGGCTGATACCGACATTAGGCCGCACCGACGACTTTACTTTTTTTACGTATCTTATTATAATGGAGATTGTGTGTTTTTCTGTCTGTAACCGAAACTATATTACTACTCAAGTCACAATTCCCTTAATTATTTACGTCAAATTCTCCATGATTTCATTCTTTTAAACCTTCAGTTATTAATAAAAATTGTATTACATTATTAATACTGTTGACCATATATACGTACTAATAATATGTAATTGTATTTATAAATACAACAAAATAACGGTTTACAGTTTGAACGAGAAGGCTAATTTGCATATTGATATTTAAAATTTTATTTTAATAAATATGTGCTTGGTATTATTGATTTCTAATTGTTTGGTTTTATTTTAATGAATATAAGCAAAAATCTCTTCAATGAATCTTAAATGAAATCCATTAACAAGATGAAATAACTGTCATTTTATTCTTTACATCCTATTTTAACTAAATACTTAAATTAGAAAAAAGAACAATGAAAGACGAGAGTGATGGAAGAGTAAGTTTCGGTTGTTCTATTTTTCGATTATACTCCCTCTGTTTCAAAACTTTTTATCTGCATTCTTATTTAGTTTCATTAGCCTTCCTAATTTAATACGATATTTTATTACATTAAAACTTAAATACTTGCACCCTACGGAGGGTGCATATATTTGCTAGTATAATTAAAGAGAATAAACGCAAGAAGACAGGAGTAGACAGAGGTTCATTCTGCCTTTTACTTCAAGAACAAAGTTGTATTGTGTTCTTATTACTATAAAAATAAATAAATAAATGAAAGAAGGAAAGAAAAGAGAAAGAAAGAAAGAAAAGAGAAAGAAAGAAAAGCAAAAAGAAAGAAAGAAAGAAAGAAGAGCAAAGATAAAGAAAGAAAGAAAGAAAGGCCAAAAGAAAGAGAAAGAAATATTTGGGAGTGTCCCTCTTGAGAAGTTACTTGACCATAAGTAACCAATTCCATGTCCAACTTCTCTTTTAGAATCAAATTAATTCCTTTTTTGCTTTCCAATTGGCTTCACTTCCTTTTTGGTCATTTGACCTTGACCCCTTGAGTGTCCCTTTGAAACGTTCAGCTTGAATATTTCAATCCATCGTTCCCAATTATGTAGCGGCTTTTTTGTTGTTGTTGTTGTTACTGCCTATTGTCTTCCTGTTTTTATTGCATTTGCACTTTTTGTGGCTGAATCATTTCATCTCACTGGAATTTCTTCTTCTTCTTCTTCTTCTTCTTCTTCTTCTTCTTCTTCTTCTTCTTCTTCTTCTTTCACAAGTACATATTATTAGCTTTGAGGCTGTTCATGTATTAACATAAAATATATCTAAATCCCAGACACTAATTCTTTTTACATGTACGATCTTTTAAAAAACACAATTTCATCTTTCTACCATATTGGAACAATTCTTTTACAACACCCAACTCAAATGTTCATTTCCGCAGAGGTTTATCTCCAGCTCACATATACACCGCAAGGTATTTATCCTGCATAGTCCGGTATTATTTTAGGAGTATGTAATATTTACCTGCACTCTTTCTTGACTTGTAGCATCTCTAAGTCACTGTATCTGATTAGTATGTAATGCTATCTTGTGTACTCACATTCATTCGAATATATGTATTCCCACCGATAAATAAAACTTGATATCTTATTATAATGGAGATTGTGTGTTTGTCTGGAACCGAAACTATGTTACTATACAAGTCACAATTCCCTAAGTTATTTACATCACATTCTCCGTGATTTTATTTTTATTTAAACCTCAATTATTGATAAAATTGTTTTACATCATTAAGACTGTTGACCATATCTACATACTAATAACATGCAATTGTATTTATATATACAAGAAAATAGCGGTTTACAGTGTGAATGGGAAGGCTAATTTGAATATTGATCGTAAAAAAATTGATTTAAATAAATATATGCTAGGTATTATTGATTTCTAATTGTTTGGTTTTATATTAATGAATATGAGCAAAAATCTCGGGGATAAATCTTAAAAGAAATCCATTAACAAGAAGAAATAACAGTAATTTTATTCTTTACTTTCTATTTTAACTAAATAGTTAAATTAGCAAAATTTACCAATGAAAGACGGGAGTAAGGGAAAATGATGGAAGAGTTAGTTTCAAAGTTGTTCTAT
Organism: Doryteuthis pealeii; assembly: GCA_023376005.1. Classification (NCBI taxonomy): domain Eukaryota; kingdom Metazoa; phylum Mollusca; class Cephalopoda; order Myopsida; family Loliginidae; genus Doryteuthis; species Doryteuthis pealeii. Next base: position 16,602,957 of record CM042146.1, read on the forward strand.
TTTTCAATCATACCCCCTCTGTTCCAAATATTTTTATCTGAATTCTTATTCAGTTTCATTAGCCTTTCTAATTTAATATGATATTTTATTATATTAAAACTTAAATACTTGCACCCGGAGGGTGCATATATTTGCTAGTGTTTAATAAAATATTTCCCTAGATGTATTTTTTGTTAAGTTTCTGACCGCCATCCTTGGCCAGTTAAAAAGGACTTAAAGTAAGTAAGTCCTGAGCTATAGAATCCTTTGGTAAGTGAATAAGTCCTGAGTTATGGAATCCTACGTAGTGTCAAAGGTCCAGTGATATAATCCTATGTTCCGTCGTCCACGAAGGTTCAAAGCAATATGCGTAGGTATGACCAGAACAGCCGGTATAAATAACAATATCAGCAGCATAGTACTGCCAGTGTTTGGCCAAGAGCTTGGTCACATGTTTGTCGGTGAGTCTATAAGTAGAAGTGGACATTTGGCACACGTCTTATATTACAAAAAATCAAATTAGGAAGCGCGTGGTGTAATGGTTAAAGTCATGGGAAATGGACTCATCGCCCCAAGTTCAAATCCTGGATGTGGTAATTGCATTTCACTTAGCGCTAATACCCTTGGGAAAGGTATTAATCCTACTCTCCCTCCAGCTATGGTTAAATAGTAGGGCAGACTGGGTTCTTTAACCTTGGTTAGCAACCGGTCTAGGAGAAGGAAAACTCTGAATTCAAACCTGTTAAACTCCGCTTAAGAAATTGACCCTGTGTCGCATCCTGCTTGTGCGGAGGGGTTGGTAAATATATATATATATTACAAAAAATCTCAACATTTTTACCCAGAAGCCTGTGGAGAAAGGAGAGAGAGAGAGTAAAAGCATGCGACCTAACTGCCCCAAAATGCAGTTAATTTACATAAATCTCCCCAGAAATGCAAACTCGACTGACTAACTAACCCAGAACACTGAAAAGCTGATTGGTTAAATCCTATACCTCTCACCATGACACTAGCACGATAATGGGAAAGTGATAACAATAAAGATGAGTGACTTTCGGCACATATCTTAGGTTCACTCTGTAGTGAGAAGTTGTACGTATATATTTGCTGAATGAAATATTTAAGAAAAGGGTATTTTATATGTATTTACCTAACACTTCCGTATGAGCAGGATGTAATACAAGGTTATTTTTTAAGCAGAGTTGAACAGGTGTGAATTCAGAGTTTTCTTTCTAGACCGGTTATTATACCAAGGTTAAAGCACCCAGTCTGACCTACTATTTATTCGTAGCTGGAGGAGGAATAGTTGGATGCATACCTTTTCCCATGGGTATTAGCACAATGTGAAATGCAAACAGTCTTGTCCAGGATTATAACTTGCTTCACCATGTCCATTTCCTATGATGATAACCATTACACCAGGGAACACCTTTGGATATTTGGACCCACCCACTTTGCTTCCGGTTGAATGTCTACGCCTATTTAGCCACACCTTCTTCAGTCAGAGCCTCTGTATTTTCTTTATTGTTGACAGGGAAATTTCCTAATTCTCTAAAACATTGGATCTTAATCTCCAACCTGGACAAGGAGATGGCCAGACATGATCTCCAGTTCAATCAAAGAGATGGCCAGACACACTATCTATGTTCCTATCCGTATATGGACTCTCATATCTATCTATTTGTATGTTAATCACCTTAAGATTCCCCGTTGACTTTTACTTTTTTTTCCTTAATTTTAAAAAGCAGCATTTTATAAATCTGCTATCAAGAATAGGGGCCACTAAATAAAATAGATATTACGATGAATAAAGCAAGTTCGAAGATTTTAACAAGGGAAAGTATACTGAAATCGTATCGACATATGGAATATTGAAGCAAAAACGTTCCAGGATAGATAAACTAATTTCTTAATCTCCAACATGGACAATTAGATGGCAACACATGATCTCCAGTTCAATCAAAGGGATGGCCAGACACACTATCTATGTTCCTATCCGTATATGGACTCTCATATTTATCTATTTGTTAATCATCTTAAAATTCCTCGTTGACTTTTTAAAGTTACTTTTATTTCCTTAATTTTAAAAAGCAACATTCTGCTATCTAGAGTAGGAGCCACTAAATAAAATAGATATTACGATGAATAAAGCAAGTTCGAAGATTTTAACCAGGGAAAATATACTGAAATCGTATCGACATATGGAATATTGAAGCAAAAACGTTCCAGGATAGATAAACTAATTTCTACGTATAGGTAATTGCTGGGTTGTTGGGTAGAATCATGGAAACTAGAAACCTAAGAAAGAAAAAATCATAGCAGTTTATAGGAGTTTGGAAAAGTAATATAAATGACCACAAAATATGAGAAGTAAATAAAAAAAAGAAGGAAATAAACAACATGCAATCTAAAACGTACATAAACATCAATATATATAATTTGTGAAGAACTCTTAGCAATGTCAGTAAGAAAATGCCCGGCCGTGTATTCAGTTTGGGAGATTTATGTCCATACATCAAAGACTAACCCAATAAGTGAACGAATGTTTTGTGGAAACAAGGAACTGCGAGTGGATGAAAAGAAGACAAAATGAAGATATATATGATTAAAGAATATAATACGTGGTTTTCTCGGGGGAAAGAAAATCCTAAACGGTCAGTATTTTTCATCAAAAATAGTTTGGCTTTACCTGAGTAACAATTGAAGTAATATATTTTCGAAATTATATTTTATCGATAATTTCGGTTTGTGTAATTTTCTACCAAAGGAGAAAAACCGCAGTATGATGAAATTTGGAATATAGGCCGCCATTAGAAAGATAAGTAGTATCATGTTGCCCTGAGGTAGATATAAGTCAATTCAAAAACTTTGCATGTAGAACTCTTCTTTGTATGAGGGGATCAATGAAGCAATAAGAGTAATTTATGGATCTGATATGATATGTCTACGGAAGCCCATTGGTGCCAAGATTTATCTGATTCTAAAGAATGGCAGCATAAAAAAAGGAAGAAAACAGTACACTGGCCCCAGCATTGATTGCTCATTGAAGGTTGAAAAGGTGTCGACGTTTCGTTGTCCCGTAAATTTCACTTTTGATCTGTTGCCAAAAACTGGGCGAAGATTCTCAGAGACGAACACCGACACGCTGCTTGAGCAACATTTGCCAAGGAATTGGCTACACCTAGGATACCACTGATTTCTAGGATGTCTCAAATGTTTTTGCAACATTTTGATACGGGCTAGTTTGCAGCGCGGCTATCACGTGACGTTCAAATCCTGGACGTGGCTGCTTGCAGTACACATGGTGCTAATACCATTTGGGAAAGATATTCTTCCAGCTACTCTACCTCCAGCTATGGATAAACAATAGGACAGACTGGACTCTTTAACCTTGGTTAGAGCACCAGTCTATGAGAAAGACAATTTTGAATTCAAACCCGTTAAACTCCGCTAATGAAATTGACCTCGTGCGGAGGTCAATGACAGGGCTATATTTTTAGAGAATCTTTCACCATATTTATCCTTAACTTATTCATTATTGTCGTGGTTATCTTCATCGTCAGGACATGTTTCTAAGTTTATTGGAGGGCCACATATGCATAATAATATTTCCCCACCATAAGAGCCATTAACATACTCATCATCATCTTTGTGCCATATAATGCAAAGGCATAGCCTATCATTTTTGTAATGTAGTATACATATAAGTTCAGATACATTTGAATATCAAGCTGTAACTCTTGAGGGCTGACGGTGTTTGCTAATTTGTTGACTTAGTGTCATTATATTAGTGTAGGGTCTACCAAAATGTTGACTCGTTTTCATTTTTGAAATTTATTAAATCGATTATTTACAGTCATCTTTTCGTCTAAGCCGAAAAGTAGTAACATAATGAGTGTTGTACACCCTTCTCATTACTTCTTTACTTACTTCTTTCTTACTCTATTCTTCTGGCCATCTTTGGAATCTTATAACATCTTGTCTTGGTCTGGAATCTTCTAGCGTCTGGACTTCTCTTGGGGGCTTCGGGTCTGGTCTTCTATTCGGGATTTCTCTTTATCAGAAGCCCTGTGTCATTGGTAGTTTTTAGATAACACAAGACTTCGATTTACTTTGATCATATTTTATTCTCGAAATCCCCCACCAGACTACCTGCGCAGATCGAGTCGGCCGCGTGTATAACACGACTTACAACCGTCCTGGTTTCTCACCGACTGACTAAAATCTATTTCTAATCTTAACCGGAAGAGGGTCTCCTCCACCGATTCTCACAGTATCCACCGGAAGGTTAGGACTGAGGTCAAGCCTTGTAACTCATCATTCAAGGCCGTGGGCTGTAACTTATAACAGCCATTTTTATTTCTACACTATTGCACATAAATATTAGGTATCTAATAATTATGTAACATGAGCATCAGTAAAAAAAATGAAAAGAATATTACACATGCAAATTAATTTTAATACATTTAAAAATATTTTCGGTCAAAATCACTAATGCGTTATAAAAGTCTTTCATTGATAAATCAACGCTGAAAACCTCATTAAAATAGATCCCTGATTTTTGGTATTTTTTTTTTTCAATCGGGGGGGGGGGTAAAATAATTTTGTAAATATGTATATAAAATGACTTTTGGTTGACACTCATTAGTGTCATCTCATAACCAATTCATTATTGGGTACAAATACAAAGTTTAATGTTTCAAGTTGTTCTTTTTTTCAATATTTCACTTATTTTTATTCATCATAGAAATCCGGGGTGGGGAATTACCGTGAAAAGTTTTCCCATATGATTGAAGTTCCGACAGAGCTGAATTTCTGACAGTCGTTTCTTGCTCATGCATATAAAAATAAGAAGCATTTGAATCGTATCCCCAAAGAGAGAATACCGAATGAATCAGATAAATCTTTAAGACAACACAACGGGAGAACTGCTGCCTGCTGAGCACCCTATATTACACCAAACTTGTGTCACATTCTGTCATCGTGTAGTTTCAGATTGAAAAAGTTTCATGGCATTTTATATTAACACGACTAGCAAAACAAAACAAAAAAAAACGATTTCCTGCGACAATTATTTAACTTTTAATATAATTAACTGTTACTAACAAAAACATACCCCCTTCGGGCGCAAGCATTTAAATTTTAATGTAATGAAATATATTAAATTAGAAAGATTAGAAAGGAAACTAAATAAAAATGCAGATGGCATGATTTGAAGTAGAGGGGGTATAATCGCAAAATAGAACAACTTTGGAACTAACTCTTTCATCATTTTCCATCATTCCCGTCTTTCATTGCATTTTTTTTCTAATTTAATGTTGTGATGTTAGTCCCAACAGTAAAAAGAAGTCAAGTCGAGATGGGGTAAAATAAGACAAGTGTATTTACAATTAATGGTACATGTACGACTAGCTTGTCGTTAACGGGAACAGTGCTCCCTTTCCACTCTGTGTCTCACTATTTATAGTGAGAACCGGTGCATGTTCTCCACTGTAGGAACGGCCGGTACAACATTTAACTATTTAGTTGAATTAGAAAGTAATGAATATAATTACTGACAATTTATGAAGTGTTGAATAAAAATACATTTATTTCTTCTTGGTAATGAATTTCTTTTAAGAGTTATCTCCGATATATTTGTCCATATTTATCAAAATAAAATAAAACAATTAGAAATCAATAATATCAAGCTCATATTTATTAATATTATTTTTTATGATCTATATGAAAATTAGTCTTCCCGTTAACCATGTAAACCTCTATTTTGGTGTACATATTAATACACTTGCATGTTATTAGTCTGGAGATAAGGCCAACAATATTACTAACGTAAAATAATTCATTAATAACTGTGGTTTCAATAAAAATAAAATCATGGAGAATGTGACAAAAATATCTAAGGGAATTGTGACTTGGGTACTGATATAGTTTCAGTTACAGACAGATATATATACAAAATCTCCATTATAATATGACATTGAATTTGTAAAATGAATGAAATTAGATAGAACACAAAAAAGATTACATTTATTTTATTTTAATTTTATTCTAAGTGATAGCAAAATGAATTTATACATGTGTGATAATATTAGTTATCAAATACATGAATAAATTATTTATTAAACACGGCTTTGTTAAAACCGGTATGCAAATTATTGACGCAATATACTATGTAAACATTTATTTCTTAAGGATATATGACACATCACAGGCTTTTAAATATATTGATAATATGAAGTGTTTTGAGGAAAATCCATATCAGCGAGATGTTAATAGAAATATTGTCAATGAATAAAATGCTAATTAAGATTAAATAATGATTATTTAATAACCATTGAAAATATAATGTAACTAATGGAATTGGGACGTAGTTTCGGTTAAAGTCAGATACAAACACAACCTCTATTAAGATAAGCAGTAACCTAATACCTCAGTCAATGAAGGTGTTTATTATCATCCTAGAAAATGAACACGGCAAACCGATTTCAAAACCCGGACGAAACTATCACACACACACACACACACACACACACATATATATATATATATATATATATATATATATATATATAATATATAATGTACGCCGTAGATTGACTGGAAAATTTGATAAAGTACTACAGGACCAAAGAGCTTTGAGGCAGATGCAACCCTGTGCTGGGTTAGGATATTCAAATTGTCAGGTAGAAGAAGAAAGTAAAAAATGTTAAATCAGAGAAAGGAAATTATTTTCAAATGTCACCACAGGGACTGATTCAAAATATAATAGCAAATGTATTTCTTTAATTAACTATGGGGAAGAGATTTTTGCACAATCCGTAGTAGACTCCCATGGACTTGTGATTGTGTGTGTGTTTGAGGTAAAAAAATACCAAATATATATATATATATATATATATATATATATATATATAGCGTGTGATAGTGGTTAGAATCTGTTGGCATTTCACATAGTGTTAATACACTTGGAAAAGGTATGAATCCATATATTCTCCATCTATGGGTTAAATAGTAGTGCATACCGGGCCCTTCAGCCTTGGGTAGGTAACCCGTCTAGAAGAGTGATATCTCTGAATTCAAAATTCCCTCCAGCTATGGGTTAAATAGTAGGGCAGACTCGGCCCTTCAGCCTTGGGTAG
>CM042146.1:16612574-16617574 GCA_023376005.1 Doryteuthis pealeii
GACGTAATTTGTAATTAAGTAAAGTATTGAAGTCAGTCAGTCAGTCAGTCAACATTGGTTTAAGCAATGTGACTGACCAGGCACAACCGAACCAGTGTCAAGACAACTGGTACCTATGGGAATTCAGAACAGTCCACTCATACATTTGGGTGATTCCATTCCCTGAGTCCTGATTGGCTGCTTGGTTAGTATGAACCTCTGAGGTTCCATGAACCCTGCCACTTTGCAGTGGTCTTTACAGCCTGTCAGAATCGTATTGAGTTACGACTGCTTGCTGTCTTGTCTCGCCAATTCTCGACGGTAATTGGACTTAGTATTCTATACTGATCCATCTCTTACTTTACATTTTGCCTATCATTTTCTCCCTTTCTATGTATATCTTGATTACCTCCACATTATATTTGTTAGTTTCTCGCAGAGAGTAGAGGAAAGAGAGAGAGTGGGAGATGGGTGAATTTGAAATGAATTTGGATGTTAATTTTCATAAATAACAACCTGTAGCTTAAATTAGGTTAAACGTCCGCTTTCGTAGAAATCTTACAAAATGATTTGAATGTTTTGTTCGGCAGTATTATTTTTTTTTTAAATAACTTTTCCCTATTTTCAATAGTCTACCCAGAGCTTAATGAGTGTCCCAACGGGTCACATTTTGTCTAGTATCCTTATAAACGACAGTCAGAAATATTATTATACGAACATGTAGTAAGAAGTTTAATGTAAACAGAATGGTGCTATATCCTGCTTAAGTGGCAAGAAATTCCTAAATCTCGTGTAACTGCTTCTCGCACATATAGCGAGAGTTTTCGTGGTTGAACGTTTGCGGTCAGTCAGCAGGTTCGGCGAGGGCGGCAAGGCTGATATAACAATATAATATGGAATACATGATGTGTGGACAGTATTCTTTGCTCTAAATTCTATGCTCCTTATTTAGCCGGTCACTAATTAACTGACCTGGTGACCGTTTAACAAATTCCCAAAAGTCGTGTCACCCTTTCTTGAACGTAAGTACACTTGGTTGGCCTTGGATGTACGTCGGCAGTTTCCGGGGGTTGGGTAAACTGTTACAATACAATAGGGGATTAATTCTTGTTGGACTATCAGTCACCCATCATTCTTTATTATAATTCATTATTGCTCAAGGCATGTTCTTGCTAGAACGATACACTTAGCAGGATTCCATGTAGCAAGAATAAAAGCAGCAATAATTAAATCTTGCCAACTCTTAGATAGTTGAGGCAGAGAAATCAATTTAGATATCTCTATCTAAATTATTCTTGTTTTTTAATTTCTTGTTCTTCTCGTCGGACGCCATATTCTTCAGACTTCTGCTGAGGATTTCTTTGTTAATTCTTCTTTCAGGCTGGGCTGTACATTACTTGTTTAACATTTGATTAATAAAAGACAAGACAGGGTGTTTCTTATAATTTATTTCTTAGCCCATGATTATTCTTCTTTAATTCAAATTATTGCATAATAATTAATGTCTTGGTGTTTAATGATAGTAGCATCTATTAATCTTGATATGATGTTAAATTCTATCTTATGGTGAAGTTACAATTTTGGAGCTCTAGGGAATGTGGAGTACCCCTTCATCACCATTTCTCCCAGGTCCATTCTGACCCGGTGTAGTAGTACCTGTTAGGGTCCAATCTATGGGTTAAATAGAAAAAATAGTTTGAAAAAATGTGTTTAAAAAAGTGAGTACCCATCAAGAATGAATAAAACAAAAATGTCTTTGGCATAAAATAACCCAATGGGTTTGGCTGCCATAAAAAACAATCAACCTTCCAATCAAAACACATTTCCTACCACTTTCATTAATAGACTTTCCCAAATAACAGTAACAGGCACTTCCTATGAAATGGACTAATCCGAAACGAACACAGGAAAGCATTTGAACATGTTTGCAACTATACTGAAATCAGCTGCTAAGTGGATCTCAAGGACAACGACTGGATTATCTGCTACAATTACACTCTGGTTCTATCTAGGATTTCAAAGGTAATGAATAGATCTTCTACCACAAGTACACTCTTGTCTTACCAAGGATTTCAAGTAATACAACATACTCCCACTACACTCTTTTCCATCATTGGATTCACAAGTAGGAGACAAACTCATAAATGGTGGCCAGAATCATAACAGAAAAAATTACGTCGATAATAATCCCACATTAAAAAAAAACAACACACATTGCAGTGGATATTTCTTAGTAACGGTAGTTTGGAGTTCAGACACAATTACTTTAGTCATTCCGTTCCAAATATAGTGAGGCATGTGACCGGAAAAAGCTAATTATGTAGTTTTCGCGGGTAATAAAGTTTGGACAGAAAATTCTGAAGAAAATAGTGCGGCTTATACAGAAATAATGACGGTATAAAGAAGTATGAAACATAAACTTCATTACACTTCTAATGAACTGAAAATGAACGAGTCCCGAACTACAAACCACAGAAAGATAAAGCACATATTTTTTTTAAAAGTTAGACGAAACAAAAACAGTGCAATGCCGGCGACGCCCAGTTAAATTGCTACTTGCATGAGTTGAACGCTTATAAAATGGATTTATTTTATTCATACATATTGGCCTAAAGCCAAAACCGTAATTTTTCCATTTTTCTCTTAAATCGCCAAAAATTTGATCATGTGCCAACCGACTGCCTGTTATGATGATTCGAGTGAAGATTCTTTAAAATGATTGACGTCCTATTGCCCTCCTTGTGGTTTAGTCAGTTTCGATTGAAATGAAAAGAATATTTTTCGATGCCAAAAGTCAAAATGGAAAAAAATAAATAAATAAATAAAGAATCAATTCAAAGAATGACTTCAAGGAACTTCAAAGAAGAGTTAGAGAATAATGACATACGGCCTTTTATTCCATTTTTTTTCAAAAGAAATGTGAATTCTTTGTTGTTAAGATTTTTTTTTTTTAAACTTCGCATTCTACGATTTGACAACCGCTTCCAGTGTCCAATCAAAAATGTTCTAACGTTTTGATTTTAATTTAAACAACCTTAAGAAATATATTAATTTGATTAGATCAGTCGGTAGAGCATACACTAAGGAATCAAAGGTTTCTGGTTCGATACCCACATTAAGTGCATGATTAGCACAACTTGGGTCCCTGAGATAAAGCGATGAGTTGGTGGTTGGTGTGACGCTCCACATCTGTAGCAAAACAGTCTCGCTGGTCTACCGCTAGTGAAAAGGGAGATACGTTCTGCCTTTTTAACTTTTTACTAGTATTATTATGATACAATCATAAACAATTTAAATAAACACAGATATAAAATATTCTCGTAGAAATTGCCGGTGATCGTTACTGAAAAAAATAATCTATATATTATTACTCCTATTCCTTAATCTAACGACCGTTTTGCAACACCATCTGGTTAAATTTAAGACCGTCGAAATCGTCCAAGACGAAATGCAAAAATGATTATCTGGTGTTGCTTATCAACTGAATTCTTATTTCTTATGTTTGTTTTTACCTCGCGTAAATCATGGACCATTCCTTTTTTAATATAAAGAAAGTGTGGGAAGAAAATGGGCATACATGAAAGAAAATATAATAAAAAAGAACAGTGAATAAGAGAAAATAGAGAGGGTGAACGCGCGGAAGTAATAACGCTAATCTGTTTCAATCGTGGATAATGAAGAAAATGGAAAGAAGGAAAGAAAAAAAAGATGAGCGACAGAGTTAAATCAATATTCTTATACTTTTTACAAACTGAACTATTTATCGATAGCTCTTGTGTAAACATATCAAACGTTTTAATAATTAAATTATTATACTGTTCCCATCTATGGGTTAATTAATAAACTGTGTTTTTTAAAAATTGAATACCCGTTAAGAATGACTTCCTTTCAAAACTTTGTCGGCATTATATGGCCCATTGAGGTTGATATGCCGTAAAAAAAAACAACCAACCAAATTATTATACTGTAGTATAACCAAAGGTCTTACTAAAATGTACATAATGGTACAGGCGTTAAAGACATGTACGAATGTAGATTTTTACGGTAAAATGCCGTGGTGTTTTATGATTGGCAAAGTTAAGATTTCAATATCTATTGTAAATGTATTTTTACCCAAGAGAAAACAAAACAACTATTCAATAATTGTTATTGTGACAATACCCACTCTACACTCATGCACCTATTTTGCACAATAATGATAATGGCCCCGAATTTTTATAACTGTGCTGGGGGGTTAAAAAGACACGAGCTAGAGACAGGGATTATATAATTTACTACAAAACAGGATTAGCTCTGTTACAACTCCTACTTTGAGGACAGATCAACAGCTTTGAGGACAGATAGTTACGAAACTATCTTTATTATAAAGTGTGCAGTATCAATAGGACAAACTATTCACTAATGCCTCACAATGGAGATCTAACCATGGACACACCAGTGTAGGCCGACCAGCAAAAGCCAACATGAATAATTTTTTATCGGATTCTAGATACTGTGCGGAAGATCTGCTAGGAGCGATGACTGATAGGGCCGGCTGGTGAGAGATAGAGTCATGGGTATCAGTGCTGTCAACTTAACCAGATGATGATGATGATGATGATGATGATGATGATTTTTCTTAGTTTTAATTTATTATTAATAGTTTCATATATTTTTCTTTAAATACAGAAAACACAATCGTCAAATAAAGCCTTTTGTTAGTATCGGCTGTCAACTCATGTTCGAGTAAGACCATTTCCTGTTTTTTACGCATAGGTGAGTGCCAGTAGCATTTGACACCGTATCCTTGTGTTTTCTCAGATGACTCATCAGGCCAGCATTGGATAGACATACTCTTCCACATAAACTAACTGTTGGAACTTCTCCGCCTTGAATATGGCTTGGCTGAAAATTCTCCAGCCAGGTCTATTACAAGCTAGCTTCTCCCAGTCCTCTACAGCTGTGGTAGTGTTCTTCAGGGTGTCCTTGAGGCATTACTTAAACATCAAAATGTATATCATGTCCTTTTGTTAGTATGATTT
>CM042146.1:16622574-16633642 GCA_023376005.1 Doryteuthis pealeii
TCCGCTCTCTCCTGTCTGACTCCTGTGGTCTGCCTCTATCGACTAGACCCTCTGGCTTTCGTACTGACGACAAGCCTACGTATCTTTATCTTTTGATCCAATAACAGGCGTTTTTTAATCTTCTCTCTGCTTCCTTGAGCGGAAAGCCTCGCTTTCGTTTTCCCCTTTTTTAAATATATATTTTTATATTTTTCTTTGTCTTTTTGCCGGAAGTTTCGTTTTCCGGCCGAGGACAATACAATACTTCTATGTGGGTGAGTTTGGCAGTAAATAACACACGAAGGATGTTGTGCCATTAAAAATAATAACGAAAATTAAAGTAGAATTGATAAATTGGTGGCTGACCATCAGCCACCGCATTCTAGCACCCATCTGATAAAAATGGCTTATGTATTTGGCATAAGAGCAATTTGAGGAATTCGTTCGTTATAGTCATATCTGTTCCAGGGCATAATATGACCAACCCAATGAGTGGGTTGGACAACACCGACCACGCGTCAGTCCCACGTAAGGACCGAAGTGATGTGTTTCATTTCTCGGGTCAATGTAGTACCCTGGTCACGGACTACTCGGCCACCACGTTCCTGTCCCCAGTCATTATGGGTGTACCAAGAGCAAGTAAAGAGGTCGTCCAACTGCGGGGAGGGTGAGTTCTTACCCCTGTGCAGAGGTGCAGTCGATGTATTCTACTGCCTCAGCAGACTGGGTGGCCCAGATTTAGAATTTGTATCAATATATATGAATACCAAGTTGGTGTAAAAGATTATCAGAAAATATGTAATTAATAAAAGATACTGTGTGTGAATTCCGTATAATTAAATCTATCTATCTATCTATTTTGGTCAGTCACTCTATTGGCGTGATCTGGAAGATACATCCCGCATTTCTAGAGAGGGGCTAAATCCTCCAAAATGATTGTGTCATGCTTTCAGTATGTAATCTGCAAATATCACAATAAAGGTTTATTCATAGGTCCAATAAATGAAAATTGAATGTCTTAAATTGTTTTTTTTAATTATTTATAAAAATGTGTTTCCCCATAGTTATATGGTTTTTAGTAGGAAGTGCGTGGAGTTGGTTAAAGTCATGGGAAATGGACTCGTCGACCCGAGTTCAAATCCTTGACGTGGCAATTATTTCACTTAGCGCTAATACCCTTGGGAAGGTATGAATCCTACTCTCCCTCCAGCTATGGGTAAGTAGTAGGGCATACTGGGCTCTTTAACCTAGGTTAGGCAACCGGTCTAGGAGAAGGAAAAACTCTGAATTCAAACCTGTTGAACTCCGCTTAAGAAATTGACCTTGTGTTGCATTCCGCTTGTGCGGAGGGGTTGGTAAATATATATATATGGTTTTAAGTACTTTGATATAATGCTTATAATTCCAACAATTATATGGTATAAAGTAACTATTTATCTTTAATAACAAGCGTGTGCTTGTATAGTTATATACTTTCAAGTATTCCGATGAAATACTAATGATTTCCGAAAGAATCTATTTGATCATAGATAGGAAATTAAAGAATTACCCTCAAACCGGTTCTGTGTAGACCTAGCAGTAATGGCAAGGAAGGCTTTTCCGCTCATTCTTCAGAGTCCGGAATTTGAGCCTCACCACCAGGTGTTGTTTAGTAGCATACACGAGATACTCCTTTTGGTCATTCTATTTTGGTCACTCTCTATAGAGAATATAGTCTTTTCTAGGATTTGAACTCGGGTTGACGTGTCCATTTCTAAAGACTCTAACCATTATGTCACGCGCCTCCATATACATAAACTACTAGCAGGACCTGTGAATATACCGCACTATGATAACTTAATCATTACAACATTTTATATATTTACTTAAGAGCTACTGCTAAATAGCTCAAAATGTAAAAGTTGTCGTGGTGGCCTAAATTCGATATCATCCGATCAACGAGGGAGTCTATCACCTTTTCACTAGCTCTAGAACAAGGAGATTGTTTATTGCGTTTGAGGTGCAGCATCACACCTACCATCAGCTTCTTACTTTACCGCACAGATGCCTGTGCTCTTCATACGCTGAGTTGGTGAGGGTCGGTATCGAACTAGGAACCTTGTGGTTTCTAGCCGAACGCTCTACCTACTGAGCTAACCTGGCCCTAATAATATTAATTCAACTCTTTCTCACTCATTTGTCTTCCATTCCTTCTTTTCATTATGTTCGACTTAAACGCATTAACGTTACCACTTCCGCTCGGTTACTCGTCTATCTATATATCTAAGCCTATTCTCTTTCTTTCTTACCTGTAATCATATATTTCTGTGTAGCGTGTCCTTTTTCTTCCCTTTTTTCTTTTTAATAAAAACGGAATTGTCCATTATTTAGCTGACGGGAAGGCTCTCATAAAAATAAAATTTCGGCGGATGAGCAACACCAGATAATCAAATTTTACATTTTTGCATTTCGTCTTGGACAATTTGGACGGTTTCATTTTGAACCAGAGGGAGCTGCAACGTAATAACAGTCGTACTTATAAGGAACACGAGTATTAGTACATAGACAGGTCACTAAAGCAAGTAAAAAAAGTAAAGTCGTCGGGGTGGCCTAAAGTCGGTATCAGCCAATCAGCGAGGGAGTCTATCCCCTTTTCGCTTGCGCTAGACCAAGGAGATTATTTTAGCGTCTGAGGTGGAGCGCCACACCTACCGTCAGCACCTTACTTTACCGCACTGATCCCGGTGCTACTCATACGCTGAATTGGCGAGGGCGGGTATCGAACTTGTGGTTTCTAACCGAACGCTAGTACAAATTACCAAATATGGATTTTCCGTGATGACTAAACTCAGTCTTAAGATAATGCATTTGGGGAATGATTTCCTATAAATTTTGGTACAACGAAGCTCCCATAGTTTGCGCATTATACTGTATAGTTATTAATTAAGTCTAGTGTATTCTGACTGATGGCTATACGTTAACTTCTGTTCAACCACTCAGGATCGATCCGATTAGAGTTGTAAGGATTGGTAAGATTAGATGAATAAACATTGCTTAACAATACTCTGTTTAAGCTCAGCTAAGTAAGGAAGAATCCGAACAGAACGTGAGGATAACTAGCAGGGCTTCCCGGCAATACCCGGAAAATATGAGACAAAAGGTGTAAGGATACCAATATAGATTCTACAAAGATCCTATGAAGAAAATATGGTATAAATTTGTAATGGTTAATAAAATGGCAGTTGCCGATTATATTAAAAAGGGGAAGTAAGAATCCCAAAAAATGCAGTAACGGAAAACAACAAACGCTGAATTCAAAATCAAGCGCCAAAAAGGAAAGGCGGGAATTTTTCAGTAGTTCAGAGAATGACAAGACGAGTGGTCACGCAACAAATCAGCTCCAGTATCAGCAAAGAAAAACAAGATAAAATATTAACTATTTATACCACAATATAAAACAAAGGACTATGCCCGGTATGCTATTATACATGTCTGTAATTCTATTTTAATACAAATTGTTATTTTAATACGACTCCGTTGATTTCTTTCATTGTGTTGAGTTTTGTTTAAAAGTTAGTAAGTTGTGTAAACCTATATAAAATATGTACAACACCCAACTTGCTACAAATTCACCAAAAACATAAAGCGGATAAAAAAAAATATGAAAATGTATTTTTTAATCACAATATTCTTTGTTCTACGATGTTTCTCAATCATACAAAGGTTGTACAAAAAGTTATTAGCCTCATTGAAATAACATTTGACTCCTCGGGCATCTGTTTTGTCTATTTCTTGATTGCCGCACACCTCTCAATGTTTTTTTATTTTTATTTATTTTTTATTTTTTATTTTTTATTTTTTATTTTTTATTTAAATGCGTAGAATTCATTAATGCCAAAAAAAGCGCTCAATTTTAAGAATTCGCAGAGATTTGAGCAATTTACTCACCTATCATAGGGTTGAAAAATTTTCGAATTTCGTTGAAATATTAGATATGGATTGAATCGGCTTATTTGACAGATTTTCATGCATAAAATGCATTGATTTTAAAAGAGTCGCTTAATTCGAAGGACTGGCTGTAATTTGAACCCTTAAATAACCCCTTAAAATGGCTGAAAATCACAAATTTCATGACAATGCTCGGTGTCGTTTTCTTGAATTTCCGTAAGGTACCCCCCATTATAGGTCCAGAAGAAATCACCTATTTTTCAAAGTATTCAAAGTTGTGATATCTTGGGTTTTTCTGGTAGATTTAAATGCGTAGAATTCATTAATGCCAATTTCTGTGGTAAAGATTATAGCTTTTAAAATGACCCTGGTACGGAGTTATTTTCCACTCTTTACTCATTAACATCCAACATATATATATATATAAGAACATAACTGTTTCGGATTGATGATTTATGAATTTAAGAGATATATTAACCTTCCCATAAAAATCACAATATCCCTCTCGGTTGATTACAGATTACATATTTGTCAAAATAAAGAAGCCCAGCGACTTAATTACAAGATTTATTGGAAACTCCAGAGTTAATTATCTCCCCCTGCTGCTAGGGCGAATTGCCAACATCGCCAAAACCAAATTTCTTACCTATCACGGAGTACTCACTGAGGGTAGTCGCGTAAATAGCGGTCCCTAAACTTCACTCATCACTTAGCCCTTACTTCTACGGACCGTTGACCTGGACCGAGGCATTTTTTCACAGCACACTTTCGAAGGCATTGTGTCCGCATAATCCAAGGCTGTCACAATAGCACACTACAGAAGGCACCAAGACCAAATAGTCTACTTGGGAAGACCCCATTCACCGTCATCTAAAGGAACTGTTACCCGGGCGACACGCTTCTAAAATAGCATCCCCGGTTACGAAGAAGAACGAGAAACGCCCGAAGAACGTCCTATCAACATTTCCAACCAGCAATAGAATACCCCTGTTATTCCCACTACTCCAAGAACATTACTTAACTCATATAAGTCTTGTAGCAAATATCAATAAAATTTGCAAATATCAATAAAATTTGCAACAAGTTCTTGTATTATTTGTCAATACATGTATTAAATTTCCAGTGTGTGTTTGTCTTCTTTGTCCGACAATTTGCCTACAACTACGGAGAAATAAGAGCTCCTTCGAATCCCGTAAATACTCTTAGACTATCTTTGTCATACCTTTGAAGACCATTCCAAGGTATACAACTACAATAGGTATCACCGACACATTAATTTTTCAAATCTTGGTATTGCTTTATCTATACTAGCAAATATATGCACTCTCTGAGTTCAAGTATTTAAATTTTAATGTAATAAAATATTGTATTAAATTAGAATAGTTAATGAAATTAAATAGGAATGCAAATAAAGATATTTGAAATAGAGGGGGATATAATAAAAAGACAGAACAACTGAAACTTACTCTTCCATCACTCCCATCTTTCATTGCTAAATTTTCCTAATTTAATTATTTAGTTAAAATAGGAAAGAAATAATAAAATTACAGTTATCTCTTCTTGTTAATCAATTCTCGCTTACATTCCTTAAGATAAAACCAAACAATGAGAAATCAATAATACTAAATACATATTTATCAAAATCCTTTTTTTAATATCAATATGCAAATTAGTCTTCCCCTTCACGCTGTAAACTGCTATTTTGTTGTATATATGAATACAATTGCATATTATTAATGTGCACACCCAGTCCGAGGGCAGGGTTTGCTGTAATTAACAACGTTAATCTCAGGGGGGTAAATACCTGCTCATTCAATTTAAAGTTACAGGGCTGGGTTTATTGCCCAGTGTTTGAGGCACCCACCTTGAGGGGGAATATCCACGGGATCAACGTATTTTGCACCCGCCACCCATGAGTCTCGGCTTGTGGGTGCTCACACATTAATAGAGCCTTGAGCCTAACCCGTAGATGTAGAGTACGTGGTAAATATAATATGTAGACCCGGGGGTCTAGTGGCTTCGGCCCTGAACCTTAAAAGCTAATAGCGTTTATCCCAGGGGGCCATCCACCAGGCAACACATGTCCTCTTGATTTAAAGGGGCCATGCCGGGTTTATTGCCCAGTGCCTGGGGTGCACCCTTGAGGTGGAATGCCGACGGGATCAACCCATGAGTTTCGGTTTGTGAGTGGTCCCACATTAATAGGGCATTTGCGTAACCTGTACACCTAGGGTACGTGGTAAATATTATGTAGATCTAGCCAACAATATTAATAAAGCAAAATAATTTCATTAGTAATTGAGGTTTAAATAAAAATAAAATCGTGGAGAATATGAGGAAAATAACAAAGGGAATTGTGACTTAAGTTGTGATATAGTTTCGATTACAGACATACAAAAACACAATCTTCATTATCATAAGATATTGCCACTAGTGTAAAAGGAAATATCACAGCAAAATACACTCATAGCATTTAAAGTTAAACAAGAAGAATCATGTCAGTGACATCACATCGGCAAGAAGAAAGAGGTATCCCTCCATTGCACATGTATATGAGTAGGGAAAAAAACAAAGGCTGTCTTCCTCTTACAATAAAAAATAAATTTTCATTGAACGCGTAACATACATCTCTCCACCCCCCCCTCATCTACATGTGTCAATGGAGGGATACCTCTCTTCTTGCCGATTGATGTCACTGACATCGATTCTTCTTGTTTAACTTAAATGGCTATGAGTTATTTTGCTGTGATATTTCCTTTAGCACTAATGGCAATATCTTATGATAAATGAAGATTGTTTCTTTGTATTCTGTCAATCGAAACTATATCACAAACTTAAGTCACAATTCCCTTTGTTATTTTCCTCATATTCTCCACGATTTATTTTTTATTTAAACCTCAACTTACTAATGAAATGTAATTTTGGCTTTAATTTAAATGTTGGCTAGATCTAGCATATATTACCACGTACCCTAGGATGTACCAGGTTCGCAAATGCCCTATTAATGTGGGCACCACTCACAAACCGAACCATGGGTCTGATCCCGTCGGCATTCCACCTCAAGGGCACCCCAGGACACTGCAATAAACCGCAGGCCCTTTAAATCAAGAGACATTGTTCTGCCTGGTGGATGGCCCCCTGGGATAAACGCTAATCTAGCTTTTAAGGTTCAGAGCGAAGCCACTAGACCCCGGTCTAACATATTATATTTACCAATGGGGGGGGTAACTCTTACATCTACGGGTTAGCTCAAGGCTCTATTAATGTTGAGCACCCACAAGCGAGACTTCACTGGTGGCGGGTGCAAAAACGTTGCATCCCGGATATTCCCCTCAAGCGTGGGTGCCTCAAACACTGGCAATAAAACCAGCCCTGTAACTTTAAATTGATGAGGGCGCAGGTATTTACCCCCTGAGTATTAACGCTGTTAATTACAGCAAAACCCTGCCCTCGGCACTGGGTGTGCACATTAAATACTATGGCAATGTACTTCATATATAAACAAAAAGGCTATTTACAGCGTGAAGGGACAGACTAAGTTTGCATATTGATAATTAAAAAAAGGATTTTGAATAATATATGATTCTATCTTATTGATTTCTCATTGTTTGGTTTTTATCTAAGGAATGTAAGCGAGAATGATTACAAGAAAGAATAACTGTAATTTTATTATTCTTTCCTATTTTAACTAAATAATTAATTAGATAAATTTAGGCAATGAAAAGATGGAGTCGATGGAAAGTAAAGTTTCAGATTGTTCTGTTTTTTATTAATATCCCCCTCTATTTTTCAAATATCTTTATTTGCATCCTATTTAATTTCATTAACTATTCTAATTTAATACATATTTTATACATTAAGAATAAATACTTGGAAACTCAAGAAGCTGCATATATTTGCTAAGTATAGATAAAGAAATACCAAGATTTGAAAATTAATGTGTCGGTGTAGCCTATTAGTGTAATACCTTGGATGTCTTCAAAGGTATGACAAGATAGTCTAAGGTTACGGGATCGAAGGAGCTCTTATTTCTCCGTAGTTGTAGGCAAATTGTCGGACAAAGAAAGACAAACACACACTGAAATCTTAATACATGTATTGACAAATAATAACAAGAACTTTCTGGCAAATTTTATTGAAATTTGCAATTTTAATGATATTTGCTACAAGAACTTATATGAGTTAAGTAATGTCTTGAGTAGTGGATAACAGGGGTCTTCTATGCTGTTGGAATGTTGATAGGACGCTTCTCTCGGCGTTTCCGTTCTTCATTCTAACCGGGGGATGCTATTTTAGAAGCGTGGTCGCCCGTACAGTTCCTTTAGTGACGGTGGAATGGGGTCTTCCCAAGTAGACTATTTGGTCTTGGTGCCTTCCTGTAGTGTGCTATTGTGACAGCCTTGGATTATGCGGACACAATGCCTTTCGAAGTGTTCTGCCCCCCTGTGAAAAAATGCCTCGGTCCAGGTCAACGGTCCGTAGAAGTAAGGCTAAGTGATGAAGTGAAGTTTAGGGAAACGCGCTATTTACGCGACTACCCTCAGTGAGTATCCGTGAGGTAGAACTTTGGTTTTGGCCCGATGTTGGCCAATTCGCACCCCCCTACTAGCAGGGGAGATAATTTAACCTCTGGAGTTTTCTCTAATAAATCTTGTAATTAAGTCGCTGGTCTTCTTTATTTTGAATCAAATGATGTAGATCTGTAATCGAACCGAGAGGGATATTTCGATTTTATGGAAGGTTAATTATCTCTTAAATTCATAAAGTCATCAATCCGAACAGTATGTTCTTATATATAATATTATTGTTGGATGTTAATGAGTAAAGAGTGGAATAATATAATCCGTACCGGGTCATTTTAAAGCTATAATCTTTAACCACAGAAATTGGCATTAATGAATTTAACGCATTTAAATCGACCAGAAAAACCAGATATCACAACTTTGAATACTTGAAAAATAGGTGATTTCTTCTGGACCTATAATGGGCGGGTACCTACGGAAATCTCAGAAAACGACACCCGAGCATTGTCATGAAATTTGTGATTTTCAGCATCTTAAGGGTTATTTAAGGTTCACATTACAGCCAGTCCATGAATTAAGCACTCTTTAAAATCAATGCATTTTATGCATGAAATACCTGTCAATAAGCCGATTCTATCATATCTAATATTTCAACGAAATTCGAAAATTTTAACCCTTATAGGTGATAAATTGCTCAAATCTCTGCGATTCTTAAAATTGAGCGCTTTCTTTGGCATTAATGAATTCTACGCATTTAAATAAAAATAAAATAAAATAACAAATAAAAAATAAAATAAAATAAAATCATTGAGAGGGTGTGCGGCAATCAAGAATAGACAAACACAGATGCCGAAGAGTCAATGTTATTCAATGAGGTAATAACTTTTTTGTACAACCTTTGTATGATGAGAAAACAATCGAAACAAAAATCTTGTGTAAAAAATACAATTTCATATTTTTTTTATCCGCTTTATGTTTTTGGTGAATTGTAGCAAGTTGGTGTTGTACATATTTTAATAAACTAGGTTTACACACAACTTACTAACTTTTAAAACAAAACTCAACACATGAAAGAAATCAACGGAGTCGTATTAAAAATAACACAAGTTTGTATTAAAATAGAATTACAACATGTATAATAGCATACGCGGGCATAGTCCTTTGTTTTATATTGTGTATAAATAGTTAATATTTATCTTGTTGTTCTTTGTCTGATACGCGAGTGCTGATTTGTTGCGTGACCAACTCGTCTTGTCATTCTCTGAATACTGAAAAATTCCCGCCTTTCCTTTTCTGCGCTTGATTTGAATTCAGGCGTTTGTTGTTTTCCGTTACTGCATTTTTTGGGACTTTTAACTTCCCCTTTTTAATATAATCGGCAACTGACATTTTATTTAACCTTACAAATTTATACCATACTTTTCTTCAAGGATCTTTGTAGAATCTATATTGGTATCCTTACACCTTTTGATCTATATTTCCCGGTATGCGGGAAGCCCTGCTAGTTATCCCAACTTCTGTCGGATTCTTCCTTACTTAGCTGAGGTTAAACAGAGTATTGTAAGCAATGTTTATTCATCTATCTTACCAATCCTACAACTCTAATCGGACGATCCTGAGTGGTTGAAAGAAGTAACGTATAGCCATCGTCAGAACCCACTAAGACTTAATTAATAACAATACAGTATAATGCGCAACTATGGAGCTTCGTTGTAACCAAAATTTAATGAAATCCATTCCCCAAAATGCATATCTTAAGACTGAGTTTAGTCATCACGGAAAATCCATATTTGGGTAATTTGGACTAGCGTTCGGTTAAAACCACAAGTTCGATTACCGCCCTCCCACCATTCAGCGTATGAGTAGCACCGGGATCAAGTGCGGTAAAGTAAGTGGCTGAACGGTAAGGCTTGGCGCTCACCTCAGACCTAAAATTAATCTCCTGGTCTAGCGCAAGCGAAAAGGGGTAGAACTCCTCTGCTGATTGGCTGATACCGACTTTAGGCCAACCCCGACGACTTTACTTTTTTTACTGCTTATGACCTGTCTATGTACTAATACTCCGTGGTTCCTTATAAGTACGATGTTATCACGCTTGTGCAGCTCCTCTGGTTCAAAATGAACCGTCCAATTGTCCAAGACGAAATGCAAAAATGTAAAATTGATTTCTGGTTTGCTCATCCGCCGAATTTATTTTTATGAAGCCTTCCCGGTCAGCTAATAAATGGACAATCCGTTTTTATTAAAAGAAAAAAGGGAAGAAAAAGACAACGCTACACAGAAATAATGATTACACGGTAGAAAGAAAGAGGACTAGGCTTAGATATATGATAGACGAGTAACCGACGGAAGTGTAACGTTAATGCGTTTAGTAACATATGAAAACAAAAAAAAAAAAGAAGGAATGGAAGACAAATGAGTGAGAAAAGATTGATTAATATATTAGGCCAGTTAGGCTCAGTAGAAGCGTTCGGCTAAAACACAAAGTTCCCAGTTCGATACCGACCTCACCAACCAGGCGTATGAAGAGCACAGGCATCTGTGCGGTAAAGCTAACGAAGCGATGGTAGGTGTGATGCTGCACCTCAAACGCAATAAACAATCTCCTGTGTTCTAGAGCTAGGAAAAGGGATAACTCC
>CM042146.1:16633742-16656242 GCA_023376005.1 Doryteuthis pealeii
GGTCTAGAGAACGACTGTAATGAAATCATATTAAATTAGACAAGACAGGAAACATAAATAAAAATGCAGATTGGCTATGATTTGAATTAGAGGGGTTAATCGGCAAAATAGAACAACTGTTGGAACTAACTCTTTCATCATTTTTCCATCATTCCCGCGGTCTTTCATTGCATTTTTTTCTAATTTAATGTTGTTGATGTTTAGTCCCACAGTAAAAAGAAGTCAAGTCGAGATGGGGAGGTAAATAAGAACAAGTTGTATTTTACATTAATGGTACATGTCACGACTAGCTTGTCGTTAACGCGGAACAGTGCTACCTTCCACTCGGTGTTTCTCACTATTTATAGTGAGAACCGGTGCATGTCTCCACTGTAGGAACGGCCGTACAACATTTTTAAACTATTTTAGTTTGATTAGAAGTAAAAATAATGATATAATTACTGACAATTTTATGAAGTGTTGAATAAAAATACATTTATTTCTCTTGGTAAGAATTTCTGTTTTAGATTGATCACCGATTATATCTTTGTCCATATTTAGCAAAATAAAATAAACAATTAGAAATCATAATATCAAGCCTCAATTATTAATATTATTTTTATGATCTATATGCAAATTAGTCTTCCGTTAACACTGTAAACCTCTTTTTGTAATGGGAGCTGTACGAGAATGCTACGGACGGTCCTAGATAGGTCGTGGAAGCAGCACCCCACAAAGAGCAACTATATGGCCACCTGCCCCCCTCTCACAAACCATTACGGAGTGAGACGGCTAGACATGCAGGTCACTGCTGGAGAACACAAGGACAAGATCGGTAAGGCGACGTACTACTGTGGAAGCAGCACCATGGGCGCGCTAATGTGGGCCGGCCCAGCCAGGACCTACATTGACCAACTATGTAGCGGCATACTGGCTGCAGCGCAGAGGAGCTGCCGGAGTCAATGGACATGATAGGGAAGGCTGGCGAGATATCATCATTGGAGTACCGTGCAAAAACTGCGCACGACATGATGCATGAATGGATGATTAATACCACTTGGCATGATATTAGTCTGGAGATTAGGGCCGACAATATTACTAACGTAAAATAATCATTAATAACTGTGGTTTCAATTAAAAATAATAATCATGCGAGAATGTGACAAAATATCTAAAGGCGAATGTGACGGAGTACTGATATAGTTTCAGTTACAGGACAATTAAATATACAAAATCTCCATTTATAAATGACATTTGATTGTAAAATGAATGAAAATTAGAAGAACACAAAAAAGATTACATTTATTATTTTTATTTTTATTCTAAGTTGATAGCAAAATGAATTATACATGTTGTGATAATATTAGTTATAAATACATGAATTAAATTATTATAAAACACGGCTTTGTTTAAAACCGGTATGCAAATTATGACGCAATATACTATGTAAACATTTATTTCTTAAGGATATATGACACACGTAGGCTTTTAATTATATTGTATAATTATGAAGTGTTTTGAGAAAATCCATATCAGCGAGATTGTTAATAGAAAATTTGCTCAATGAAATAAAATGCTTAATTAAGATTAAATAATGATTATTTAATAACCAGGAAAATATAATGTAACTAATGGAATTGGGACGTAGTGCGGTTAAAGTCAGATACAATCACAACCTCTATTAAGATAAGCAGTAACCTAATACCTCAGTCAATGAAGGTGTTATTATCATCACTAGAAAAGGAACACGGCAAACCGATTTCAAACCCGGACGAAAACTATCACACACACACACACACACACACACACACCACATATATATATATATATATATATATATAATATATATATATATATTATATATATAATGTACACCCGTAGATTTGACTGGAAATTTTGATAAAGTACTACAGGACCAAAGAGCCTTTGAGGGCAGATGCAAACCCTGTGCCTGGGTTAGATATTCAAATTGTCAGGTAGAAGAAGAAAAAAGAAAAAAATGTTAAATAGAGAAAGGAAATTATTTTCAAATGTCACCACAAGGACTGATCAAAATATAATAGGCAAATGTATTTCCTTAATTAACTATGGGAAGAGATTTTTGCCACCAATCCGTAGTAGACTTCCATGGACCTTGTGATTTTGGTGGGTTTGAGGGTAAAAAAAATTGATTACAACTATATATATATATATATATATATATATATAGTTATATATATATATATATAAACATAGTGTGGCTAATGCGTTAGAGTCTGTTGGCATTTCACATAGGCTAATACCCTTGCAAAATGCTATGAATCCAGTATTTCCCGTCCAGCTATGAGTTAAATAGTAGGCATACTGGGCTCTTAGGCCTTGGTAGGTAAACCAGTCTAGGAGAGGGATAACTCTGAAATCAAATTCCCATCCCAGCATGGGTTAAATTTAGTTAGGGTAGACTCCGGCCCTTCAGCCTTTGGGTAGGAAACCAGTCTAGGAGAGGATAACTCTGAATTTCATAATTCTTGAGGGCGGTCTTTGATTGGGTTGTGGCAATCCTTGATGCCACCAATTCTTCCTATCGACATGCTGCCAAAAAGTGTGGGATGGATCCAACAGAAGCCCTCACCACTATAAACAAATCACTGTGTGGATGTTTCATTGTAGAACACTCATTGCGTCGATACACGGGAAGAGTATATATATAATATATATATATATATATTATATTATTATTATATATATACGCAATATTTATACGCACACACGCGCCCTGGAGACAATTATATCATCACAGCCTTCCTTACATTTCCCACGCGCACACGCACGACATCACATACATACGCACAAACAAAAATACGCACACACGCGCCGTGGGACACCAATCATATCATCACAGGCCTTCACGCATTTCCATGCACCACCGCGCCATGACATTCATAACCATACGCCACAACCAAAAATACGCACACGAGAGAAAAAAAAAACATTTCCGCATTCACGTAACACGCCCCAAAACACGAGAATACGGTTAAAAAAAAACGCACACATTTGGACCATTTTACACAATTTTCTGTCATCAAGGAACCGTTCGTCTTACCCGATGAATGCTTTAGCAAGAAACGCTGGTTGTAATTTACCGTTCCCGTAATTTAAATAAATAAAAGCAAAAAACTTTTATTTGTTTTGATTTCTCATTGAACTATATATTATATATATATAAACAAGCGTGGGCTAATGGTTAGAGTATGTTGGCATTTCACATAGCGCTAATTACCCTTGCAAAGGTATGAATCCATGTTTCTCCGTCCAGCTAGATGTTAAATAGTAGGGTTAGACTCGGCCCTTCAGTCTGGGTAGCGAAACCAGGTCTTGGAGAGGACTTACAACTCTGAATTCATAATTCATTTGAGGTCGGTCGTTGATTGGGGTTTGTGGCAATCCTTGATGCACCAATTCTTTCCTATCGATCTGTGCCAAAAAATTGTGGATGGTTTCCAGCACAAGCCTTCCACCACCTATAAACAAATCAACTGTGTGGATGGTTCATTGTATGAACACTTATGCGTCGATCGACGGATTCGAGAGTGATATATATGTATATATAATTTAATATACCAAAGCGTGTTGATTAGATCCTGCGGGAGAAAAAACCGGCAGAGAGTTTGACTTGTAAAAATATACTACCAACATCAACCAGAAGGACAAAAAAATTTTTGAAAAAAAGGAAAAAGGACCAAGATTATCGATAACAACAACAAAATAAACTATTATAGTATTTTGGCCAAAAGAAAAAAACATTTATATGTATATATACTGTATATAGATATATAATATATTCATATAACCGCTAGGAGAGCTAATTTGTAAAAGTGGCTCGTATACCTAAGTAGAGCCAAGTAATAAAGATTAATCTACTGAGTCAGACGAACCTTACTATTAGTTTCGCAATAAAGCTCTTCAGGGCTAAATCTGACTCTCAAGATTTTAGCCCTGAAAGTTTATTGGCGAAACTAATAGTAGGTTTGTCTGACTCAGTAGATTATCTTTTATATATATATATATATATATATATATATATATATATATATATACTATATATATTCTCAGAACATGTCAAATACATGCATGAATAGAGATGAAAGTACATAAGAAAAAAGAATGCTTGCTAAAGCAGATATGAAAGTTTGTTTGATTCTTCCATTCTTTTCTAAATAAAACATGTTTAAGGTTTGTGATCGATAAAACAAACTCCACTATAAACGAAATGAAAACCTCAGGAATACCACAACGATTTATGGGGGAAATTTTAAACTTGTTTGAAATCAGGACATCGATGACTTCATACTTAAACAGTTTACCATGGAAAACCTTATTGTGCCACGATTTTCCAATGGGACAGAAGAAACCCTGATATGTTCAATTAACATCGATGAGTCGGTAATTTTTACGTAAGACTTCATACCCAAGGAGGACGATATTTAAGAAATTCGTAAATGAAAAGAAAAGAGAATAATTGTATCGACACAATTCATTGTGTGATATGGAGTTACATCCGAACTAACTTATCATTACAGGACCCCCACAGAGATGAACGTTTGATTAGAAAAATCTAAAATAATAAACAAACATGGAGAATAGCTTCCGCCTTCGAGTATATATATTTATATATATATATATAATATTAAAGATTTTGAAGGCAATTTACAATGCAATATGTGTTTTGAAAATTATATTTATTTAACTTTTGTTTTAATTTCTAAATATTTTCGGAAATAAAATTCTATCATCAGAGTTATTTGAAAGTACTAGGTGTTTTTTTTATAGTACTTATCCCATAGTATATCCACATTTATCCTGGGATAAAGTACATATAAAAAAAAACACCTATTACTTTAATAACTCTTTTGATGAGGAATTTTATTTCCGAAAATATTTAGAATTTAAAAAAAAGTTTAAATAAATATAATTTTCAACGCACTATTGCATGTCAATTTGCCTTCAAAAATCTTTATATTACACATACGCACAATGCTTCAAAGTACTATTCAAAAAAACCTATATATATATAATATATATATATATAATATAATATATAGAGAGAGAGAGAGAAGAGAGAGAGAGAGAGGAGAGAGAGAAACAAAAGTACTCCGATATGTATTTGTAAAAAAGTAGAAATCTGAACAGCGAAACTATCTATTGTATATACAAATGGAGTGTGTTGATTGCACAAGGAAGAAGAGGGGAAAAGTAACTCCTCCAGGTTAAGTTTTGCTAGCGTCCCCATGAATGTGATACAGGTAACAGATAAATTAATCCGTCTGATAAATATTACAAGTGAGAAGGAGTAAAAAAGAATTAAACAAAAATCGTTACATACTCGGCGGTCAGACACATAAACTAATTAGATGAATTGAAATTGTTTCCTCTCTTTAAAAAATAGAATGGGAGAATGACTGGTCGCAAAGGAAAGCGTTCAATAATCCAAATTTAAATCACCATTATAATTTAATAGACTTTGAAACTTAAGGGAAATAAGCTTGTTTGGAATGGTCAAATGAAGTGCACGTGAACATTCTAATCTATATATTGATACGCTTGTGTATCAGCCATGTCACCCACCGTTTGATTGTGGGAAAGAAAGTAGGGATGTACATTAGGGTGAGCGTCGATTTTTTAAACCGTGCTGCTAGGCGAATCAACATTGCGTTCTAATGGCTTTTTTTACTGTTTAGTTTAATGACTAGGAAAGTTTATAATTAAATTATTCCTTACTTTATTTTTGAGATTATATCAAACTTCATTTGATTGATTCTAATTGGACGTTAATTTGTAATTAAGTAAAGTATTGAAGTCCAGTCAGTCAGTCAGTCAACAGTTGGTTTAAGCAATGTGACTGGACCAGGCACAACCGAACCAGTGTCAAGAACAACTGGTACCTATGGGGAATTCAGAACAGTCCACTCATTACATTTGGGTGATTCCATTCCCTGAGTCCTGATTGGCTGCTTGGTTATATGAACCTCTGAGGTCCATGAACCCTGCCACTTTGCAGCGGTCTTTTACAGCCCGTCAGAATCGTATTGAGTTACGACTGCTTGCTGTCTTGTCTCGCTAATTCGACGGTATTGGGACTTAGTATTCTAACTGATCCATCTCTTACTTTACATTTTGCCTATCATTTTCTCCCTTTCTATGTATATCTTGATTACCTCCACATTATATTTGTTAGTTTCTCTCAGACAGTAGAGGAAAGAGAGAGAGAGTGGGAGATGGGTGAATTTGAAATGAATTTGGATGTTAATTTTCATAAGCAACAACCTGTAGCTTAAATTAGGTTAAACGTCCGATTTCGTAGAAATCTTACAAAATGATTTGAATGTTTTGTTCGGCAATATTATTTTTAAAAAAACAAAACTTTTCCCTATTTTCAATAGTCTACCCAGAACTCAATGAGTGTCCCAACGGGTCACATTTTGTCTAGTATCCTTATAAACGACAGCCAGAAATATTATTATAAGAACATGTAGTAAGAAGTTTAATGTAAACAGAATGGTGCTATATCCTGATTAAGTGGCAAGAAATTCCTAAATCTCGTGTAACTGCTTCTCGCACATATAGCGAGAGTTTTCGTGGCTGAACGTTTGCGGTCAGTCAGCAGGTTCGGCGAGGGCGGTAAGGCTGATATAACAATATAATATGGAATACATGATGTGTGGACAGTCTTCTTTGCTCTAAATTCTAAGCTCCTTATTTAGCCAGTCACTAATTAACTGACCTGTTGATTCTTTAACAAATTCCCAAAAGACATGTTATCCTTTCTTGAACACGAGTATACGTGGTTGACCTTGGAAGTACATCGACAGTTTCCGAGGGTTGGGTAGACTGATACAATACAATAGGGGATTAATTCTTGTTGGACTATCAGTCACCCATCATTCTTTATTATTATTCATTATTGCTCAAGGCATTTTCTTGCTAGAACGATACACTTAGCAGGATTCCATGTTGCAAGAATAAAAGCAGCAATAATTAAATCTTGCCAACTCTTAGATAGTTGAGACAGAGAAATCAATTTAGATAGAGATGATAATTCTTGCTTTTTAATTTCTTGTTCTTCTCGTCGGACGCCATATTCTTCAGACTTCTGCTGGGGATTTCTGCTGATTTTCTTTGTTAATTCTTCTTTCAGGCTGGGCTGTACATTACTTGTTTAACATTTGATTAATAAAAGACAAGTCAGGGTGTTTCTTATCATTTATTTCTTAGCCCATGATTTTTCTTCTTTATGTCAAGATACTGCATAATAATTAATGTCTTGGTGTTTAATGATAGTAGCATCTATTAATCTTGATATGATGTTAACTTTATTCTTATGGTGAAGTTACAATTTTGGAAGCTCTAGGGAATGTGGGGAGTACCCCTTCATCACCATTACTCCCAGGTCCATTCTGACCCGGAGTAGTAGTACCTGTTAGGGTCCAATCTATGGGAATAATAGAAAAAATAGTTTGAAAAAATGTGTTTAAAAAAGTGAATACCCATCAAGAATGAATAAAACAAAAATGTCTTTGGCATAAAATAACCCAATGGGTTTGGCTGCCATAAAAACCAACCAACCTTCCAACCAAAACACATTTCCTACCAATTTCATTAATAGACTTTCACAAATAACAGTAACAGGAACTTCCTATAAAATTGACTAATCTGAAACGAACACAGGTAAGCATTTGCACATTTTTGCAACTATACTGAAATCAGCTGCTAAGTGGACATAATAACAAACGGTTCTATTCAGGATCTCAAGGACGACGACTGGATTATCTGCTACAATTACACTCTTGCTCTACCTAGGATTTCAAGGACTACGACTGGATTATCTACTACAAGCACGCTCTGGTTCTATCTAGGATTTCAAAGGTAATGAATAGATCTTCAAACCCAAGTACACTCTTGTCTTACCTAGGATTTCAAGTAATACAACATACTCCCACAACACTCTTTTCCATCATTGGATTTACAAGTAGGAGACAAACTCATAAATGGTGGCCAGAATCGTAACAGAAAAAAATTACGTCGATAATAATCCCACATTAAAAAAAACAACAACACACATTGCAGTGGATATTTCTTAGTAATGGTAGTTTGGAGTTCAGACACAATTACGTTAGTCATACTGTTCCAAATATAGTGAGGCATGTGACCGGAAAAAGCTAATTATGTAGTTTTCGCGGGTAATAAAGTTTGGACAGAAAATTCTGAAGAAATAGTGCGGCTTATACAGAAATAATGACGGTATAAAGAAGTATGAAACATAAACTTTCATTACACTTCTAATGAACTGAAAATGAACGAGTCCCCGAACTACAAACCACAAGAAAAGAAAGCACATTTTTTTTAAAAGTTAGACGAAACAAAAACAGTGCAATGCCGGCGACGCCCAGTTAAATTGCTACTTGCATGAGTTGAACGCTTATAAAATGGATTTATTTTATTCATACATATTGGCCTAAAGCCAAAACCGTAATTTTTCCATTTTTTCTCTTAAATCGCCAAAAATTTGATCATGTGCCAACCGACCTGCCTGTTATGATGATTCGAGTGAAGATTCTTTAAAATGATTGACGTCCTATTGCCCTCCTTGTGGTTTAGTCAGTTTCGATTGAAATGAAAAGAATATTTTTCGATGCCAAAAGTCAAAATGGAAAAAAAATAAATAAATAAATAAAGAATCAATTCAAAAGAATGACTTCAAGGAACTTCAAAGAAGAGTTAGAGAATAATGACATACGGCCTTTTATTCCATTTTTTTTTCAAAAGAAATGTGAATTCTTTGTTGTTAGATTTTTTTTTTTTAAACTTCGCATTCTACGATTTGACAACCGCTTCCAGTGTCCAATCAAAAATGTTCTAACGTTTTGATTTTAATTTAAACAACCTTAAGAAATATATTAATTTGATTAGATCAGTCGGTAGAGCATACACTAAGGAATCAAAGGTTTCTGGTTCGATACCCACATTAAGTGCATGATTAGCACAGCTTGGGTCTCTGAGGTAAAGCGATGAGTTGGTGGTTGGTGTGAGGCTCCACATCTGTAGCAAAACAGTCTCGCTCGTCTACCGCTAGTGAAAAGGGAGATACGTTCTGCCTTTTTAACTTTTTACTAGTATTATTCTGATACAATCATAAACAATGTACATAAATACAGATATAAAATGTTCTCGTAGAAACTGCCGGTGATCGTTACTGAAAAAAATAATCTATATATTATTACTCCTATTCCTTAATCTAACGACCATTTTTGCAACACCATCTGGTTAAATTTAAGACCGTCGAAATCGTCCAAGACGAAATGCAAAAATGATTATCTGGTGTTGCTTATCAACTGAATTCTTATTTCTTATGTTTGTTTTTACCTGACGTAAATCATGGACATTCCTTTTTTAATATAAAGAAAGTGTGGGAAGGAAATGGGCATGCATGAAAGAAAATATAATTAAAAAAAGAACAATGAATAAGGGAAAATAGAGAGGGTGAACGCGCGGAAGCAATAACCTTATCTGTTTCAATCGTGGATAATGAAGAAAAAATGGAAAGAAGGAAAGAAAAGAAAAAGATGAGTGACAGAGTTAAGTCAATATTCTTATACTTTTTACAAACTGAACTATTTATCTATAGCTCTTGTGTAAACATATCAAACGTTTTAATAAATAAATTATTATACTGTGGTATAACCAGGTACATGCGTTAAAGACATGTACGAATGTAGATTTTTCAGGTAAAATGCATTGTGTTATTTTAGTACAGTCATGGGAAAACTGAAACCAGTGGTGTTTTATATTTGGCAAAGTTAAGATTTCAATATCTATTCTAAATATATTTTTACCCAAGAGAAAACAAAACAACTATTCAATAATTGATATTGTGACAATACCCACTCTGCACTTATGCACGTATTTTGCACGATAATAATGATGGCCCCAAATTGTTATACCTGTGCTGGTGGGTTAAAAAGGCACGAGCTAGAGACAAGGATTATATCATTTACTACAAAACAGGATTAGCTCTGTTACAACTCCTACTTTGAGGACAGATCAACAGCTTTGAGGACAGATAGTTACGAAACTATCTTTATTATAAAGTGTGCAGTATCAAGGACGAACTAATCAATGATGCCGCACAATGGAGATCTAACCATGGACACACCAGTGTAGGCCGACCAGCAAGAGCCAACAGCAATCATTTTTTTACGGATTCTAGATACTGTGCGGAAGACCTGCCAGGAGCGATGACTGATAGGGCCGGTTGGCGAGAGATCGAGTCATGGGTATCAGTGCTGTCAACTTAACCAGATGATGATGATGATGATGATGATTTTTCTTAGTTTTAATTTATTATTAATAGTTTTATATATATATATTTTTAAAGTAGAAAACACAATCGTCAAATAAAGCCTTTTGTTAGTATCGGCTGTCAACTCATGTTCGAGTAAGACCATTTCCTGTTTTTTACGCATAGTTGAGTGCCAGTAGCATTTCACACTGTATCCTTGTGTTTTCTCAGATGACTCATCAGGCCAGCCCTGGAGAGACATACTCTTCCACATAAACTAACTGTTGGAACTTCTCCGTCTTGAATATGGCTTGGCTGAAAATTACCCTTTCTAATAGCCCGCTTCATTTTTCGGTGTTTAATTCGGTTGGACTCAAATTTTTTCACAGACCGGTAGATGGTGGCTCTCCAGCCAGGTCTATTACAAGCTAGCTTCTTCCAGTCCTCTACAGCAGTGGTAGTGTTCTTCAGGGTGTCCTTGAGGCATTACTTTAACATCAAAATGTATATCATGTCCTTTTGTTAGTATGTATGTATGTATATACATACAATAAGAAATGCGGCTATCCTTACATGTTAGTACACAAATAAGTTGTTTACATTAGAAGGTTAATTATTCAATATTTGAACGGTATTCAATCACAGGGGATAAGGTATTTTGAAACTGGATTTTTTAAAAATAATTAAAAAAATATTTATTTACAGCCAGGCAAGTCTATTATAAAAAAATGTAAAAATATTCCGGACACAAAGAATATTCGACCTTCATCAGAGTGAATCTTTATTTGAAAATTATTTTTACATTTTTTCTATTATCATTATCTTATTTCATTTGTTTATTTAATAATAATAGTAGTTTGAATAATGTACACATAGTTAAACTCCTGACCGAAACACGTGTAAGTGATATTGATTAAAATTATCCGTTATTATCCATTCTGTACTTTCTTTCCTTTATTCATTCTTTCATCATACCGTCGTATTCACTTCCAGTTTCATTTTTACACACACACACACACACACACACACACACACATATATATATATATATATATATATATATATATATATATATATATATTATATATATATATTGATTATTTATTAATCGGAATAAATATATATGTAAATTGATGTTTATAAATATACTTGTATTACCAGTGCACGTGTGGTTTCGTTTGTCTGTCTGTCTGTCTGTCTGTCTGTCTCTGTCTCTGTCTCTCTCTCTCTCTCTCTCTGTCTCTCTCTCTCCCTCTCTCTCTCTCTTTGTGAGTTTCGATTCGACTGATGAAACATAGCTGAAACAGATTAGCATATGCAAAAAAAAATTAACTTCCCCTGCGTGTTTTGGCTTGACTTTCAAACACTGACCAGATTTAATCTAAATTCCTAGATATTCACCTTTTATTTCTAGTCCTTTCGGACATATATACGAATCTTTTTTTTCTTCTTTTTTCTTTTTTTGACTAATTCCGTCAGTCACGCCTCTGAATCTATGCACGAAGTAAATTATACTTTTAAAAGGCTTTCATATCGTCTTTTCTCTCTAACGTAATTTCGCCGTCGACGCGCTTTGAAATGGTGCCAAATCCAACGGGTTTAAACGCTTGCCCAGGCTTTTAAGATCGGTCGGTGCCTTGCAAACGGATCAAAACAATTCTAATCAAATATCTTGCTTTGAATCGGCTGTACGGAATTAAAAATGGATGAATCTTTCGATCCGTTTCGACACCGGCAAGAAGTCTCCCAGTAATCTATCACGTATTCGGAGTTTTCCATTGATCTTTCAATATTAAAAGAAAGAAACGCTGTAAAGACAAACACCGCTTGGTCAATGATAGGTTTGGAGCACCAACCTATACACCATACTAGTAGAGGCGCCTGGTCTAATGGTTAGAGTCGCGGGAACTGGACTCGTCGCCCCGAGTTCAAATTCTGGACGTGGTAATTGCATTTCACTTAGCGCTAATACCCTTGGGAAAGCTATGAATCTTACTCTCCCTCCAGCTATGGGTAAATAGCAGGGCAGACTGGGTTCTTTAACCATGGCTAGGTAACGAGTCTAAAAGAAGGAAAACTCTGAATTCAAACCTGTTTAACTCTGCTTAAGAAATTGACCTTGTGTCACATCCTGCTCGTGCTGAGGGGTTGGTAAATATATATATATATACAGCGTACTAGTAGAGGCGTGTAGTCTAATGGTTACCCTCGTTAAAAATGGACACGGTGAGACGAGTTCGAATCCTAGCCCAGACTATTTGCAGGGCTAATATCCTTGAGGAAAGGTATGCATCCAAATATTCTCCCTCCAGCCATGGATAAATAGTAGGGATATTTGTCTCATAACCCACTTGTATGGACTGGGCACAAGACCTCGTTTTAACGTTGACCCACCCACAAACCGAAGCTCATGGGTGGGAAAGAACAAAAATTACGTCGTTCCCCTCGGGATGCCACACAAAGGGGTCGCCTCAGGCACTGGGTAATAAACCCAGCCCTGCCCATAAAGGACCGGTAATGCCTGGAGGGATGGCCCTCTGGGATCGACGCTAATAATTTTACTTTAATCCGGTCCAGTGGCCGAAGCACACTGGATCCCCCGGATTAGGTAGGTCTCAACGTATAGTAACTGGAACAGATACTACACTTCGATCCCTACATCACCAGGGATAAATAGTAAGGCGGATTAGACGATTTAACCTTGGTTAGGCAATCAGTTTAAGAGAAGTAAAACTGTGCTTAAGAAATTGACCTTTTGTCACATCCTACTCGTGCGGAGGAATTAGTAAATATGTGCGCACCATACTAGTTCCTGTAAATTAAGAAAGATCTTGTAAGGGAAAGTACTAGTATTCAAAGTAATTTTTTTCTTAAAATAACCATGATTTGTTTGGTTATTTTTTCCTAATGGCATATCAACCCTTATGTGGCTAGTTAATGCCATATATATTTGTGTATACATAAGCTTTTAAACGAAAGTTTGTAGGTGAATATATCTGTTTGGTTTTATAAACTTGTAGAAATATGTTTCGTTTACTTCATTTTTATTAATTAATTGGTAGAATTGATAAGAGTCTCCGTGGCGTAATGGTGAACATACTGATGTGTGAGATTGTAGTAAGCAATTCCGAACGCCAATCACGTTATTACCTATATCTTTGGGGTTTATACCTTTGCGGAATTTATGAACCTCCATATCCCTCTAAATCTCGATAAACAGTACCGCTATTGTTCTTCTGTTGCATACTGGCTTCATATTCTATATGTTATATAGCGGCTTCTTCAAATTCTCGCTGCTGAATCGTGTAACTGCATACGT
This sequence comes from Doryteuthis pealeii, assembly GCA_023376005.1. Taxonomy (NCBI): domain Eukaryota; kingdom Metazoa; phylum Mollusca; class Cephalopoda; order Myopsida; family Loliginidae; genus Doryteuthis; species Doryteuthis pealeii. Next base: position 16,647,356 of record CM042146.1, read on the forward strand.
AGCGGATATCGTCACTAACCCTAGACGATATATGTAGTGGTCGCTTAATGAAATCACAACACATGGGTATAGTAGGAGTTTTGACTTTATTTCTCTCATCGGCTGTACGTGCTGGGCGGCGAGCGTTGACAATGAAATGACCGAGGGTTGAAAATGACTGGCGATGTTGTGGTAAAGGGGTGGCTGGTGGCGTCTCACCGCCCTTGGCTGCGACGGACCGTGTCGCGTCGGTCACTCACTGTTCGCCGTCCGCCGTCCGCTCTCTCCTGTCTGACTCCTGTGGTCTCCCTTATCGACTAGACCCTCTGGCTTTCGTACTGACGACAAGCCTACGTATCTTTATCTTTTGATCCAATAACAGGCGTTTTTTAATCTTCTCTCTGCTTCCTTGAGCGGAAAGCCTCGCTTTCGTTTTCCCTTTTTTTAAATATATATTTTTATATTTTTCTTTGTCTTTTTGCCGGAAGCTTCGTTTTCCGGCCAAGGACAATACAACGCTTCTATGTGGATGAGTTTGGCAATAAATAACAGACGAAGGATGTTGTGCCATTAAAAATAATAACGAAAATTAAAGTAGAATTGATAAATTGGTGGCTGACCATCAGCCACCGCATTCTAGCACGCATCTGATAAAAATGGCTTATGTATTTGGCATAAGAGCAATTTGAGGAATTCGTTCGTTATAGTCATATCTGTTCCAGGGCATAATATGACCAACCCAATGAGTGGGTTGGACAACACCGACCACGCGTCAGTCCCACGTAAGGACCGAAGTGATATGTTTCATTTCTCAGGTCAATGTAGTACCCTGGTCACGGACTACTCGGCCACCACGTTCCTGTCCCCAGTCATTATGGGTGTACCAAGAGCAAGTAAAGAGGTCGTCCAACTGCGGGGAGGGTGAGTTCTTACCCCTGTGCAGAGGTGCAGTCGATGTATTCTACTGCCTCAGCAGACTGGGTGGCCCAGATTTAGAATTTGGTATCAATATATATGAATACCAAGTTGGTGTAAAAGATTATCAGAAAATATGTATTAATAAAAGATACTGTGTGTGAATTCCCGTATAATTACAATCTATCTATCTATCTATTTTGTCAGTCACTCTATTGGCGTGATCTGGAAGATACATCCCGCATCTCTAGAGGGGGGCTAAATCCTCCAAAATGATTGTGTCATGCTTTCAGTATGTAATCTGCAAATATCACAATAAAGGTTTATTCATAGGTCCAATAAATGAAAATTGAATGTCTTAAATTGTTTTTTTAATTATTTATAAAAATGTGTTTCCCCATAGTTATATGGTTTTTAGTAGGAAGTGCGTGGAGTTGGTTAAAGTCATGGGAAATGGACTCGTCGACCCGAGTTCAAATCCTTGACGTGGCAATTATTTCACTTAGCGCTAATACCCTTGGGAAGGTATGAATCCTACTCTCCCTCCAGCTATGGGTAAGTAGTAGGGCATACTGGGCTCTTTAACCTAGGTTAGGCAACCGGTCTAGGAGAAGGAAAACTCTGAATTCAAACCTGTTGAACTCCGCTTAAGAAATTGACCTTGTGTTGCATTCCGCTCGTGCGGAGGGGTTGGTAAATATATATATATGGTTTTAAGTACTTTGATATAATGCTTATAATTCCAACAATTATATGGTATAAAGTAACTATTTATCTTTAATAACAAGCGTGTGCTTGTATAGTTATATACTTTCAAGTATTCCGATGAAATACTAATGATTTCCGAAAGAATCTATTTGATCATAGATAGGAAATTAAAGAATTACCCTCAAACCGGTTCTGTGTAGACCTAGCAGTAATGGCAAGGAAGGCTTTCCGCTCATTCTTCAGAGTCCGGAATTTGAGCCTCACCACCAGGTGTTGTTTAGTAGCATACACGAGATACTCCTTTTGGTCATTCTATTTTGGTCACTCTCTATAGAGAATATAGCCTTTTCTAGGATTTGAACTCGGGTTGACGTGTCCATTTCTAAAGACTCTAACCATTATGTCACGCGCCTCCATATACATAAACTACTAGCAGGACCTGTGAATATACCGCACTATGATAACTTAATCATTACAACATTTTATATATTTACTTAAGAGCTACTGCTAAATAGCTCAAAATGTAAAAGTTGTCGTGGTGGCCTAAATTCGATATCATCCGATCAACGAGGGAGTCTATCACCTTTTCACTAGCTCTAGAACAAGGAGATTGTTTATTGCGTTTGAGGTGCAGCACCACACCTACCATCAGCTTCTTACTTTACCGCACAGATGCCTGTGCTCTTCATACGCTGAGTTGGTGAGGGTCGGTATCGAACTAGGAACCTTGTGGTTTCTAGCCGAACGCTCTACCTACTGAGCTAACCTGGCCCTAATAATATTAATTCAACTCTTTCTCATTCATTTGTCTTCCATTCCTTCTTTTCATTATGTTCGACTTAAACGCATTAACGTTACCACTTCCGCTCGGTTACTCGTCTCTCTATATTACGCCTACTCTCTTTCTTTCTTACCTGTAATCATATATTTCTGTGTAGCGTGTCCTTTTTCTTCCTTTTATTTCTTTTTAATAAAAGCGGAATTGTCCATTATTTAGCTGACGTGAAGACTCTCATAAAAATAAAATTTCGGCGAATGAGCAACACCAGATAATCAAATTTTACATTTTTGCACTTCGTCTTGGACAATTTGGACGGTTTCATTTTGAACCAGAGGGAGCTGCAACGTAATAACAGTCGTACTTATGAGGAACACGAGTATTAGTACATAGACAGGTCACTAAAGTAAGTAAAAAAAGTAAAGTCGTCGGGGTGGCCTAAAGTCGGTATCAGCCAATCAGCGAGGGAGTCTATCCTCTTTTCACTTGCGCTAGACCAAGGAGATTATTTTAGCGTCTGAGGTGGAGCGCCACACCTACCGTCAGCACCTTACTTTACCGCACTGATCCCTGTGCTACTCATACGCTGAGTTGGCGAGGGCGGGTATCGAACTAGGAACCTTGTGGTTTCTAGCCGAACGCTAGTACAAATTACCAAATATGGATTTTCCGTGATGACTAAACTCAGTCCTAAGATAATGCACTTGGGGAATGATTTCCTATAGATTTTGGTACAACGAAGCTCCCATAGTTTGCGCATTATACTGTATAGTTATTAATTAAGTCTAGTGTATTCTGACTGATGGCTATACGTTAACTTCTGTTCAACCACTCAGGATCGATCCGATTAGAGTTGTAAGGATTGGTAAGATTAGATGAATAAACATTGCTTAACAATACTCTGTTTAAGCTCAGCTAAGTAAGGAAGAATCCGAACAGAACGTAAGGATAACTAGCAGGGCTTCCTGGCAATACCCGGAAAATATGAAACAAAAGGTGTAAGGATACCAATATAGATTCTACAAAGATCCTATGAAGAAAATATGGTAATGGTTAATAAAATGGCAGTTGCCGATTATATTAAAAAGGGGGGAGTAAGAATCCCAAAAATGCAGTAACGGAAAACAACAAACGCTGAATTCAAAATCAAGCGACAAAAAAAAGGAAAGCGGGATTTTTCAGTAGTTCAGAGAATGACAAGAAGAGTGGTCACGCAACAAATCAGCTCCAGTATCAGCAAAGAAAAACAGATAAAATATGAACTATTATACCACAATATAAAAGAAAGGACTATGCCCGGTATGCTATTATGTCTGTAATTCTATTTTAATACAGATTGTTATTTTAATACGACTCCGTTGATTTCTTTCATTGTGTTGAGTTTTGTTTAAAAGTTAGTAAGTTGTGTAAACCTATATAAAATATATACTACACCCAACTTGCTACAAATTCACCAAAAACATAAAGCGGATAAAAAAATAAGAAAATGTATTCTTTAATCACAATATTCTTTGTTCTACCATGTTTCTCAATCATACAAGGGTTGTACAAAAAGTTATTAGCCTCATTGAAATAACATTTGACTCCTCGGGCATCTGTTTTGTCTATTTCTTGATTGCCGCACACCTCTCAATGTTTTTTTATTTTTATTTATTTTTTTATTTTTTATTTTTTATTTTTTATTTTTTATTTAAATGCGTAGAATTCATTAATGCCAAAAAAAGCGCTCAATTTTAAGAATTCGCAGAGATTTGAGCAATTTACTCACCTATCATAGGGTTGAAAAATTTTCGAATTTCGTTGAAATATTAGATATGGATTGAATCGGCTTATTTGACAGATTTTCATGCATAAAATGCATTGATTTTAAAAGAGTCGCTTAATTCGAAGGACTGGCTGTAATTTGAACCCTTAAATAACCCCTTAAAATGGCTGAAAATCACAAATTTCATGACAATGCTCGGTGTCGTTTTCTTGAATTTCCGTAAGGTACCCCCCTTATAGGTCCAGAAGAAATCACCTATTTTTGAAAGTATTCAAAGTTGTGATATCTTGGGTTTTTCTGGTAGATTTAAATGCGTAGAATTCATTAATGCCAATTTCTGTGGTAAAGATTATAGCTTTTAAAATGACCCTGGTACGGAGTTATTTCCCACTCTTTACTCATTAACATCCAACATATATATAAGAAAATAACTGTTTCGGATTGATGATTTATGAATTTAAGAGATATATTAACCTTCCCATAAAAATCACAATATCCCTCTTGGTTGATTACAGATTACATATTTGTCAACATAAAGAAGCCCAGCGACTTAATTACCAGATTTATTGGAAACTCCAGAGTTAATTATCTCCCCCTGCTGCTAGGGCGAATTGCCAACATCGCCAAAACCAAATTTCTTACCTATCACGGAGTACTCACTGAGGGTAGTCGCGTAAATAGCGGTCCCCAAACTTCACTCATCACTTAGCCCTTACTTCTACGGGCTGTTGACCTGGACGGAGGCATTTTTTCACAGCACACTTTCGAAGGCATTGTGTCCGCATAATCCAAGGCTGTCACAATAGCACACTACAGAAGGCACCAAGACCAAATAGTCTACTTGGGAAGACCCCCATTCACCGTCATCTAAAGGAACTGTTACCCGGGCGACACGCTTCTAAAATAGCATCCCCCGGTTACGAAGAAGAACGAGAAACGCCCGAAGAAGCATCCTATCAACATTTCCAACCAGCAATAGAATACCCCTGTTATCCCCACTACTCCAAGAACATTACTTAACTCAGATAAGTCTTGGTAGCAAATATCAATAAAATTTGCAAATATCAATAAAATTTGCAACAAGTTCTTGTATTATTTGTCAATACATGTATTAAATTTCCATTGTGTGTTTGTATTCTTTGTCCGACAATTTGCCTACAACTACGGAGAAATAAGAGCTCCTTCGAATCCCGTAAATACTCTTAGACTATCTTTGTCATACCTTTGAAGACCGTTCCAAGGGATCCAACTACAATAGGTATCACCGACACATTAATTTTTCAAATCTTGGTATTGCTTTATCTATACTAGCAAATATATGCACTCTCTGAGTTCAAGTATTTAAATTTTAATGTAATAAAATATCGTATTAAATTAGAATAGTTAATGAAATTAAATAGGAATGCAAATAAAGATATTTGAAATAGAGGGGGATATAATAAAAAGACAGAACAACTGAAACTTACTCTTCCATCACTCCCATCTTTCATTGCTAAATTTTCCTAATTTAATTATTTAGTTAAAATAGGAAAGAAATAATAAAAGTACAGTTATCTCTTCTTGTTAATCAATTCTCGCTTACATTCCTTAAGATAAAACCAAACAATGAGAAATCAATAATACTAAATACATATTTATCAAAATCCTTTTTTTTAATATCAATATACAAATTAGCCTTCCCCTTCACGCTGTAAACCGCTATTTTGTTGTATATATGAATACAATTGCATATTATTAATGTGCACACCCAGTCCTCGGGCAGGGTTTGCTGTAATTAACAACGTTAATCTCAGGGGGGTTAACTCTCCAGGTAAATACCTGATCATTCAATTTAAAGTTACAGGGCTGGGTTTATTGCCCAGTGCTTGAGGCACCCACCTTGAGGGGGAATATCCACGGGATCAACGTGTTTTGCACCCGCCACCCATGAGTCTCGGCTTGTGGGTGCTCACACATTAATAGAGCATTGAGCCTAACCCGTAGATGTAGAGTACGTGGTAAATATAATATGTAGACCCGGGGGTCTAGTGGCTTCGGCCCTGAACCTTAAAAGCTAATAGCGTTTATCCCAGGGGGCCATCCTCCAGGCAACACCTGTCCTCTTGATTTAAAGGGGTCATGCTGGGTTTATTGCCCAGTGCCTGGGGTGCACCCTTGAGGTGGAATGCCGACGGGATCAACCCATGAGTTTCGGTTTGTGAGTGGTCCACATTAATAGGGCATTTGCGTAACCTGTACACCTAGGGTACGTGGTAAATATTATGTAGATCTAGCCAACAATATTAATAAAAAATAATTTCATTAGTAATTGAGGTTTAAATAAAAATCGTGGAGAATATGAAAAATTGTGACTTAAGTTGTGATATTGCCACATAGATATTGTAAAAGGAAATATCACAGCAAAATGCTAGATATACCTCAATACTCATAGCATTTAAAGTTAAACAAGAAGAATCATGTCAGTGACATCACATTGGCAAGAAGAAGGAGGTATCCCTCCATTGCACATGTATATGGGTAGGGAAAATATGAACAAATCTGTCTTCTCTTACTATAAAAAATAAAATTTCATTTGACGCGTAAATGACATATCTCCCCCTACCTCTTACATATCAAACACACACAGCAACTCAAAAAATTTAAAGAATATTCTCTTGCTTCCTGAAACATACATCGTTTCTCAATGGTAACCATGCTCACACACACACATACACACACACACACACACACAACCTTAAGTTTTGTTTCGATGTCGTTTATCACAAAAGATTTATACACACACGCGCAAACCACACACCTAAAAAATGCACAATGCTTTCTTTTCGATACACACACTTACACAGTCCCATACTCGCACCGTAAAAGAGAATATTTGACGTCATATTTCAAACCGTCTCCTTTTTTCAAACCTCAAATTTTAAACAGACTGATAAACAAGGACTATCACTCGCTTTTCTCGTTATTCTGTGATCAAAATTTCTTATTACCTTCCATATACCAACAAATTCCCTGAAGATGATCTAATTAATAGATCGAAACACTGCAGCGTCGGCCAATAAACTCACCACTTAACTCATTTAAACCTGTGTTTTTTCATTCTTTCTTAATATACTACATACCATCGGATTCATTTCCTTTTCTTCACAAATCTGTTTTTGTATATAATTACCCAAACTCTCAACCACTGGCAGGATGTGACACGATGAGTTAAGCTAGTTTGGATTTAGAGTTTTCCTTTTAGTAGATGAGTTGCCTTAACAAAATATACAGAACATAGTCTACTCTAATATTTACCCATATTAGAGGGAATAGAGATGATGCATTTTGCTAGGGCGTCAGCGGAAAGAGAAACGCAAAAATTCTAATCCAAGTGATTGCTGGGTAGGTGATGCCATTGCTTATAACTGTCACATCAAATATCTTTGTAAATATACATAAAGTAGAGCGCGTGGTGTAATGGTTAAAGTCACGGGAAATGGACTCGTCGCCCCGAGTTCAAATCCTGGATGTGGTAATTGCATTTCACTTAGCGCTAATACCCTTGGGAAAGGTATGAATCCTACTCTCCCTCCAGGGATAAATAGTAGGGCAGACTGGGCTTTTTAACCATGGTTAGGCAACCGGTCTAGGAGAAGGAAAACTCTGAATTTAAACCTGTTGAACTTCGCTTAAGAAATTGACCTTGTGTCACATCCTGCTCGTGCGGAGGGGTTGGTAAATATATATACATAACGTAGAGCTAGATAATTTCAACATTACATGGTCCTTTATATAAGATATACAAATCCCCACGCATATTTATGAACCTTCCCAGCATCGGCTGTAGTTAATTTCAGTGAAAATTAGCAAGAGAAACGATACAGAACTCATTTAATATCGTTTGGTAAATACACAATTTTTTTCATATTTTGCCCTGCTTAAATGCAGAAGCATCTAATATGCTCGTGAGTCGTATGTCATCAAATAAGATAACCATAATTTATTAGATATTAGGAAGAAGGCCAACTAATAACACCTTTCCAGTAGAAACGTACAGAAAAAATAAAATCAATAAAAAATGCTGGAATGGCCGTTTCGAGTTGAATATGAAAGCCATGCTACTTGAAAAGGGAGGAGAAAAAGTTTGTGTGTAGATAAATATGTACGTAGCTTACTCCGACACTAATCTGCGTATTATGATGAGGCTCCTGTTCTGGAGATATGAGGAGAGTGGAGTACCCATTCATTATCTTTACTCTTTAGAATCTACCTCATAAAAGATGCACGGGCATATAAGACGCACCCCCATTTCAGCAAGTCAGATTCAGTAAAAAAAGGTTTTTAGTGTGTTTGTTTTTTCTTCATCACCATATGCTTCTATTAACCCTGATTATAACAATACCAGCAATAAAATAAGGATGCATGGAGTTTAGGGTAGGTAAAAGTACTGAACGTAAGCTTGGATAGTGAGCATCATGGAGAAGACAAGACACACCTTGTATTCTGAAAAAAATAACATTCCAATCATTATTCTTTTTCAGAATACAAGGTGTGTCAAAAAAGTACCAAGTTTAAAGCTGTATTTACCAAGATAGAAATTAAGAATAAATAGATCATTGTTTTTTTTTTTTTTGGGGGGGGGGCAGAATTCAAGGTTTGTCAAAAGTACAACAAATCTCGATACTTTTTTGACACGCCTTGTATGCACCTATAAATGTACAATGAATACGACTCATTAAGTTCTAGGCATAAAATAATCCAAG
>CM042146.1:16661242-16672341 GCA_023376005.1 Doryteuthis pealeii
AATTGGAAGGCTAATTTGCATATTGATCTTAAAAAATTGATTTTAATAAATATATGCTTAGTATTATTGATTTTTAATTGTTTGGTTTTATCTTATTGAATATGAGCAAAAATCTCTTCAGAAAAATCTTAAAAGAAATCCCTTAACAAGAAGAAATAACTGTAATATTATTCTTTTCTTCCTATTTTAACTAAACAGTTTAATTAGGAAAATTTACCAATGAAAGACGGGAGTAACGGTAAATGATGGAAGAGTTAGTTTCAAAGTTGTTCTATTTTTCAATCATACCCCCTCTGTTCAAAATCTTTTTATCTACATTCTTATTCATTTTCATTAGCCTTTCTAATTTAATATCATATTTTATTATAAGATTTAACTAAAATACTTGCACCCGGAGGGTGCATATATTTGCTAGTATATATAAAGAAACCAGAAAATCACACCAGTAAGATTAACGGTGAAATTTAAAAAAAAACAGAACTGATGAGACGACAAAAGTCGAAATAGATTAATTTTCTGAAGGTATATATCCTTTATTCATTTATTTATTTATTTATCATGCTCCGTATAAGTAAAAAATATATACACACATAATTATATGTACGTTTGAGTTCTCAATTTGGGAGGAATCCTATCAAAGTAACACTTCATATCATCCACTTATATATATATATATATAATATATATATATATATATATATAAATTTATATAATATATATAATTTATATTATATATATATATATATAATAATATATATATATAATATATATATATATATATAATTAATATATATAATAATAATATATATATAATAATATATATATATTTAATATATATATATTTATATATATATATATTATATTAATATATATTATAATATATATATTTATATATATTATATATATATATATATATAATTATATATATATATATTTATATATAAATAATATATAATATATATATATATATTATATATATATATATATATATATATATATATATATATATATATATATATATATATATATATATATATATATATATATATATATATATATATATATATATATATAATTTATTATGGGATTACTGTATTGAGTTCTTCCTTTATTGAAAAATATTGCTGTGTATATAATCTAAAAGGTTATTTTACATTGAGCTCTCTTTAGTGATTTAATGATTCACTGTATTTATACATACTGGATCATCAATATTAGTACAGTGGATCTTGAAATCACATATAGAATCATCCCTTACTACCAAGTTTTGGATAAATCTCTTATATATATATATATTTTTTTTTTTCTTTTACAACTTCTCTTACGATTTTTTTTTTTAGAAAAACATACTCATTTTTGTATTTAAAGAACATTGTTTATACACTTATCTTTTTCTCAAAATAGTGCAAATTTTGTGGAAAATATAGAAATGTGTTGATATCTTATCAAAATATGAAAACTTTAGCTACTTACAACTGTTATGTATTGGCACCAGGGTTGAACCCCGACTAACCAACACTTAATTGTCTTCTCTCATATTTTCGTTCGCACATTCTCTCCGACAAACAAATCAATACTGGATCCTGTCAGAAAACAGAAACCTTAAAAATCAGGATAACACATTTATTTTTACTATTTCTCTGAATGTTTGAGATGAGGCTTGATGATTCGTATTATCTGCGTTATTCGGACTATTGTCCCCATCTTCCTGAAAAGGGAAACCATCTGCTCTTATGGGATGAAGTTAGAATAATAGATAGAGAAGAGCATTGGAAGAGAAGACGCCTCAGAGAATCAGCACATATGATAGGCTGTAGTGGGCTGTTAAGTAGACCTAGCATTGAAATGAATACAATATGGGAACCCATTATTAAGAAGGCTAGATCAGATTGAGAGAAAAAAAAAATAACTCAATATGAGTCTAGGTAAAAAATCATACATAAGTAAATAGGTAGATATTCTAGCCAAATCAAGACATTAGGTTTATAAGTTCCCAAAATTAACACTCAATTGTTCAATTGGACACATGGCCTAGTGGATAAGGTAGTTAGGATCCCGAGTTCAATCCTGAGTAGAAGAAGAATAATTAACACAACTCCTACCCCAGCAATGGTTAGCGGAATGAGAACAGGATACCCCTGTGGACTAAATAAAGGGTTAGGTTCAAAGTTCCGTGATGGCACCCGATTACGACAAGAAAGTTACCGAGTTCGAAAAGAAAGTTCACGAATCCGACAAGAAATACCTGAAGAAGGCCGGAGGGCATATCGACCGAAATGTTGTACAAATAACGATGAAAATGGGGACAATAGTCCGAATAACGCAGATAATACATTTTTTTACGTTGACAATAAAATCAAGCCCTGATTATATACACACTTCAACGTCATAGATATTCATTAATCATCACCACTTACATTTTTTGTTACGGTGTTGTTACGGTGTTTTGTTACTTTGTGTTAAGCAGTGCGCAATCCTGAGTGAATACATTTTTGGTTGCTCCTTGTTGTCATTCAGTGTTGGTTATGATCCTTTGGTTGGTCCTCGTTGTCTCTCAATGGTGGGTGTGATCCTTTGGCTGCAGTTCCGTTCGTCAATATTATAAAGAAACTAGACACGAAACGACAATACTCCAAGGTTTGAAGTACGGAGTTAACCCTGAATGTGGCAGACAGGTTAAGAGTTAAAGAAATAACCAAACAATTAGAAATAGGAATAAAAGACGTGTATTACATATAACAATAAGGATTGCAACGTCTGCACAAATGTATATAATTTTTAATAACTTATCTGAGTCCTGAGATAAGGTATTATCGGAGCCCTTGCCACGGCCTTCTGATAGTTCGGATATGATAGACGTTCTGTTTGATGTCCGACTCCGATGCTGGTTGTTGAAGAAGAGGAGCGACACTTATTTTGGGTCTGTTCCCTTTGAAAGCTGGATCAAAAGAGAGCAAGTTCGCTTATTCGGCTTTTCCGCCAAAGTATGCTGGCTCGTGATTGGTTGGTTCGAAACAGAGGCTCGTAGACAAGGACGATAAACCCCATACCCCAGAATTCTCAATACTATCGAATAACGTGAAAATGAACGGTTGTCCATATCGGCGATTACATAGTTAACTAACCACGTATTTGAGCTATTGATTTGATGTGGTTTAATCCACGTGACCATACCGAGTCAATAAGTTGTGTTGGATTCCAGCACGGCTCATACAAAAAACTCCAACAGTTTCCTTTCCAGCCTCCCTCCCGTTACGTTTAGGTCATCATAACCAACACTGATATTTTGAACTCAATGTGTATCAAGAAGAGACATTGTATCGGTTTGGAAATCAGAAAATAAACCACCGTAGCTGTAGTGCCGTCTGATACCAACGTCTGAAAATTAAACCTTAACTGCTACACTGCAATTACTTATCTCGCTTTCTACCTATTTACCTTTCCAACATCCTCACAGAAATCATTCTGATTATTATTTTTTACTTTCTAAGAAAGGAACTGTAAACACTTTATTTTTATCAGAGTATAGTGTATTTACAAAAGTGTATAGTCAAACAACCTCGCCTTCCTGCTTCGAGAACGTTGCTATATAAATTGACAAAAGTTGGGAATTTTCATATTAGATTTTGCTCATTTTCATAGATGGATTCACAAATCTTTAATTTACAAAAGGAAAAAAAAGGAAGAATGTTTAATAATGTGCTTTTCAATTTAAAAAAAAAAGATTGTGTCGCTTATAATCTTAAAAAAACCGCTTCCTTTATTGTTCTCCTCTCCCTTCTGCTTAGGGTATATAAAAGATTAGATAGGGTTATTTTGCTTGACTAAACAAAAAGAAAACTGACCGATAAAGAACTCTCTCTCTCTCTCTCTCCCTCTCTCTTTCTCACTCTTTCTCTCTTTCTCTCCCTCCCTCTCTCTCTCTTTCTCTCCCTCTCTCTCCCTCTCTTTCTCTCCCCCCTCTCTCTCTGTCTCCCTGTCTCTGTCTCTGTCTATCTGTCTGTCTCTCTCTCTTTTGCATTCTTGACCGACAAATATACTTCTAAGTAAAAATAAATGTCGGTGTCCATTTTGTCACCCAGAAAAAAAAAGATATGAAGAAACAACGTCAAACTCAAACAAAACGCTATATCAACAATCCTGTCCCGTGGCAATCATAAAAGCGACCTTTGCTCGACACGAGAAAATAATTTGTTTGTGTACAAAAAACGAGTAGTCCTTACCGTGATGAAAACCGGTGTGCATGACACGAACTTTAAAAACATCCCGTGCCTTAGAATATAGTAGCAGTGAACTATATTATTGACTGACAGTTCACAGAAAACAAAAAGGGAAACTCCGCCCTGTCGGCTGGGGCGTTAGAATGCACCGACTGCACCTCTGCAGAGGGGTAAGAATCCCCCAATAGGGCCACCTGTTGGCCGTGGTGGCGACCTGTGATGCTTAAGGATAGAGCCCAGGTGGATGAGCAGTTCATGACGTGCAATACTCCATTTTGGCCCTATCTTGGGCTAGACGGGCGGTCGGAGAGGCCCCCTCCGATCAATCGGCTGGTCACGTCAAGCCCTAGCACCTATATGATTTTCCCAACCCTATTGCCCTTATGGCAAGCCCCACCCCTTTTATCATATGGGTGCTAGAAGGCGGTGGCAGAGGGGCTACATGTCCTGTGAATGACGTTAAACTCTATCTGATGGTGAGGTTCCAGTTTTGGAGGTTTGGGGAATGTGGAGCACCCCTTCATCACCATTGCTTCCTGGTCCACTCTGACCCGGAGTGGTAGTACTTGTTAGGGTCCCATCTATGGGTTAAATAGAAAAATGTATTCATAAAAAAATTGTATTATCCATTAAGAATTGATTTATTTCAAATCTTTATCGGCATTAAATGACCCACTGAGGTTGATATGCCGTAAAACAAAACAAACCAAACCAAAAAGGGAAACTCTCAACCCCAAATGCGTCTGTGTTGAGAGTTACCTCCTTATATACATCTGAGAGTTCCCTTAGTGTCCTGGCTTGTGCACATCACGTATCCCTTTGTATTGGTACACTCTGCTACACACCCTTCACAGGTGATTGCGTTACACTCTCAACTAGGGCTTATTTTAAGGAGAGGGTTTGCCTTAAAGCAGCCTGAAAAATAAGGCTATGTCTGATTTTGCTGGTAAATCTTATTTTCAGGGAAAATAGCATTAAACCCCAATGTTTTGGTGAAATATCGTCATCAACATCATGTCTCATCAGCAGCACGGACATCCATGACAACCTCTCTCCAACCGTCCCTATCGCTCATTGTCATGGGCAAGTCCTCCACGCAGCATCAACTATCTGCACAGACCTTGTCTATGTCGGCCTTGTTGGACTAGCATGTCCATGTGCTGGTTTCCACAGGAGGACGTCACTTATGAGTTCATCCTTACTTCTCCAGCAGTGTCCAGTATGTCTTCTCCGTTTTACTGGGATGGTTTGTGTGATGGGTGCAGGTAGCCGTAGAGCTGCTTCCTTGTCCGGTTGAAATTATTCGTATTCGATAGAACCGTCTACAAAAACCAAAAGGAATCTCTTAATAAAACAACTATAAAAATAAAAGTAATTGGTAATTTGCTTGAAGCATTGTTAAGTATGTTACAATATATTAAAATTTGAAGGCAATACAATGCGTATAAAAATAAAAACAAGAAGATGCTGTTTTTTTTGAAAAATCAGAAATGGACTTGCTTAAGTTTGTTTTTTTAAAGCACGTCCATTCTGATTTTCGTCTCTGAAGATAAAGTTTCTTTGAAATCGATGAGACAAAAAACAACATATTTTTGTTTTTCTTTTTTATACGCATTGTATTGCCTTCAAATTTTAATATATTGTAACTATGAAAATGCTGTTATGAATGTACAATGAACACGATTCTCTACCTGCTAGGTACAAAAATAACCCTAAAGGTTTGACCTGCTTTTTAAAAACAATCAACCAACTCAACCAACTCAAGAAGTAACATTTTCTCTCATGTTGCTTTTCTTCTGCGAGTGAAGATAGAGAAATATTTTTTTTTCTTTACATCGAACCAATTGGTGAGGTGATATCTTAGATCAAAAATCAGAATACGAACACGCCACCGTTTACTTGTCTAACCAGCGGTACTTTGTTTATCAACTTCCTTCACCTTTTTCTGGTTTCATACGTGTCATCTTATTACATACGCATAAAAGAAAAAAAAAGAAGCAAGTACTGTTTCATGACTTGACCCTGGTGGTAGAATCTGTCTAATAAATATACGCCTACGATATTATACGGCTTTACATGACCTCTGATATCTCAACTTGCCACCGACATATCTAAAATACACTACAGAACTGAATTATTTACTTTATTCATATTTGCTGTCTGAAACTAACTTCTCAATCACGTCTTAATCATAAATCCAATATATTTTTGAAAAATTTGATTTTTTTTCCTTATTTTCGCATATAATTGAATATTGCAAGATTTTACATATTTGTTTTAGATTTGCGTTACACATTAAGCTCGGGAAAGAAGTTTTCACCCAAGAAAGTAAATATCACGCATTTTATGAGCAAGGTCAGGATTTGAGGTCCAATTTGTAAGGACCCCTACTAGAAAATGAGTCGTATACCAAATAACAAGACATGTTTGAATTAACAAGCATATCAAGTCTTTATAAGGCTTGCTGTTACCAGACTTCACGAAATGACAACCAGCTAACGCGCGTGTAAATAATTTACAAGGATTATTGTAGCAGAAATAATCTTGTTTACTACCAGGACCTGTGGATATACTAAAGTATGGTGTGCATAGCGCCTTCTTTACCGCACTAAATAGGTATATGTATATACTGGTCTTTCACGTTACCAAATCAGCATATAACCTTATATACCTTTCTTTAATTCTTACTCTATCGTCTATTCTTCTGGTCGGCTTTAGTTCTGATCGTCTATCATCTATCTTGTCTGATATATCTTCTAAGGTCTCGTCTGGTCTTCTATTGAGGATTCCGGGCCTGGTTTCTGTTGGTAGGGATTTCTTGTTATCAGAAGCCCTGTGTCATTGTTTGTTTTTAGTAATAAACACAAGACTTCGATTTATGTTGATGTTACTTTAATAATAAATCCCCAGACCAGAGAATGCGCGCGGATCCTTACATCTTGCTAGCTCGGCTTCTAAGTTCTAACTGACTAACTGAGTTGCTTACTCCTTAAACCGGAAGGGTCTTCTATTGACTTCCGGTTGGTATTTTAATCATTAACATGTGTGATGTTTACTAAAAGAGCTATTACTATAGTTCAATATGTAAAAATTGTAAATAATATTGATTTAACACTCTCTCGCACTTTTTTTCTTCTTTCTTTCCTTTTTTTTTCATCGTTTTAATTATATTCGATTGATTTTTTGGTTTGTTTGGTTTTGTTTTGTTTACGGCATATAAACCTCAGTGGGTTATTTAATGTCGATAAAGTTTTGGAATAAATCAATTCTTAATGGATAATACAATTTTTTATAAATACATTTTTCTATTTAACCCATAGATGGGACCCAAACAGGTACTACCACTCCAGGTCAGAATGGACCAGGGAGCAATGGTGATAAAGGGTGCTCCACATTCTCCAAACCTCCAAAACTGGAACCTCACCATCAGATAGAGTTTAACGTCATTCCTAGGACATGTAGACCCGCATCCACCGCCTTCTAGAATCCATATTATAAAAAGGGGCGGGGCTTGCCATAAGGGCAATAGGGTTGGGAAAATCATATAGGTGCTAGGGCTTGACGTGACCAGCCCAAGATAGGGCCAAAGTGGAGTATTGTATGTCATGAACTGCTCATCCATCTGGGCTCTATCCTTAAGCATCACGGGTGGCCACTCACGGCCAACAGGTGGCCCCACTGGAGGAGTCTTACCCCTCTGCAGAGGTGCAGTCGGTGCATTCTAACGCCCCAGCCGACAGGGCGGATATTCGATTGAAACAGATTCTATCTTTTCCTAACGCACTATCCTTTTTGGTTTTTTTCTTATTATATTTTATTTGTATAGCATATACCCTTTTTTCTCTTTCTTTTTTATAATGCAAACGGAATGGTCCATTATTTAGCTTACGTGACGACACCCATAAGAAATAAGAATTGTGTGGATAATCAACACCAGATAATTGGGATTGATATTTTTGCATTTCATCTTGGGCGATTTGGACGGTTTCATTTTTAACTTGAGGTGTTGCAAGATGAAAACGCAGTACAATTAAGGGATACGAGTATTGATATATAGATGCCTACATATCACTCTCTAAAAAACACTCCTCAAGTCTTAATTTAGAGTATTTCTGCTCCCAATCAGATTGTCCTAAAATCTTGAAAGCACAGCCTAATTTACGATTTTATTCGGATCTGGGGGGAGAAAAAGACATTTATCCATACCTTTTTTCAATATATGTATAGCGCTAATACCCTTGGGAAAGGTATGAATCCATATATTCTCCCTCCAGCTATGGGTTAAATAGTAGGGCAGACTGGGCTCTTTAACCTGGGGTAGGTAACCAGTCTAGGAGAGGGATAACTCTGAATTCAAAATTCCTGAGGTCAGTCGTTGATTGGTTTCGTGGTATTCCTTGATGCACCAATTCTTTCCTATCGCTTGTGCCAAAAAGTGTGGAATGGTCCTACACAAGCCTTCACCACTATAAACAAATCACTGTGTTGGTTGTTCATTAGATAAACACTCATGCGTCGAAAATCGACGAGAGAGTCCATTTTATTATATATATATATATATATATATATATATATATATATATAAATTTGAAAAACGAAGTGTTCCAAAATAAGATGAATTTATTTGTCGACATTTAAACGTTTCGGTTTATTAAAAACCTTCATCAGGATAGATTATGGGGTGAAGAAAATTGATGGATGTTTTGTTTGTGTCAGAAGTTCATCGAGAAAACATCCATCAATTTCTACACCCTATAATCTATCCTGATGAAGGTTTAAATAAACCGAAACGTTTAAATATCGATAAATAAATCCATCTTTTTTGGAACACTTCGTTTTTCAAATTTCTTAATATTGTTGGATTTATTTCCATATTTACTCCATATATATATATATATATATATATATATATATATATATATATATATATATATAACGAAATAGTCCATTATTTAGCTGAGGTTATGACACTCATAAGAGTTCGGTGGATAAGCAATACCAGATGATCGGGATTTATATTTTTTGTATTGATCCTGAACGATTTGGATGGTCTTACTTTTAACTTGAGGGGTGTTGCAAGATGATTATATATCGTACCATTAAGGAACACCACTATTGATATCTATTAATAATGGAGATTTTTCTATGTAACAAAAACTACGTCACTGCTTAAGTCACTCTGCCTAAAATAGGCATAAATAGAATACACTCAAAATTGAGTATGAATGTTAGACCGTCCTCATTGGTTTTTTAAAACAAGTTTTAATAAATACATACCTGGTATTATCTATCTATCTATCTATCTATCTATCTATCTATATATATATATATAATATTATATATATATATATATATATATATATATATATATATATATATTTTGTTTATTTATCTAAATATATTTTTAAAGTTATCAGAACTAAGTTTCCATTTCAATTTTTTTTTTACTCCTTTAATAAATTTATTTTATTTTTTTACTCCTTTAATAAATTTGATGATTTTACTTTACTTATGATACAAACTCTCTGATATTAAATTTTCAACTCCTATCCTCTCAGGCAATATTTATTTTACGTCGCCCAGAGGGTGTTTTTTTTTTTATTTGCTAGTATAAATAATGATGCTAATATTGGTAATTTAATTTCCCTAGCTTGAAGTTCTTTCTGACCATTTGGATTGAATTCTCAATGTTGTCCTTCTCAAGATAACTGACTGAGAAGCTTGAGTATTTCAACAGACATTGACTAGTTCTATCCTGATGTAATAACTCATGACTGACTAATATAATTTGTGTAATTACTAAGCAATTTCTTATCAAATAAAACCTAATAACGATGATTACTTTAATTCAATAAAATGGACCGACATTGTTCTCAAACAAAATACAAACAACGTGGCAGTCAGCAGTCTTGGTAAGAAAAATGTTATTTTTACTTCTAGTGAACTCTTTTGTTTACGCGTGTATATATATAACATTAATACCATTGGTTATACTATTCATCGAACTATTCTTCATCATTGATAGGTAAATAATAGGACAGACTGGGCTCCTTAACTTGTTTGGACAAGCAAGCTAGAAGGAAAACACAACCTACGTATATATATATATGTGGAGAAATGTAAGACAAACACGGGATGTTATGGAAACTTGATGTTTATTGTCGACGAGGCACGTTTCGGTCTCTTATTAGACCATCTTCAGGACTTGGATATAGTTCTTACTCCAATGATGGAAATTCTCAAAATGCTGAAAACGGAAGGTCGTCAGTAGGGGAGGTGTAGTTGGGGGTGGTTAGTGGATTCTTTTTCTCTTCTGGAATGGGGAGTGTCGATAATGAATGGTGGGTACCACAGGTGTAAGATTGTGGGGATTGTTAGCTAAAGTATGTGTATGTGTGTGTGTGTGTGTGTGTGTGTGTGTTTGGTGTGTCTGTTTAATTGTTTTTTTGTTTAATGTGTGATGGGAACTGGATTTGTCGTTAAGTTATATGTGTGTTGTTGGTGAGATGTTTGGTGTGATTTTTTTTTGATTTTTTGTAAGGGTAAGATTTGTTAAAGTATATATATATATATATATATATATATATATATATATATAATAAATGTAAAAATAATTTATATATATATATATATAAAAAAATATATTATATATATATATTATAAAATATATAGTATATTATATGTATATATAGTATATATAAATGGACTCTCTCGTCGATTTTCGACGCATGCGTGTTCATTCAGTGAACAACCAACATAGTGATTTGTTTATAGTGGTGGGAGGCTTGTGTAAGACATTCCACACTTTTTGGCACAGTCGAATAGGAAAGAGATTGTGCATCATGGAATGCCACGAACCGCAATACAACGACTGGACCT
>CM042146.1:16672441-16674941 GCA_023376005.1 Doryteuthis pealeii
AAAAAGAGAGAGAATGATAACAAGGACTATACCACTTGTTCGCTTTTCTCGTTATTCTGTGATAAAAATTTCTTATTACCTTCCATATACCAACAAATTCCCTGAAGATGATCTAATTTAATAGATCGAAACACTGCAGCGTCGGCCAATAAACTCACCACTTAACTCATTTAAACCTGTGTTTTTTCATTCTTTCTTAATATACTACATACCGTCGGATTCATTTCCTTTTCTTCACAAATCTGTCTTTCTATATAATTACCCAAACTCTCAACCACTGGCAGGATGTGACACGATGAGTTAAGCTAGTTTTGATTTAGAGTGTCCCTTGTAGTAGATGGGTTGCCTTAACAAAATATACAGAACATGGTCTACTCTAATATTTACCCATATTAGAGGGAATAGAGATGATGCATTTTGCTAGGGCGTCAGCGGAAAGAGAAACGCAAAAATTCTAATCCAAGTGATTGCTGGGTAGGTGATGCATTGCTTATAACTGTCACATCAAATATCTTTGTAAATATACATAAAGTAGAGCGCGTGGTGTAATGGTTAAAGTCACGGGAAATGGACTTGTCGCCCCGAGTTCAAAATCCTGGATGTGGTAATTTGCATTTCACTTAGCGCTAATACCCTTGGGAAAGGTATGAATCCTACTTTCCCTCCAGGGATAAATAGTAGGGCAGACTGGGCTTTTTTAACCATGGTTAGGCAACCGGTCTAGGAGAAGGAAAACTCTGAATTTAAACCTGTTGAACTTCGCTTAAGAAATTGACCTGTGTCACATCCTGCTCGTGCGGAGGGGTTGGTAAATATATATACATAACGTAGAGCTAGATAATTTCAACATTACATGGTCCTTTATATAAGATATACAAATCCCCACGCATATTTATGAACCTTACCACCACCGGCTGTAGTTAATTTCAGTGAAAATTTAGCAAGAGAAACGATACAGAACTCATTTAATATCGTTTTGGTAAATACACAATTTTTTTTCATATTTTGCCCTGCTTAAATGCAGAAGCATCTAATATGCTCGTGAGTCGTATGTCATCAAATAAGATAACCATAATTTATTAGATATTAGGAAGAAGGCAACTAATAACACCTTTCCAGTAGAAACGTACAGAAAAAATAAAATCAATAAAAAATGCTGGAATGGCCGTTTCGAGTTGAATATGAAAGCCATGCTACTTGAAAAGGGAGGAGAAAAAGTTTGTGTGTAGATAAATATGTACGTAGCTTACTCCGACACTAATCTGCGTATTATGATGAGGCTCCTGTTCTGGAGATATGAGGAGAGTGGAGTACCCATTCATTATCTTTACTCTTTAGAATCTACCTCATAAAAGATGCACGGGCATATAAGACGCACCCCCATTTCAGCAGGTCAGATTCAGGAAAAAAAGGGTTTTAGTGTGTTTGTTTTTTCTTAGTAACCATATGCTTCTATCAACCTTGATTATAACAATACCAGCAATAAAAATAAGGATGTATTGAGTTTAGGGTAGGTAAAAGTACTGAAAGTAAGCTTGGATAGTGAGCAGCATAGAGAAGACAAGACACACCTTGTATTCTGAAAAAAATAACGTTCTAGTCATTATTCTTTTTCAGAATACAAGGTGTGTCAAAAAAGTACCAAGTTTAAAGCTGTATTTACCAAGATAGAAATTAAGAATAAATAGATCATTGTTTTTTTTTTTGTTTTTTTTGGGGGGGCATAATTCAAGGTTTGTCAAAAGTACAACAAATCTCGATACTTTTTTGACACGCCTTGTATGCACCTATAAATGTACAATGAATACGACTCATTAAGTTCTAGGCATAAAATAATCCAAGACAGGTTGAAATGTCATTAAAATCAACCAGTCAATCCCTTTTCATTCTCCTTCAACGGATTTTCTATTTACCTACAGCGGGGATAAGTAGAACATAATATTCCTCAGTTAAAATTTGAACGTCAATCACCGAGTTCATTTGTAATGCCCATAACCATTACACAACCTGTGACACAACTATTGACAATATTCTCTCTCTTATATATACTAGCAAATATATGCACCCTCCGGGTGCAAGTATTTAAGTTTTAATATAATAAAATATCATGTTAAATTAGAAAGGCTAATGAAACTGAATAAGAATTCAGATAAAAATATTTGGAACAGAGGGGGTATGATTGAAAAATAGAACAGCTTTGAAACTAACTCTTCCATCATTTTCCCTTACTCCCGTCTTTCATTGGTAAATTTTCCTAATTTAACTATTTAGTTAAAATAGAAAGTAAAGAATAATATTACAGTTATTTCTTCTTGTTAATGGATTTCTTTTAAGATTTATCCCCGAGATGTTTGCTCATATTGATTAAGATAAAACCAAACAATTTTAAATCAATAATACTAAGCATATATTTATTAAAATCAAATTTTTGTATATCAATATGCAAATTAGCCTTCCCATTCACACTGTAATCCGCTATTTTGTTGTATATATAAATACA
>CM042146.1:16679941-16692441 GCA_023376005.1 Doryteuthis pealeii
TGAAGTATGGAGTCAACCCCGAATGTGGCAGACAGGTTAAGAGTTAAACAAATAACCAAACAACTAGAAATAGGAATAAAAGACGTGTATTACATATAAAATTAAGGATTTCAAACGTTAGTTCGTCTGCACAAATGTTTATAATTTGTAATAACTTATCTGAGTCCTGATATAGGGTATTATCGGAGCCCTTGCTACGGCCTTCTGTAGGTTCGGATATGATAGACGTTCTGTTTGATGTCCGACTCCGATATTGGGTGTTGAGGAAGAGGAGCGACCCTTATTTTAGGTCTGTTCCCTTTGAAAGCTGGATCAGAAGAGACCGAGTTCGCTTATTCGGCTTTGCCGCCAAAGTATGCTGGCTCGTGATTGGTTGGTTCGAAACAGAGGCTCGTAGACAAGGACCCCAGAATTCTCAATACTATCGAATAATGTGAAAATGTACGGTTGTCCATATCGGCGATTACGTAGTTAACTAACCACGTATTTGAGCTATTGATTGGCTGTGGTTTAATCCACGTGACCATGCTGAGTCTACGTTTGTTTTTGGTTTGTCATAATTCATGATGAAAAATGAATTTCATATGATGAATACCTAGAGACAATCTGTGCAAAAATGAGTGAATAAGAAATGAAAACATCATCCCTGTATGGTTATGAAGTATGAAGGAAATCATTTCTATTACTAATAGGATAATTTGATACATCATAGATTCCTTTAAAATAGCCAAACAATTAGTTCACATTGATATATAGACCAGCTTGAAATTGTGCATTCAAAACAGGAAACAATAACCAGTTTGATGAAGAGAAAGGATATTATTTTGCTGCATGATAACTTGATGTAAAATGAATTTACAGTACACTGCCTGCTCACATGACCTCTTCTCAACAGATAACCAACTATAATCACAAAGGGATTACAGTTGTTTATCTGTATGGAGGATGTGTGCTAGATGAACTTTAATGGCATACCAACATGTCTGGAGTTATTTTATGCCTAGATGTTAGGAAATAATGTACGTTACATATCTATATTTACACTTTTGTAATTAACGGTTTTAATAAGTTAGCATTGTTGGAGAACGTGTTGAGGACTTGTATGGTTGTAAGAGTTATGTCCCTTACACCAAGCATAAATACAAATAGGGATGACCTTATTTAGAACATCACTTCTAACTACCAATGCATCATAAACAAGACCGTTGGTCTCAAAATAATTCAATGGATAAAAACACATAAGAATTACATATTTAGAAAGATTATTCTATTTTCGTTCCAACCATATACATATTTTAAAGTTTGGACCAGAAATACGTGAGAAATTGCGATTTAAACCGATTAAGGTTGGAATTTGTCAATGTCCACCACGTTACGTTTAGGTCATCATAACAAACACTGATATTTTGAACTCAATGTGTATCAAGAAGAGACATTGTATAGGTTTGGAAATCAGAAAATAAACCACCGTAGCTGTGTTGCATAGCGCCTTCTTTACCGGCACTAAATAGGTATATGTTATATACTTCTCTTACTTCTTACTCTGTCGTCTATTCTTCTCTGGCCGTCTTTGCTTGTGATCGTCTATCATCTATCTTGGTCTGGTATATCTTCTAAGGTCTCGTCTGGTCTTCTATTGAGGATTCCGGGTCTGGTTTCCGTTGGGGATCTCTCGTTATCAGAAGCCTTGTGTCATTGTTAGTTTTTAGTCATAAACACAAGACTTTGATTTATGTTGATGTTACTTTATTCATAAATCCCCAGACCAGACAATGCGCGCGGATCCTTACACCTTGCTTGCTCGGCTTCTAAGTTCTAACTGACTAAGTTACTTACTTAGTATCCTTAAACCGGAAGAGGGCTTCTATGGGGTTCTCACGGTCTATCCCCAGAAAGCAAAGTAAGAGTGAGGTCAAACCCTGTCACTCACTCTCAAGGCCATCAGCTGTACTGATCGCCATAAGGATTTCTACAATACCTTAAAAATCTATTAGGGATCCAATAATTATGTAACAGCTGTAGTGCCGTCTGATACCAACGTCTGAAAATTAAACCTTAACTGCTACACCGCAATTACTTATCTCGCTTTCTACCTATTTACCTATCCAACATACTCACAGAAATCATTCTGATTATTATTTTTTTACTTTCTAAGAAAGGAACTTTAAACTCTTTCTTTTTATCTGTGTATGATGTATTTACAAAAGTGTATAGTCAAACAACCTCGCCTTCCTGCTTCGAGAACGTTGCTATATAAATTGACAAAAGTTGGGAATTTTCATATTAGATTTTGCTCATTTTCATAGATGGATTCACAAATCTTTAATTTACAAAAAGAAAAAAGAAAGGAACAATGTTTAATAACATGCTTTTCAATTAAAAAAAAAGATTGTGTCGCTTATAATCTTAAAAAAAAAACCGCTTCCTTTATTGTTCTCCTCTCCCTTCTGCTAATAGATTAGATAGGGTTATTTTGCTTGACTAAAAAAAAAGAAAACTGACCGATAAAGAACTCTCTCTCTCTCCCTCTCCCTCTCCCTCTCCCCCCCTCTCTCTCTCTCTCTCTTTCTCTTTCTCTCTTTCTCTCTCTCTCTCTCTCTCTCTCTGTCTGTCTGTCTGTCTGTCTGTCTCTGTCTCTTTGTCTCCCTGTCTCTGTCTTTGTGTCTGTCTGTCTGTCTGTCTGTCTCTGTCTCTGTCTCTCTCTCTATTTTGCATTCTTGACCGACAAATACATTTCTTAGTAAAATAAATGTCGGTGTCCATTACATTTTGTCACCAAGAAAAAAAAAAGATATGAAGAAACAACGTCAAACTCAAACCAAACGCTATATCAACAATCCTGTCCCGTGGCAATCATAAAAGCGACCTTTGCTCGACACGAGAAAATAATTTGTTTGTGTACAAAAAACGAGTAGTCCTTACCGTGATGAAAACCTGTGTGCATGACACGAACTTTAAAAACATCCCGTGCCTTAGAATATAGTAGCAGTGAACTATATTATTGACTGACAGTTCACAGAAAACAAAAAGGGAAACTCCGCCCTGTCGGCTGGGGCGTTAGAATGCACCGACTGCACCTCTGCAGAGGGGTAAGAATCCCCCAATAGGGCCACCTGTTGGCCGTGGTGGCGACCTGTGATGCTTAAGGATAGAGCCCAGGTGGATGAGCAGTTCATGACGTGCAATACTCCATTTTGGCCCTATCTTGGGCTAGACGGCGGTCGGAGAGGCCCCTCCGATCAATCGGCTGGTCACGTCAAGCCCTAGCACCTATATGATTTTCCCAACCCTATTGCCCTTATGGCAAGCCCCACCCCTTTTATCATATGGGTGCTAGAAGGCGGTGGCAGAGGGGCTACATGTCCTGGGAATGACGTTAAACTCTATCTGATGGTGAGGTTCCAGTTTTGGAGGTTTGGGGAATGTGGAGCACCCCTTCATCACCATTGCTTCCTGGTCCACTCTGACCCGGAGTGGTAGTACTTGTTAGGGTCCCATCTATGGGTTAAATAGAAAAATGTATTCATAAAAAAATTGTATTATCCATTAAGAATTGATTTATTTCAAATCTTTATCGGCATTAAATGACCCACTGAGGTTGATATGCCGTAAAACAAAACAAACCAAACCAAAAAGGGAAACTCTCAACCCAAATGCGTCTTGAGAGTTACCTCCTTATATACATCTGAGAGTTCCCTTAGTGTCCTGGCTTGTGCACATCACGTATCCCTTTGTATTGGTACACTCTGCTACACACCCTTCACAGGTGATTGCGTTACACTCTCAACTAGGGCTTATTTTAAGGAGAGGGTTTGCCTTAAAGCAGCCTGAAAAATAAGGCTATGTCTGATTTTGCTGGTAAATCTTATTTTCAGGGAAAATAGCATTAAACCCCAATGTTTTGGTGAAATATCGTCATCAACATCATGTCTCATCAGCAGCACGGACATCCATGACAACCTCTCTCCAACCGTCCCTATCGCTCATTGTCATGGGCAAGTCCTCCACGCAGCATCAACTATCTGCACAGACCTTGTCTATGTCGGCCTTTGTTGGACTAGCATGTCCATGTGCTGGTTTCCACAGGAGGACGTCACTTATGAGTTCATCCTTACTTCTCCAGCAGTGTCCAGTATGTCTTCTCCGTTTTACTGGGATGGTTTGTGTGATGGGTGCAGGTAGCCGTAGAGCTGCTTCCTTGTCCGGTTGAAATTATTCGTATTCGATAGAACCGTCTACAAAAACCAAAAGGAATCTCTTAATAAAACAACTATAAAAATAAAAGTAATTGGTAATTTGCTTGAAGCATTGTTAAGTATGTTACAATATATTAAAATTTGAAGGCAATACAATGCGTATAAAAATAAAAACAAGAAGATGCTGTTTTTTTTGAAAATCAGAAATGGACTTGCTTAAGTTTGTTTTTTTAAAGCACGTCCATTTCTGATTTTCGTCTCTGAAGATAAAGTTTCTTTGAAATCGATGAGACAAAAAACAACATATTTTTGTTTTTCTTTTTTATACGCATTGTATTGCCTTCAAATTTTAATATATTGTAACTATGAAAATGCTGTTATGAATGTACAATGAACACGATTCTCTACCTGCTAGGTACAAAATAACCCTAAAGGTTTGACCTGCTTTTAAAACCAATCAACCAACTCAACCAACTCAAGAAGTAACATTTTTCTCTCATGTTGCTTTCTTCTGCGAGTGAAGATAGAGAAATATTTTTTTTCTTTACATCGAACCAATTGGTGAGGTGATATCTTAGATCAAAAATCAGAATACGACACGCCACCGTTTACTTGTCTAACCAGCGGTACTTTGTTTATCAACTTCCTTCACCTTTTTCTGGTTTCATACGTGTCATCTATATTACATACGCATAAAAGAAAAAAAAAGAAGCAAGTACTGTTATTCATGACTTGACCCTGGGTGGTAGAATCTGTCTAAACATAAATATACGCCTACGATATTATACGGCTTTACATGACCTCTGATATCTCAACTTGCCACCGACATATCTAAAATACACTACAGAACTGAATTATTTACTTTATTCATATTTGCTGTCTGAACTAACTTCTCAATCACGTCTTAATCATAAATCCAATATATTTTTGAAAATTTGATTTTTTTCCTTATTTTTCGCATATAATTGAATATTGCAAGATTTTACATATTTGTTTTAGATTTGGCGTTACACATTAAGCTCGGAAAGAAGTTTTCACCCAAGAAAGTAAATATCACGCATTTTATGAGCAAGGTCAGGATTTGAGGTCCAATTTGTAAGGACCCCTACTAGAAAATGAGTCGTATACCAAATAACAAGACATGGTTTGAATTAACAAGCATATCAAGTCTTTATAAGGCTTGCTGTTACCCAGACTTCACGAAATGACAACCAGCTAACGCGCGTGTAAATAATTTACAAGGATTATTGTAGCAGAAATAATCTTGTTTACTACCAGGACCTGTGGATATACTAAAGTATGGTGTTGCATAGCGCCTTCTTTACCGGCACTAAATAGGTATATGTTATATACTGGTCTTTTCACGTTACCAAATCAGCATATAACCTTATATACCTTTCTTTAATTCTTACTCTATCGTCTATTCTTCTGGTCGGCTTTAGTTCTGATCGTCTATCATCTATCTTGGTCTGATATATCTTCTAAGGTCTCGTCTGGTCTTCTATTGAGGATTCCGGGCCTGGTTTCTGTTGGTAGGGATTTCTTGTTATCAGAAGCCCTGTGTCATTGTTTGTTTTTAGTAATAAACACAAGACTTCGATTTATGTTGATGTTACTTTAATAATAAATCCCCAGACCAGAGAATGCGCGCGGATCCTTACATCTTGCTAGCTCGGCTTCTAAGTTCTAACTGACTAACTGAGTTGCTTACTCCTTAAACCGGAAGGGTCTTCTATTGACTTCCGGTTGGTATTTTAATCATTAACATGTGTGATGTTTACTAAAGAGCTATTACTATAGTTCAATATGTAAAAATTGTAATAATATTGATTTAACACTCTCTCGCACTTTTTTCTTCTTTCTTTCCTTTTTTTTCATCGTTTAATTATATTCGATTGATTTTTTGGTTTGTTTGGTTTGTTTTGTTTTACGGCATATAAACCTCAGTGGGTTATTTAATGTCGATAAAGTTTTGGAATAAATCAATTCTTAATGGATAATACAATTTTTTTATAAATACATTTTTCTATTTAACCCATAGATGGGACCCAAACAGGTACTACCACTCCAGGTCAGAATGGACCAGGGAGCAATGGTGATAAAGGGGTGCTCCACATTCTCCAAACCTCCAAAACTGGAACCTCACCATCAGATAGAGTTTAACGTCATTCCTAGGACATGTAGACCCGCATCCACCGCCTTCTAGAATCCATATTATAAAAAGGGGCGGGGCTTGCCATAAGGGCAATAGGGTTGGGAAAATCATATAGGTGCTAGGGCTTGACGTGACCAGCCCAAGATAGGGCCAAAGTGGAGTATTGTATGTCATGAACTGCTCATCCATCTGGGCTCTATCCTTAAGCATCACGGGTGGCCACTCACGGCCAACAGGTGGCCCCACTGGAGGAGTCTTACCCCTCTGCAGAGGTGCAGTCGGTGCATTCTAACGCCCCAGCCGACAGGGCGGATATTCGATTGAAACAGATTCTATCTTTTCCTAACGCACTATCCTTTTTGGTTTTTTTCTTATTATATTTTATTTGTATAGCATATACCCTTTTTTCTCTTTCTTTTTTATAATGCAAACGGAATGGTCCATTATTTAGCTTACGTGACGACACCCATAAGAAATAAGAATTGTGTGGATAATCAACACCAGATAATTGGGATTGATATTTTTGCATTTCATCTTGGGCGATTTGGACGGTTTCATTTTTAACTTGAGGGTGTTGCAAGATGAAAACGGCAGTACAATTAAGGGATACGAGTATTGATATATAGATGCCTACATATCACTCTCTAAAAACACTCCTCAAGTCTTAATTTAGAGTATTTCTGCTCCCAATCAGATTGTCCTAAAATCTTGAAAGCACAGCCTAATTTACGATTTTATTCGGATCTGGTGGGGAGAAAAGACATTTATCCATACCTTTTTTCAATATATGTATAGCGCTAATACCCTTGGGAAAGGTATGAATCCATATATTCTCCCTCCAGCTATGGGTTAAATAGTAGGGCAGACTGGGCTCTTTAACCTGGGGTAGGTAACCAGTCTAGGAGAGGGATAACTCTGAATTCAAAATTCCTGAGGTCAGTCGTTGATTGGTTTCGTGGTATTCCTTGATGCACCAATTCTTTCCTATCGCTTGTGCCAAAAAGTGTGGAATGGTCCTACACAAGCCTTCACCACTATAAACAAATCACTGTGTTGGTTGTTCATTAGATAAACACTCATGCGTCGAAAATCGACGAGAGAGTCCATTTTTTATATATATATATATATATATATATATATAATATATATATATATATATATAAATTTGAAAAACGAAGTGTTCCAAAATAAGATGAATTTATTTGTCGACATTTAAACGTTTCGGTTTATTAAAACCTTCATCAGGATAGATTATGGGGTGAAGAAATTGATGGATGTTTTGTTTGTGTCAGAAGTTCATCGAGAAAACATCCATCAATTTCTACACCCTATAATCTATCCTGATGAAGGTTTAAATAAACCGAAACGTTTAAATATCGATAAATAAATCCATCTTTTTTTGGAACACTTCGTTTTTCAAATTTCTTAATATTGTTGGATTTATTTCCATATTTACTCCCATATATATATATATATATATATATATATATATATATATATATATATATATATATATATATATATAACGAAATAGTCCATTATTTAGCTGAGGTTATGACACTCATAAGAGTTCGGTGGATAAGCAATACCAGATGATCGGGATTTATATTTTTGTATTTGATCCTGAACGATTTGGATGGTCTTACTTTTAACTTGAGGGTGTTGCAAGATGATTATAATCGTACCATTAAGGAACACCACTATTGATATCTATTAATAATGGAGATTTTTCTATGTAACAAAAACTACGTCACTGCTTAAGTCACTCTGCCTAAAATAGGCATAAATAGAATACACTCAAAATTGAGTATGCAATGTTAGACCGTCCTCATTGGTTTTTTAAAACAAGTTTTAATAAATACATACCTGGTATTATCTATCTATCTATCTATCTATCTATCTATCTATATATATATATATATATATATATATATATATAATATATATATATATATATTTGTTTATTTATCTTAATATATATTTAAAGTTATCAGAACTAAGTTTCCATTTCAATTTTTTTTTTTTACTCCTTTAATAAATTTATTTTATTTTTTACTCCTTTAATAAATTTGATGATTTTACTTTACTTATGATACAAACTCTCTGATATTAAATTTTCAACTCCTATCCTCTCAGGCAATATTTATTTTACGTCGCCCAGAGGGTGTTTTTTTTATTTTGCTAGTATAAATAATGATGCTAATATTGGTAATTTAATTTCCCTAGCTTGAAGTTCTTTCTGACCATTTGGATTGAATTCTCAATGTTGTCCTTCTCAAGATAACTGACTGAGAAGCTTGAGTATTTCAACAGACATTGACTAGTTCTATCCTGATGTAATAACTCATGACTGACTAATATAATTTGTGTAATTACTAAGCAATTTCTTATCAAATAAAACCTAATAACGATGATTACTTTAATTCAATAAAATGGACCGACATTGTTCTCAAACAAAATACAAACAACGTGGCAGTCAGCAGTCTTGGTAAGAAAAATGTTATTTTTACTTCTAGTGGAACTCTTTGTTTACGCGTGTATATATATAACATTAATACCATTGGTTATACTATTCATCGAACTATTCTTCATCCATTGATAGGTAAATAATAGGACAGACTGGGCTCCTTAACTTGTTTGGACAAGCAAGCTAGAAGGAAAACACAACCTACGTATATATATATATGTGGAGAAATGTAGACAAACACGGGATGTTATGGAAACTTGATGTTTATTGTCGACGAGGCAACGTTTCGGTCTCTTATTAGACCATCTTCAGGACTTGGATATAGTTCTTACTCCAATGATGGAAATTCTCAAAATGCTGAAAACGGAAGGTCGTCAGTAGGGGGAGGTGTAGTTGGGGGTGGTTAGTGGATTCTTTTTCTCTCTGGAATGGGGAGTGTCGAAATAATGAATGGTGGTACCACAGGTGTAAGATTGTGGGGATTTGTTAGCTAAGTATGTGTATGTGTGTGTGTGTGTGTGTGTGTGTGTGTGTGTGTGTGTGTTTGTGTGTCTGTTTAATTGTTTTTTTGTTTATGTGTGATTGGGAACTGGATTTGTCGTTAAGTTATATGTGTGTTGTTGGTATGTTGGTGTGATTTTTTTTTGATTTTTTTGTAAGGGTAAGATTTGTTAAAGTATATATATATATATATATATATATATATATATAATATATATATATATATATAATGTAATATATTTATATAATATATATATATATATATATATAATATAAATATATTCATATATAAATGGACTCTCTCGTCGATTTTCGACGCATTAGTGTTCATCCAGTGAACAACCAGCACAGTGATTTGTTTATAGTGGTGAAGGCTTGTGTAGGACCATTCACACTTTTTGACACAGTCGATAGGAAAGAATTGGTGCATCAGGGAATGTCACGAACCCAATCGACGACTGACCTCAGGAATTATGAATTCAGAGTTATCCCTCTCCTAGACTGGTTACCTACCCAAGGTTAAAAAGCCCAGTCTGCCCTACTATTTAACCCATAGCTGGAGGGAGAATATATGGATTCATACCTTTCCCAAGGGTATTAGCGCTATGTGAAATGCCAACAGCTTCGTCTAGGAATTGATCTCGAACCGACGAGTCCATTTTCCACGATTCTAACCACTAGCCCATGCGCCTCCATATATATTAGTGTGCGTATGTATATGTTTGTGTGTCAGTGCAGTGTCTGTCTATCTGTCTGTCTCTCTCTGTCTCTGTCTCTGTCTCTCTCTCTCTCTTTCTCTCTCACCCTGTGTGTGTGAGTACAAAATTACCCCCCCTGAGAGTTGAATTCTGAGATTTTCTTTTTCTATAATAAAAACCAAGTCTGCCTGACTATTTTTCCCATAACCGGAGGAATAATTGTTGGATACATATCTTTATGAATGGTAATAGCGTTAGTCTTTCCCTACTATTTTGCTTAGAGAAACGAGATGAGTTCATGCCTTCACCAAGGGCGTTAGCGCGAAGTTAAATACAACCGCTTTCAGAATTTGAACTAGAGGTGCCGTGTCTGTTTCATACAACGATAACCATTACACACCACCTGTCTCCACTGTATGCGTCGGTATATGTGTATGTGTCAATGCCCATGCACTTAGTGGTTTCTTTTTACTTATCTATGTTTCATTAGATCTTTTGTTTGCTAGTTTTGGCGAACACCTCAATGTTTGGAAAGAAACCGGCACATTTGGTCAACATTGCTGGAACGTTTACCTAGTTGCGTTATAGAATGCACTAAGCACTCTTTCCGAGATTACTTCGAAACAAAAATCAAAAATAAAATAAAAAAAAGGGTGAAAAAAAAAAAGGAAAAAAAAAAAGAACCTTCAATAAACAAAGCACAAGAAGTTATCGCATCCATTGTTCAGACACATAAAATGTAACACGAAAAAAATATTTAAGAAATATATTAATCAATATATTTTATCATTCTGAATAGTAACGTTGGGGAAAAAAAACTTCCGCAAACATGATCCAGAATAGAAATAAAAATAATAAATATATATATATATAATATATATATATATATATATAATATATATATATATATATATATATATATATATATATAAAACTTCCGCAAACATGGTCCAGAATACAAATAAAAATCCAGAATACAAATAATATATAATATATATATATATATATATATATATATATATATATATATATATAAACCTGCGAATTTGTCGGGGAAAAATCAGTGTTTTTAGGGAAAAGTTAGCCACGTTCGAAATATAAAACGCCATGTCTATTCTGCCAATGAAGATATTATGTTGAGATGGACAGTGGATCTGGACACTCTAATGGAATCCGTTTGGACGGTGACCGGCCACTCTCTCGCTCTTTGGATAAATTTCATTAGGTGAGTGCTGGTACATTGGAAAACCTGTCCGTTGCTAATGAGTCTCCAATTTAAGATATGTTGACTCTGTGATGGCAGATGCTGCTTTAATATCCGTGGAAAGTTCAAAGAGTTCAGAGGAGTGCTGCACAAAATTACATGGAAAATGATTGCGATGCATAAATAGACAGCGAAAAATAAAATGTACTGTTGAATCAAATGTCTTCTTAGGTGAAAAATTCAAAAGACATTTATGTCTGTATTTTTACGATGAGGCTTGATTTGAATAATTTTGATATTTCTGACTGTTAATTAAGACTGGTAAATTTATAAATATAATATATATTTATAATTTTTTTATAATATATTTATAATATTTTTATTTATAATTTTTATTTATTTATAACTAAAAAATTTAATAATATATATTAATATATATTTTTATTTATAATTTTTATTTATTTATAATTAAAAACATTCTTTTTATTTATTTATAATTTTTATAATATCTTATTATAATGGAGATTGTGTGTTTTTCTGTCTGTAACCGAAACTATATTCCTACTCAAATCATAATTCTCTTAGTTATTGACATCACATTCTCCATGATTTTATTTTTATCTAAACCTCAATTATTAATAAAATTGTCTTACATTATTAATACTGTTAACTATGTCTACATACTGACAACATGCAATTATATTTATATATACAACAAAATAGAGGTTTACAGTGTGAACGGGAAGGCTAATTTGCATATTAATATTAAAAAATCGAATTTAATAAATATGTGCTTAGTATTATTGATTTCTAACTGTTTGGTTTTATTTTAATGAATATAAGCAAAAATCTCTTCAATAAATCTTAAATGAAATCGATTAACAAGATAAAATAACTGTCATTTTATTCTTTACTTCCTCTTATAATTAAATACTTAAATTAGAAAAAATAACAATGAAAGACGGCAGTGATGGAAGAGTAAGTTTCAGTTGTTCCATTTTTTATTATACTCCCTCTGATTCAAATCTTTTATTATACTCCCTCTGTTTCAAATCTTTTTATCTGTATTCTTATTTAGTTTCATTAGCCTTTCTAATTTAATACAATATTTTATTACATTAAAACTTAAATACTTGCACCCGGAGGGTGCATATATTTGCTAGTATTTATAATATTTATGAAAATAATAATATATTTTATAAAAATAAAATATATTGTGGAATCAAATGTCTTCTTAGCTGAAAAATTCAAAAGACATTTATGTCTGTATTTTTACGAT
>CM042146.1:16697441-16717441 GCA_023376005.1 Doryteuthis pealeii
ACGATATATTTATCTAGTTTTGGAAAAATTAAATATTAACAAATGATATGAGGTTTAAGTATTATATCCAAAAAAATTATCTCCTACTAGATATTTCCATACCAATAAATGGAAACAAAATGAAAAATTGCTCGTTTTATGTCACTATTCCATTATTTGAAATTTTACGAATATTCCAATAGTTGAAATGTTACGATATTTGTCGCCATTTTTAGGCTGCATGTGAGAGCACTTTACATTGGAGATTCTTGGTGTTCCTTAATGCTTAGCTATAATCCTTTGGTTGTTCCTTGGTTTTCCTTAGTATTGGGTAGAATCCTTTGGTTGATCCTTAGTGTTGGGTAGAATCCTTTGGTTGTTCCTTAGTGTTGGGTAGAATCCTTTGTTTTTTCCTTGGTGTTCCTTAGTGTTGGGTAGAATCCTTTTGTTGTTCATTGGTGTTCCTTAGTGTTGGGTAGAATCCTTTGGTTTTTCGTTGGTGTTCCTTTTGTTGGGTAGAATCCTTTGGTTGTTCGTTTGTGTTCCTTAGTGTTGGGTAGAATCCTTTGGTTGTTCGTTTGTGTTCCTTAGTGTTGGGTAGAATCCTTTGGTTGAGCAGAGTCCTTGGTTGCAGATCCGTTCGTGCGCGACGAATACGTGCAATTAAATGGCTTTCAAGATCGGGGATTAAATAGTTAATTAACCACGTATTCGACTTGATGATTAGCTGGCTTTAATCCACGTGCCTATACAGTTTATAAGTTTAAGTAATGGAATTTAGCAAACCTTATATCAAAATATTTCAACAAGTGTCCTGGGTATGACACTAAACTGGATCTTATGTTGAGGCTCCAGTTCTGGAGCTATATAGAGTTTGGGGATACCATTTCATTGCCATTACTGATCTCAAGCAAAAAATACACTGGAACCGAAGATTAGAAACATAGATTGTTCTCAAGATAACAAATGTGTTTACTGTTATTATTTATTTGGCATTGCTTAGTATATTATAATTTCGTGGCCATTTAATGTTGATTATGAGCAAATGAACGAATGGATCATTCTTGATTTCTCTAAATACCAACTCTCTTGGACACTGTTTCAGTTGTGCTTAGGTAGTTGCTGTTATTCAAACCAACAGTAGACTGACTTCAATACCCTCATAGACTGGTTGTCGTATCAAGCTAAAAAAACAAAACAAAAAACAATCTGGTCTACTACTTATCCATAACAGTGGGGATGGATTGATTCATGCCTTTCTCTAGGGAATTAACGTAAAGTGATATTAAAACCGTTTCATCTATGATTTAAACTTGCCTTGCTGATTCCATTTCCTACGTCGATAACCGTTACGTGAAGTGGGCTACATTAACTTAATTATGTTACAAGAGTAAATCCGAGAAAAAAAAATGATCCTATTGGGGGAGATTTTAAGGCTGAAAATGTTCTTACCTAGAAAAATCACCATTCCTATACCTGCCTTGTATTTCTTTTCTAAGAATAGAAGTCAAGAATAATTGGATAGAAGAAAATGTTCTCGAGCAAAGAAAAGACTGGAACCGAAGATTAGAAACATAGATTGTACTCAAGATAACAAATGTGTTTACTGTTATTATTTATTTGGCATTGCTTAGTGTTATTATAATTTCGTGGTCATTTTTAGGCTTCAAGTGAGAACAGTTTATAATGAAGAACCCTTGTGTTAAGCAGAGGCTGATATTTAGTGAAAAATCCTTTTGTTCTTCCTTGGTGCTCCTAAGTGTTGGGGATAATATTTTGGTTGTTTCTTGGTGTCCCCTAGTTTCGGGTAGAATCCTTTGGTTGCAAATCCGTTCGTGCGTGATGAATGCGTGCAATTAAATGGCTTTCAAGATCGGCGATTAAATAATTAACTGACCACTTATTCGAGTTGATGATTGGCTGGCTTTAATCTAGGGGCCCATACAGTATATAAGTTTAAATAGTGGACTTTATAAAAATATTTCAACAAGTGCCCTGGGTATGACACTAAACTGGATCGTATGTTGAGGCTCCAGTTCTGGGAGCTTTATAGAGTTTGGGGATACCATTTCATTGCCATTACTTATCTCAAGCAAAGAAAACACTGGAACCGAAGATTAGAAACATAGATTGTTCTCAAGATGAAAAATGTGTTTACTGTTATTATTTATTTGGCATTGCTTAGTGTTATTATAATTTCGTGGAAGTTTTTAGGCTTCAAGTGAGAACAGTTTATAATGAAGAACCCTTGTGTTAAGCAGAGGCTGATATTTAGTGAAAAATCCTTTGGTTGTTCCTTGGTGCTCCTAAGTGTTGGGTAGAATATTTTGGTTGTTTCTTGGTGTTCCTTAGTGTTGGGTAGAATTCTTTGGTTGAGTAGAGTCCTTGGTTGCAGATCCGTTCGTGCGTGATGAATATGTGCAATTAAACGGCTTTCATGATCGGTGATTAAATAGTTAATTAACCACGTATTCGAGTTGTTTATTGGCTGACTTTAATCCACGTTCCCACGCAAGGTCTATAAGTGTAAGTGGTAGACTACAGTACACCTTTTATTACAAAAAATATTCCAACACCTCTAAAATATTTCGTTTGATACGATTTAAATGCGTTCCGTCGTCTTTCTGATAATGTTTACTGTATGTACACATATCACACCGGAAATGAAATAATACAACTATCAATAAAAAGAAGCGCACATTAGAATCTTTAAACGTAATATGTCAACCGGTCTCGGAGAAAGAAGGACCGGTTTTGCTCAGCCATGAGAGCATCCGCCCAGTATTCGCCATGTCCCTGGTTCGGTACCGCTCTCTGCTAACTCAGCGCATGAGTAGCACAGACTGGGTAATCTGATCTATGCGGTAAAGTGAGCAGCTGACTGTGAGTGTCACTCCACCTCAGCACAAAAAAATCTCCCTGGTCTAGCGCTAGTGAAAAAGATAGACTCCCTCGCTGTCCGGCTAATACCGACAATAGGCCACTTTACTCACTTTAAACTTAAATTTACCTAGTGGAAATGCTGTTCGTGCATATGTATGGCTAAATACATACTCGTATCTTACCATTTACATGAACTTTCAGTTTAGAATGTGAGAAAAAGTCGTATGAATCTAATTCTAGGAGTACTGAGTGTGTTGCCAAGGAAATTCCTGTGTTTTATCAAAAACAACTGCTCAAAAAGTGCTAGTCCTCGGTTGTTTTTAAAATCAAGTCCGACTCATGTAGATTTTCTTCAGCTTACACTTATTAATATGTTAGTGTACAAATCTTTATGTTTTTGTAGCGAGATGGTGAAGGTCCTGAGTTTTGCGAGGACTACTATTAGAAAAGAGAGGAAGAAGAAATAAGAGATAGCAAAGTTTTTTTTTTAAAGTGATGAACACAAAACGGTTTGTCGGGAATTTGACCGGAGTGTGACCCCCCGAATGGAGAATTGAAAGCCAACCGGAAGTTTCAGGTGTTGGCCGGAACTGGAAGTCACGCGGTCACGAGGAACGACGAAGAAAAAGACAGGCCTCTATTTGATATCGGACAGCGTAGAGTACGGACGGGCTTCTGGTCCCTAGTGTGGGATTACAGTAATTTAACAGTATCCCCTCTCTTTCTTTCTCTCTGCCTTTCCTCCTCTCCGACACAGCCCACGAGACCAGCCCGAAAATAAAAGCTAAGCAGCTTGTGACGATATATTTATCGCGTTGTACTTTTTTTTTAATCGACAAGATGACCGCCACGTGCCGAACACCTTTTTAGTGTCATGAATTTGGAAATACGTTGACTAGACCCGCTATACAACATATATCGCTTTTGGTACTGTGACCATATATCTTTTTAGAACGTTATATATATCCGTTTTGGTAACGTGAATGTATCACCACGTTACATTTTTATTCAAACATAACGTTTTAGAATTAAAGAAAAAGAGATAAAACTACTGCATATTTTCGGGGTGTGTTTACTATACCAATCATCGTCGTATGAAATGGAATTAGTAAACCGAGTTCAATTCCTGAACGAGGCTGTTTGCAATTTATTTGGTTCTTGGTTAAGACATAATCCCTTTTACTTCTCCACAATCATCTTTATCATGTTGTACTGATCATATCAATTAATCAATCAATTAATCAATCAACCAACCTGTCTATCTATTTATCTATCTATTTTTTATTTTGTACTTGTAAACTCTACCGGTGTGGAACCCCCTCCCCCAGATAATTCAGTTTTTCAAAATGAAATAAAAATTCAAATTGACAACTAGGGAGAAAAAAAAATTTTCAATTAAAAATCTATCTATCTATCTATCTATCTATCTATTTTATTTTTATTTTTTACTTCTAAACTCTATCGGTGTGGAAAAAATCCCAGATTATTCAGTTAAAAAAAATTCAAACTGATATCTGGGGAAATTTCTTTTTAATTTGAAATCTCTCTCTCTCTCTCTCTCTCTCTCTCTCTCTCTCTCTCTCTCTCTCTCTCTATCTATCTATCTATCTATGTCTGTTCATATCTATCTATCTATCTATCTATCTATGTCTTTCGGATCTATCTATCTCAAAATTTTGCACATGTCAATCTGTGTGTTCTAGCCTTTCTGTCTCAATCGTTTCATATATTCTTTTACTACTCTGATACTTTGGGTTTTTTAGTCTTGCTTTGGTAACCAATATATGAGAAGGAGAAGTTTTAATTTAAATCTAATGTACTACGCTGAGAATTTGATCCTGTGTCATATACTCTATGTGCCGGAAGGATAAGGCAAATATATATTTTTGATAACACCGTGTAGAGAGAAAAATGGAATTGATTACTTTCTAGGCTTAGCATATTTCTGCGCAAATGTAAGTTGTCTAGTTTGGAAGAGCAGCAGCTGACTGCGTTATTAATTATGCCAGATTAGACATCAAATGGACATATGCAGGAGTAATTTGGTACATGTTATTTGGAACTAATATATATATATATATATATATATATATATATAATCCAAAAGTTCAGAGGAGAAATCTTCCTTACGACATAGGAGTTTTTTTAAACAACCTGTCGCAGTTTGAGAGCTCAATGTGAGTCACAGAGCACATTTATAAGTAAAGAAATAACAAAAGACTTAGAGATTTTGCATTATAGCCTATTTCGGGAGCTTAGACAAAGTGTCTAATTCTAATGAGCTGGGAGAATTAGACACTTTGTCTAAGCTCCCGAAATAGGCTATAATGCAAAATCTCTAAGTATTTTGTTATTTCTTTACTTATATATATATATAATATATATATATATATATATATATATATATGTGTGTGTGTGTGTGTATGTGTGTGTGTGTGTGTGTGTGTGGAAGCGCGTGGTGTAATGGTTAAAGTCGTGGGAAATGGACTCGTCGCCCAGAGTCCAAATCCTGTACTAGGTAATTTCATTTCACTAAGCGCTAATACCCTTGGGAAAGATAAGAATCCTACTCTCCCTGCAGCTGTGGATATATAGTAGGATATTCTGGGCTCTTTAACCCTAGTTAGGCAACCGGTCTACGAGATGGAAAACACTGAATTAAGAAACTGACCTAGTGTCACATCCTGTTCGTGCGGTTGAATAAGAGAATTC
This sequence comes from Doryteuthis pealeii, assembly GCA_023376005.1. Taxonomy (NCBI): domain Eukaryota; kingdom Metazoa; phylum Mollusca; class Cephalopoda; order Myopsida; family Loliginidae; genus Doryteuthis; species Doryteuthis pealeii. The sequence goes on from CM042146.1 coordinate 16,703,016, forward strand.
GTCTCGAACTTGGAATATGTCTTCCTTTTTCAAAAACTGTTACAATAAGAGATACATGATTCGGTGATCGAGATAAGTGTGGCGGAAGTGCTCATATTTGAAACTACCGCATAACTTTTTTGCAACATCAAGGTTTTCGTTTTGAATTCATATCACTTTCGTCTCCACTCTTGATAGTACGGAGTATAAACAAGCTCTGAAGATGATTTTTATAAAATCGAAATATTGTTCAATATTAGCTATGAATATGTTTTAAATGTTTTCACTTTAACAGCATTTTCTGGTGTTTTCATACCCTTTTATCTAAACTCATACCGTCGGATTCATTTCCTTTCTTTTAACTTATATATATATATATATATATATATATATATATATAGAGAGAGAGAGAGAGAGAGAGAGAGAGAGAGAGAGATGATGGAACTTCGAAGTGCTGAAAGTACTCGGGACCTGAACTTTGGTGGACTAATCCACAAATTTCACCCAAATATTAAAAAGTTGGCCAGAAAACTCGAAAAGATAAAAAGTAAAATTGTTTCTTTTGTTTAATTCAACATACATAAATGAAAAAAATTCTGCCCAAATACACACACACATATATATATATATATATATAATATATATATATATATATATATCTGTGTGTGTGTGTGTGTGTATGGGTGTGTGTATGTGTTTTGTGTGTATGTGTGTTGTGTGTGTTTATGTGTGTGGTTGTGTGGTTCACCGGGATGTTTATTTTCTTTACGACTTTACTTTCATTTCTCATATCGTAAACGTGAGATATGCATTTCCCTAATATACATCATTTTCTTATACGGCCAACATGCAGCAGACTTATTTTCTCCCATGCCCTAAAAGGTATTTGACACGTTAGCAGCGGAACATTTTTACAAGAAGACATATGTTCCTTAACGTCAATATCTCCCACCCTTTAGTTCTGAATGAAAACAAGCTGAATAAATTTTGAGCGGCGCGGTCGATACATTCACTTTCATAAATGACTGACTGTTATCACAACCGGTTTCTGCTGTTTTTATTCCAAGTCAAAATTCCTGTAGTGCATATCAGCACAAAGTGATATCAATACAGAGATAAATATCAACCGGCGTTCGCATGATGATATCATGAGCCTATATCCACTTCTTTGTTGATATCACATGCTTACAGCAATATCATTTTTTAAAAAGTTATCTGATAGGATATTTAATGTGCACATTCTTTGATACTGAATATTATTTAACAGTTTTGCTATTAAAAAAAAGCTTATCTTTTTTAATAATGTAACTTAATAAAACATCATGTGTGTGTAGGGAATGACTTACCGGTAAAAAAAAAACACTGGGCTATTCCCAATATTTATCAATAGATTAAGTCTGTGTTATAACAAATATAAAGTGCACAATACGTTGGTAGAGCGGATTTAGTATTACAGTGTGTATATCAATAACCTACTCGAGTTTCCCCACGGGGATCTTCAGGTTTAAATCCACTGAATCAATCTGAATATTGATTAATTAATCAATATCTTGATTAAGAAAGTTGATTTAACCCTGAAGATCCTTGTGGTGAAACCCAAGTAGGTTATTTCTATACCCACTGTAATACTATATATATATGTGTGTGTGTGTGGGTGTGGTTGTGTGTGTATCTGTGTGTCTATGTGCTTGTGTGTAAGTTTATGCATTGCTAGTCTAGAAATTGCATGAATCCCTTCGGCTTTCGTCTTTTTGGGGGCTTCTAGCATTGGTCAATAAACTCAGTCAAGCGCCTTTTAGACGAGGGGGCAGGTTCTGCCCGGGGGGATGGCCCCTGGGATAGGATACATATATATATATATGTCTGTGTGTATATATATATAATATAATAAATATGTATATATATATATATATGTGTGTGTGTGTGTGTGTGTGGAAACGGTCCATAATCACGATACCATGGTATTTAAGACCTTTTTATTCACAATATATATATATATATATATATATATATATATATATATATATATATATATATATATGTGTGTGTGTGTGTGTGTGTGTGTGTGTGTGAATTTGTGTGAGTGTGTATTATTTTATTTCTTGCATTTTTTCAGACAGATTTACCTGGTAGTTTTTCAACGAAGTATTAGTGACAGTAAGTCTCGACAGATCTTGAAGGGTCTATTTCAAAAGTGCTATGTTGTCCAGGATATCGATTCGTCCTGATTTCCAGTGCTGTCAAGTTCTTTTCCAAGTCTTTTGAGAACTGTTCCAAGGGTTTCGACTATAAGTGGCATCAACATCACCAATAAGTTTCAAGGCCTTTTCTTCTTCTTCTAGGTTATTATTATTATTATTATTATTATTATTATTATTATTATTATTATTATTATTATTATTATTATTATATTATTTCACCCCCAATGAGTTTTTCACACAAACGTAAGTTGATGGCCTTTCACTGGAGTCTGAATGACAAGTCTCTTCAGGTCTCTAGGACTCTTCTGGTTATTTTAGCCGATTTTAACAATGTTGCTGTTTGGATGGACTTATTGCTTCCTCATATATCCAATTCTTCTAGTCTCCAATTTGTATCACGTTCAACTTCATGTTCCAGAGTTTTTGTTAGTTCTCTTGCAAGGAATGGTACATGTCTAAATTTTCCATTTCCTTTCACATTCACGCAGGGAATGCTGGGACTGAAAAAAATTACCAGTTGACAAGTTCTTTTTTTTCTTGTTAATCTGTAATATCTCTTTGTATTTTGCTGGGATGAGGTGATCCGTCTTCATCACAAAATTATCATTGTCTCTCCATGAGACAGTTATCGCCCACCTAATCTGTTACTTCACGGGAGGCTCAATGACATCAAATCTCTTCAGGTGTCCAGGACTCTTCTGAGTATTCTAGCTAATCTTAACAGTGATGTTGTTTTAATGGTCTAGATTCTTCTTCGGATTTCCAATTCCTCCAAAATATTTTCTAAGAGACCGTTCCAAGGCCAGCAATTACAACTGGTACGACTTTCACCTTTAGGTAGCACATTTTTTTCAGCTCTCTTGCCAGATCGAAGTATTTGACTACCTTTTCGATTTCTTTCACTTTCACTGGGTGATCTACCTGGAGAGTAAAATCTATGAGAAGGTAAGTTTTATTTTTGTTAAATAACACTAGATATGATCTCTTGTCCGGTGATCTGTCTGACTTTCAAAGTCCCGGATAATTTTATAAGTCTCATTCTCGTGTCTCGTATTGCCCGATTGAAACTTTCTGAACCATCCTTCAGCTTAGCTTTAGCTGATTGTTACTTCATCAATAAAATGGCAGGCACAAAAAATGGGTGGATCCCTTCAGCATTCCAACGCAAGAGGGTAGGGATCAGACACTGGGCAATAAACCGAGCCCTGCTCCTTTAATTCAAGGAGGCAAGTGTTGCCTTGGGGAATACCTCTGAAGCCACCGGACACAGAGCCCGAAAGCCAAAATCCTTGTCGATACTGTTAAGGCTTCACTTACCGCTAATGTACTTGTGAAAGACATCTGGTCTGCCACCAGCTATGGGCAAATAGATTTCTTTAGTCTTGGTTAGGCAATCAGTCTATCAGTGTCTTGTGTATGACATTAAACTGCATCCAAATTTTCTCGAAGAGGTAGAACATAATATGACGAATGTGGATATGATTTTCGATACGAATTCTGGAAAATTAGGATAACTAGCAAATATATGCACCCTTTGGGTGCAAGTATTTAAGTTTTAATGTAATAAAATATTGTATTACATTAGAAAGGCTAATGAAACTAAATAAGAATACAGATAAAAAGATTTGAAACAGAGGGGGGTATAATAAAAGATTTGAAATAGAGGGAGTATAATAAAAAATGGAGCAACTGAAACTTACTCTTCCATCACTCTCGTCTTTCATTGTTATTTTTTCTAATTTAAGTATTTAGTTATAAGAGGAAGTAAAGCCTTATCTTGTTAATGGATTTCATTCAAGATTCATTGAAGAGATTGTTGCTTATATTCATTAAAATAAAACCAAACAGTTAGAAATCAACAATACTAAGCCATATTTATCAAATTTGATTTTTTAATATTAATATGCAATTTGGCCTTCCCGTTCACACGGTAAACCGCTATTTTGTTGTATATATAAATATAATTGCATGTTTTCAGTATGTAGACATAGTTAACAGTATTAATAATGTAAGACAATTTTATTAATAATTGAGGTTTAGATAAAAATTAAATCATGGAGAATGTGATGTCAATAACTAAGAGAATTGTGACTTGAGTAGGAATATAGTTTCGGTTACAGACAGAAAAACCCACAATCTCCATTATAATAAGATGTGACAAACCGCCGATTGTTATTCTTTTTGTTAAATAAAATGCGTTAAATGAGCCTTAATAATTATGTGCCAACACAATAGGTTATGTTATGTTTGAAAAACCATTAGGATTTTTAGCATTACTTGAAATCATATACCCGGGTGAAAATTTCTATTCCATAGAAATCTGTACGAAAATATGCAGAAACAACGACCTATAAAATGTAAATATGTGAAGAAAGGAAGTGAATCCGACGATATGTAATATATCAAGGAAAATGAAAAAACACAGGTTTAAATGGGTTAAGTTGGCCGACGCTGCAGTGTTTCGATCTATTAATTAGATCATCTTCAGGGCATAAGATAAGAAATTATTTATCACAGAATACTTCAAACATTTTTTTTAAACAGACTGAATGACGGATTACCAATCGCTCTTCTCATTATTCTGTGATAAATAATTTCTTATCTTATGCCCTGAAGATGATCTAATTAATAGATCGAAACACTGCAGCGTCGGCCAATAAACTCATCACTTAACCCATTCAAACCTGTGTTTTTTCATTTTCCTTAAAAATGTAAATATACACGTATAATGAAGGCGCTTCTCTAACTACATTAAACTCAATCTCTCGTTGTTATTTATTGATCTAAAAAAATATAATTTAACTGCCCTGTGTGAATGTGCATGCGCGTGTGTGTATTTGTGTATGGTTATGAACTCTCATAAACAAACTTTTTGCTTGCTTGATTTATTGAGTGACTGATTGATTGATTAATATGAACTGTCATGAATTAAAATTCAACAAAACTCGGAATAACCTAATGTGTGTTTATTGTGAATAAGAAGGGTAATGAATATCACATATAAAAGTTATTTGCGTTGCTTTCTTTAAAAAGGGAGAGGTATAATATTCAAGTTTAGGTCACAGTCCCAAAGCGATTTTCATTCAGTTCTGTCGGATTTAAAAGATGGCTCAATAATCTTTTCGTCATAATTAAGATAAAACCACAAAAAGATTATTGTTACTTTTCGCACATAGGTTTCTTGGTTTCATAATTAAGTAATTAATTAAGTTTTAAATGAGTAAAATACGTAAAAAAACTACTTAGCTCCGAAATAAAAATTAGCCAATGAGATTAGAGATTGTATCTGCCATCAGAGCTGCGGTTACGAAACAAGCAGACGAAACTAAAATCCTTTTACTAAAAGATAAACAAAAGTGTTTTTCCCTTCGAAAAAGTAGAAAATCTCACAATTTGTACAATATCTCGATAAATAGAAGAATTTGGACCTATTAGGTCTCATCAGCAAGGTCGAAATGTACATTCAGGGATTGAAATTTTCTCGATTTGTTTAGCCTTACATTTGAACATATATGCCCGCCTAAAATTCATTAATCATTAACTAATTAATTTTCAAAATTAGGTATAATTTCAATTAAGCACATATCCTCCAAAAATTGTCGGCTAAATGCCATATCAAATAAACACAGTGTTTATTTACTCACTCTCACACACATATATATATATATATATATAATATATATATATATATATATATAGAGAGAGAGAGAGAGAGAGAGAGAGAGCCTGTACTCTCTACTGAGACAACGTCGTCTCCGATGGTTGGGTCATGTACGTCGGATAAATGATGGACGAATCCCGAAAGACATCCTGTATGGAGGATATTTCTGCTGGGAAAATTTGGCTCAAGACCGCCCTCGGTGGCGGCAGAATCTCCACAGAGGACTGTACATGTCAGAAGTCACCCTGATACAACATCATGAAGCTAAGAGGTCCATAAGAAAGCAACGGCAACAAAGCATCGGGACATCATCATCTACAGGGACAACCTACAAATGTAAAATCTGTGGTCGAGAATGTTTCTCAAACATAGGACTTCATAGTCACAGGAGGTGCTGCAACTTCAGGGGCACACAAAAACGTTTATCATAGTCTTTCGAGACTGAATTGCCAATGAATATATATATATATATATATATATATACATATATATATATATATATATATTATTTATTTAATTATATATATATATATATATATATATATATATATATATATATATATTCCTAGACGAAGCTGTTGGCATTTCACATAGCGCTAATACCTTTGGGAAAGGTATGAATGCATATATTCTCCCTCCAGCTATGGGTTAAATAGTAGGGCAGACTGGGCTCTTCAGCCTTGGGTTGGTAACCAGTCTAGAAGAGGGATAACTCTGAATCCAAAATTCCTGAGGTCGGTCGTTGATTGGATTTGTAGCAACCCTTGATACACCAATTCTTTCCTATCGACTGTGCCAAAAAGTGTGGATGGTCCAACACAAGCCTTCACCACTATAAACAAATCCCTGTGTGGGAGTTCATTGTGTATATGAACCCTCATACGTCGAAAATCGACGGGAGAGTCCATATATTATATATATTATATATATATATATATATATATATATATATATATATATATATATAATTATACTTATTCCTACTCTTACGAAGGATGGGCAATCTTTTCATCGCTTTCAAAAAGGTATCTGATATGCAGTATCCCATTGCCTTTAATTCTGCACCGAAATCAAATCCACAGTGTTTACTAATTTTTGCATTATCATTTTCATGTTTATTTAACAATACACAACCACTTATAAAAGTTTCTGATGGTGTTATTCTCTTTCTTTTATCATTTAAGAAGAGAAATATCCAGTAGAGTTTCTTTAAAAATCAAGAGGAGAGTGTTGAAGAATTCTGCTTCTGGCATTTTTAGTCGTTTGCTATACATAAGCAGCCTGTTTTCTTATGTGTTAAGAAAAACAGAGACATCAGTGTTAAGGCCCTGATAGGCAAGATGATAAACAAAATGCAAGATAAGAATCTTAGGATGAAAAAAAAAAGGAATAAATATACAAGTATATTCTCTAAGCATTACATTGTAGAGGAAACTGTTATTTATAGGTTTGCAGGTTTTTTTTGGGTTTGTTTTTTCTGAAAATACTTTATTCGAAATATTCTTAGATGACACCGCCTTGTCGGATGTGACTGTAGAATACAACAACTGCTGATCAGCAGAGGGGGAAATATCATTTGGGTCACCTGTTAGCCGTGGGTGTCCATCTATGATGCTTAAGGACGGAATCCTGTTAGCTGAGAAGTTCCCACATACATAAAAGTTTAAAACGACACCCATGAGCTGCCAACATGGAAAATAGCAAACGTTCTATTTCTCTGAATGTTTGAGATGAGGCCTGAAGATCAGTATTAAGTTCCGTGATGGCTCCCGAATACGTCAAGAAAGTTCCCGAGTTCGAAAAGAAGGTTCCCGAGTCCGACAAGAAATACCTGAAGAAGACCGGAGGGTATATCGGCCGAAACCTTGCACAAATAACAATGAAGATGGGGACAATAGTCCGAATAACGCAGATAATAGCAAACGTTCTATTACAACGATTATGGGCTAAATAATTTAAAATAGAATATGAACAATATAAAGGTATTTGAAGAGAGAGAGAGAGAGAGAGAGAGAGAGAGAGAGAGAGAGAGAGAGAGAGAAAGAGAGAGAGGGGGGAGAGAGAGAGAGATAGAGAGAGGGGGACTGATGATATTGCTATTTTCTGGACGGACAAAATAACGCAAGTATTGGTCACCGAGTGAAAATATTCCCTGCCCTAGTTTGTCCTAAGCTTTGGTTCTGTCGTTCGTGAGTTCAACCCTTTGGGCGGGTAGTGCACAAATAGTCATATATCTGTGAAAGTAAACAAACAAACAATGTGTTTGATATGGCTTTTTTTAGCCGACAATTTTTGGGATAATATGTGCTTAATTGAAGTCGTACCTAATTTTAAAAATTAATTAATTAATAATTAATGAATTAGGCGGACATACTTATTCAAATGTAAGCGGTCTTCCTGTCTCTAGCTCTGATGATGAGGCCTAATAGGCCGAAATGTGCATACAGAGATTGATTTTTCTCGATTTGTTTAGCCTTACATTGGAATAGGTATGCCCGCCAAATTCATTAATTATTAATCAATTTTTTTTTCAAAATTAGGAACGACTTCATTTAAGCACATATTCTCCCATATATATATATATATATATATATATATATATATATATATATATATATAAGGGTTTTGTAATTTGCTTGAAGCATTGTGTATATATTGGTTTGTTGGTTGGTTTTGAAGGCTGTCACAATGCGAGTGTAAAGAAAAAAGAAGGTAACTATGATGTTTTTTGTTAACCTGTCATTCTATTTCTGAATATTTCGGGACGAAAATTCCCATCATCAGAAGAATACTGGAACTGAAGTTGTCTTAGCGGCTGCTAGATTCGTTCTGTCTTGGGTCTTCCAAATTCTGTGTGTGTATGTGTATGGTTGGGGGTGCTTGCTTATGTGTGTGTTTGTGTGTGTAAGTGTGTGTGTGTGTGTGTGTGCGTGCTTTTGTGTGTAAATGTAAGCGTATGTGTGTGTGCGTGGTGCTTATGTCTGTGTGTCTGATCATTTCTTTTTATTCACACACCCGCACCCATAAACAATCAAGCAATATCTGGAATGTTAGTCTCAGACACATATCAATAAAAAAGAGATCAGATGATCCTGTTAATAAACAAACACAAAAAAATAAAATTAAAATAAAAATAAAACCTTGCTTAGAGGCGAATCAAATATGGAAAAAATAAAATAAAAAGAAATGATCAGACACACAGACATAAGCACCACGCACACGCACATACGCTTACATTTACACACACATATATATATATATATATATATATATATATATATATATATATATATATTCGTGAGTTCAACCCTTTGGGTGGGTAGTGTACAAATAGTCATATATCTGCTATAGTGGAAATGAAAACAGGAGTTAGAGTTATTTGCCTCTCATTCCATTTTATGACAGCGTGAAAAAAAGAACATTTTTATGTGGGCCCACCTACAAACAAAAACTCATGGGTGGTAGGCACAAGAAATGCTTTGATTCCTTCGGCAATTCCCCCTCAAGAGACGCCTCAGGCACTGGGTAATACACCCAACCCTGTCGCTTTAAATCAAGGAGGCTGGTGTTGCCTGGGGTGATGCCCCCTGGATCAACGATGTTAACTTGTAAGGTTCAGCGTGCGAAGCTCACTGGATCCCCGGTCGTAATCGGAGCTGGATATGTTGGTCATATCTGTAAACGAATAACATGCAATTGTATTTATATATACAACAAAATTGCGGTTTACAATGTGAGCGGGAAGACTTATTTGCATATTGATATTAAAAATTTGATTTTAATGAATGTGTGCTTAGTATTATTAATTTCTAATTGTTTGGCTTTATCTTAATGAATATGAGCAAAAATCTTATGGATTAATATTTTCAAAAATCCTTTAGCAAGAAGGAATAACTGCAATTTTATTCTTTACTTGCTATTTTACCTAAATTGTTAAATTAGGAAAATTTCCCAATGAAAGACGGGAGGAATGGAAATAAGTTTCACTTATTATACTTCCTCTGTTTCAAATCTTTTTATCTGCATTCTTATTTACTTTCATTAGCCTTTCTAATGTAATATTTTATTACATTATCACTTAAATACCTGCACCCGGAAGGTGCATATTTGCTAGTCTATACAATGATTTCTGATATTAGAAATCTGTACCATAGAATCGTATTTAGTATTATCTGCGTTTTTCGGACTATTGTCCTCATCTTCATAGTTATTTGTACAACGTTTCGGCCGATATGCCCTCCGGCCTTCTTCAGGTATTTCTTGTCGGATTCGGGAACCTTCTCGGACTCGGGAACCTTCTTTTCGAACTCGGGTACTTTCTTGTCGTAATCGGGAGCCATCACGGAACTTTGAACCTAACCCTTTATTTAGTCCACGGGGGTATCCTGTTCTCATTCCGCTAACCATAGCTGGGTAGGAGTTGTTTTAATTATTTTTCAATGTTTCTGACTCTACTCAGGATTAGACCCAAAATCCAGAGATAACTGTCACTTAGAACTGTCTAAACCTACCTACCTTATCCACTAGGCCATGTGTCCAATTTGTACAAATAACAATGAAGATGAGGACAATAGTCCGAATAACGCAGATAATACTAATCTTCAAGCCTCATCTCAAACATTCAGAGAAATAGTGTAGATAACAATAAAGATAATGACAGTAGTCCGAATAATGCAGATAATACTAATCATCAAGCCTCATCTCAAACATTCAGAGAAATAGTATATAATGTACAGATAACAATAAAGATAATGACAGTAGTCCGAATAATGCAGATAATACTAATCATCAAGCCTCATCTCAAACATTCAGAGAAATAGTGTAGATAACAATAAAGATAATGACAGTAGTCCGAATAATGCAGATAATACTAATCATCAAGCCTCATCTCAAACATTCAGAGAAATAGTGTAGATAACAATAAAGATAATGACAGTAGTCCGAATAATGCAGATAATACTAATCATTAAGCCTCATCTCAAACATTCAGAGAAATAGTGTAAATAACAATAAAGATGAGGGCAATAGTCCGAATAACACAGATAATACTAATCATCAAGCCTCATCTCAAATATTTAGAGAAATAGTGTAGATAACAATAAAGATGAGGACAATAGTCCAAATAACGCAGATAATACTAATCATCAAGCCTCATCTCAAATATTCAGAGAAATAGTGTAGATAACAATAAAGATGAGGACAATAGTCCGAATAACGCAGATAATACTAATTATCAAGCCTCATCTCAAACATTCAGAGGAATAGAATCGTATTTAGTATTATGGTTTAAGTGAATTATTATACTGACATATGATTCGGTGAAGCATATATTGATTTAAATAAAAAATTAAAATGAAAATAGTTAAAGGGAAAACAATATTTTCTTATGAAAATTATTATTTAAAGTCAGCAGTTATGAACGATATGTCTGTACATATCGTGTCCGTCTTTAATATTTACGAAAGAAATCACTCACACGTTTTGTTGTTGTTATTGTTGTTGTTGGAGTTCGTTAATACCCATTTCAAACATTCGTTATCTTTTTTCTTTTCACCGTCAGTGAATACAACCTCGTTATACCCTATAGTCACGTAATAATCTCAGTATAAACTGTTTAAAATATGCAAAGATAAATATTGGTAGTGATGAATGGGTAGTGGTGACAGACATTATCGATTTAATATATATTTCTTCTGCACCAAAAATTGTCTTTTTTTCTTTTTCTTTTTTTTTGTTTGTTGGGGATCTGAAATTTTCTATTCAAAAAAATATTTATTTATTTTCATGCACTCTTGTTCCTATATTGAATTTGTTTGGGGATCCATGTGCCATTCCTTTTGTAAGACTTCTCGATTGACTTGCGAAGTCGCTGGATAAAATCATTAAGAAGTTCCATAGTGATTGAATTGAGACTAGGATTAAGGGGTTTTTTTTTGTTTATTTTTTTCCTGTTTTATCTTTTCCCGATTTTAAAAAATCTGAAATAATTGTGTTTATTCGTTCGTCTCAATGTATTCTTGGGGAAACTGATTGGAGGAATATTTCTGTTCCTACACATCGGAATGTTCCAAATCATCACCACAAAATTGTCTTTTTTTTTCTTTCTTAGGAAAATGAAATCTTCTATTCAGAAAGTATTTATTATACGTGTTCCTGTATTCAATTTCTTTGGGGATCAATGTGTCACTCATTAAACTATTTTCCGACTCTATCTTTTGTGAAAGAAAATGTGGGGCTGGTGAATTACCGGCTGGTTCGGTTGTGGGTGCTTTCTGGTAGCGTGTGACTAAGAACACAAGTCCAGAAAAAAGATCTTCACATCTCCTGTCGGAAGTTGGAAGGGGGGTAGTTAACTAACGTCTATAAAATAGACTCTCATCCCCTTTGCTGTTGAAATGCGCACTTTACGTAGCGTAATGGTTAGCAAGCTAGATTGGCAAACCATTGTTAGTGAGTTCGAATCTTAATGAGTGCCCTATATATCTGACCTTGTGTCACAGCTAAGTAAATAACTACATTTTGTTGATAGAGACGACTGTTGTTATTAGTTTCTGTGACTATACTACCTTATCAGAACAGAGACTGGAGTGGGTCACTGAAAATTTATATTTGTTAGCAACCTCGATGCGTAGGTCTGCTCCATCCTGAGTCTCCAGAGTCGACAGATTTTTAAAAAACACTTTTTGCATTTTTTCTATTTAGAAATCTGAAATAATTTTGTTTATTCTTTCTTCACAATATCTTCATTGGAAAACTAATTGGAGGAATATTTCATTTTCTATAAATAGGAGAGTTCCAAATCGTCTGGAACAAAATGCCGCTATCTATTTTGTTCCTTCAGTATGTTATCATACGTCTTATTGATTGTCGCCATTTGCAAACACATTATCCACTATGGCACAGAATTTCCCCTTGCTTTTTATTCAGAATTCCTCAACTATTATCTAACATCTTACCTACCAATCCAAATTATATTCACTTTCAAGCATTAGTGAAAAAGCCTTTGTTAAACAGCTCTGCTATACTTGTCTTCAATGAAACTATCATTGTATAATTCATAATTTGAAGTATTATATTGATTTTACTGTCCAGGCATAAAAATGATACATAATATGGTTCCAGCCTGCACATCTGGTTGTGTGTGTTATATTTAATGCCTGCAAACTCAGTAGGTATAGAAGAGTATTTATTTTAGGCATAGGTGAGCTAAGGAAAAAAAAAGAAGATTTTTGCAAATAATTTTGCTTGCTGTTGATTCAGGTGTACGTTTTATATTGAAAAATAATTCGTCAATATGTATATATAATACATTTCCGATTTTTATATATACTTTTTCAAATGCTAAAAGGATAAGCTCGATATACATCAAATAATATTAATTTAAGCTCATTTGTAAAAAATATATCTTAAAATACAAACCACACACAGACACACACACACAGACACACACACACGCATATATATATATATATTATATATATATATATATATATATATATATATATATATATATATATATCGGTGTATATTTAAAATGGCAACTGTCGACGGCGAGCTTAAGGAACCGGGCCGAAGAAAAGTCGGTCGGGTCCCCGTCCGTGTCAGAATTAGTTGCTGTGTCTAGTCACACTGATTAGACGTGAAACATCGGAACACGGTGACTGTGGATGGCTGTTATATATATATTATATATATATATATATATATATATATATATATATATAGGGGTGTGAAAATCAAATATTGGTAGAACACAGGGATGAAGCAGTTATTAAGAGGAGACACATGTGTAATATGAAATAAACTTACCGATCAGTTTGACCAAGATTTATGAACTTTTAGTATTAAGTTATGTTTGAAAGAATTCATTTTAATTAGTTCTAATTAGTTGTAATTTGCAAATAAGTCAAAGACTGTCCCGCTCCTCACTTCACATTTTGACGATGCAATTCTGTACTCTACCAATTTCAACGTTCTATGTTACGTTCCATCAACTCAGGGCACGTGACAGGCATAGCGAAAAAGAGGAAGACACGAAATGAACGCCTGAGACTATCTCGCTGCTTGCCTACGTCGGCAAAACGTATGGATACCGGTTAGAGGAAGTGGCAAAGGGTCACTGTTATCAGGCTTTGTCAGAACATACCAGATGGCCGACCAGTGAACATCTCGTGGGGGGAAGGGAAGACCAAGAATGTCCCCCGAAACAAAATTACCAAAATGAAAAATGCCGGATAAAGGAATGAATATCAGGACAATAATTAACCACGGAAAATGAACCACTCCTATACAAACAAGATAAGTGTAAATTCCTTCGTACGAACCTTATATATATTGACTTTGAATGAGAATCTCCACCAAAAGGACACTGAAAACCTCTAGTCTGTCGGCGGCCGCATTTAGATTCTAGGGATTTTAAACATCGAATAAAATGTTATGTGTTGAAATAATATCACGTTTTGTCGTTGTTATTGCTAAATTTCTGTGTGCATGCCTTTTAATCCTTTCTGGGTCTCTGATGGAAACGCCGTACGGCGTCGGGCGATAGGCGTATGTAACATCTATTGTTAAGAAAACGCCCAACA
>CM042146.1:16719941-16737441 GCA_023376005.1 Doryteuthis pealeii
AATTGAGTTACTGAATTAAATTGAGTGTCTGAGTTACTGATTGAAACGGTGTGTGTATGAGTGACTGAATTAAAGAGATTTATTGAATAAGTAGATGAGTAAAATATTCAATAATCCAATTCGTGAGAGAGATTTAAAAAAATAAGTATATAGCTTAAAAAATGTTCCAAAGGCATGTAAAATTTTCATATATAAATATATCTATCAATCTATCTATCTATCTATATATATATATATATATATATATATATATATATATATATATGTGTGTGTGTGTGTGTGTGTGTGTGTGTGTGTGTGTGTGTGTGTGGGGTGGGTGTGTGTGTGTTTGTGTGTGTGTAGATAAAAGGATATGAAAACACACAATGTTGTTAAGATGAAAATATTTTATATGATATTCATAGCTAGTATTGAACAATATTTTAATTTATAAAAATCATCATCAGAGCTTGTTTTTAAACCGGACTCATCTAGAGAGAAGCTGAAAATAATTTGAATTCAAAACGAAAACATTGATCTTCTAAATAGCGAACAAGTCATCGTTTGTACGCGTTTTAGGCTTTATTCCCGGTCATATTAACCTATGGTAAGGAAATATCTCCCTGACTAGTAGGAGCGACTAGACCCAGTTACGGCCTAAACTAGAATGTCAGAGATATTCTCTAACCTGACGTATATCGGTCTCTTTTCTCGCGCATGCGCGGAGGGTGTTTCCGGTGAAGGCCCATGCGAGTTTAATGTCTTCTCTTTTTAATTTTAATTTTAATTTCATTTTGGTTTTATTTTAGTTGTAATTTAATCCCTACTTACCCTTGTGTAATCCATATTATTTATGTCTTTCGTTGGACGAGTCCACCTTTCTTTTAGGCAAAATATATTACTTTACAACAATGATTAAACGCTTCTTAAACGAGACCAGTTAAAATAACAGTATATTTTTTATGTCATCTATAACATATCATAACTTAGACACATTTGATGAATATGTTTCTTAATTCCCTTAACATTTCAACTAATTAGTGATAACAACTAAAAACTTTAGATGTTGATTACAAGTTAAACGTAATTAGCCGACAGCAACGAAGAAGAAAAGACTGATTACAGGATAAGAAAACAAGTAATCTAGGCCATAAACACATTAGTCTTTTGTGAAATTCAATTGAAGTTTTATTTTATTTTTTCATTTAAAAATATTTTCTATTCTTTGTCTCCCTGGAGATAAACGAGCGAGATCTATCAGAAGTTTGAGAAACTTCTTTGAAAATGCGTGATGACTAAATCCAAATTGTATTATAATGCCAGGAAATGTTAGGCATAAGTTATTGAATGGTTTTAAAGTATGCGACTAAAACACTCAGAGTATTCATTTATGTTTTAAACTCATTGATAAAATGAAAAATCAAGGCACTTTTGTTTACATAATCTTCAGTTATGATAAAAGTTCATATTAATACATAAGATATAACAATTTATATTGAGCAGACATGTCTATGACTGACAAAAGCTTACTCATGTATCCGTAAAAAATAGCAGAATATTGAGATTTTTAGCATTATAGCCTATTTTGCACCTGATGATGGGAGATACAAGACAGTGTCTCTAGGTTCCCTGAAATTGGCTATAATATTAAAAATATAAATTTCTTGTTATTTTTTACTGATATAACTTTGCTCTGTGACTCGGAAATACTAGCACACATTGGGATCTGCAAACTACGACATTAAAAAAAATACTATTACGTAGGGAAGATTTCTTCACCTTATCTTTGGATATCTATCTATCTATCTATCTATCTATCTATCTATATATATATATATATATATATATATATATATATATATATACGGGTAAGAGGATTGGCGAACGAAAGTGCATTCGGGTCTCAAACCTGGCCAGGGGTAGCTGTTAGATGGTATAACCACACTGATGAGGAGTGATACTCCGAATTTGGTAGAGCACTTTAAATAGGGATTTAATTGCAAATTCCCCGTAACTGGCGCGCAGCTAAGCATCGCTTTGTTTACATATGTTTGAGGCCTCTAGTGAATTCATTTCCGCTTAGAAATGTAGCGATTAAATATATTCCTATATTTGACAGCTGCCTCTAGCCGTACGGGTAAGAGGATTGGCGAACGAAAGTTCATTCGGGTCTCAAACCCGGCCAGTTTGAAATGTATAACCACACTGATGAGGAATGATACTCCGAAACACGTGTCTGTGGATTACTTATTATATATATATATTATATATATAATATATATATATATATATATATAATATATTCCAATCCCTTCATACGAGCAGGATTTGACATATGGTCAACTTCTCAAGTGCATTTTAATAGGTTTTAATTAAGAGTTTTCCTTCTGTCCTGATTGCTTAAACATGGTCACTATATTATAAGATATAAAATATAACAGTATATATTTAAAACACATACCACGATTCACAAATACAAATACATCTTCCCACATATGTGAGAAAATATACAATCATGGAACCATATTGAAGGATTCTCTTCAACTTCAAGTAAATATTTATATTGAATCATAGAAATGTGTATGCATAGTTATATGATTTAAAGTATGATATAATGAATATGTACTTACCTTGGTACCCACTCACTATAATATGATTGGACAGTGTCATGTATAAATAGTCGACACTGTGTTGGACCTAGACCTAAGCGTACAAGCCTAATTTACTCGCTATACTACACCACGACAGCTCGGAAGATGATTTGCTATTCGACGTACCAATTACTACTGCGATAATATACTAAATACCAACTTCAAAATATATCCCTTAACCCGGATATATCAAAGTATAATTCGATTCTGGTCGCCATTGTAGGTGTTTAGGTCTCATCTTTGTAAATGAAATGGTAGGAAAGTATTAGAAAGCCTGTTGTATCACAAGAGTGTACTTGTAGCAAAGAATCCAGTTGTAGTCTGTCTGGTATTAAGTCCAGTTAGCAACTGATTTCATGTCATTTGCAAAACATCTTAAATCTTTAAGTGATTTCCTGAGTTCGTTTTTGATAGGCCAATTTTATTGGAAGTGCCTACTGCTGCTATTTGAGAAAATCTATAAATAAAAGTGGTGATTTCTCTTATACCACAGATAATGAGGAAGCGCGTGGTGTAATGTTTAAAGTCATAGGAAATGGACTCGTCACCCCGAGTTCAAGTCCTTGATGTGGTAATTGCATTTCACTTAGCGCTAATACCCTTGGGAAAGGCATGAATCCTACTCTCCCTCCAGATAGGGTAAATAGTAGGGCAGACTGGGCTCTTTAACCCTCGTTAGGCAAGCAGTCTAAGAGAAGGAAAACTCTGAATTCAAACTTGTTGAACTTCGCTTAAGAAATTGACCTTGTGTCACATCCTGCTCGTGCGGATTGGTTGGTAAATAATCCAACGAACATATCTATGAAAATTCTAAATAAACAATTATAGCTTCAATAAATATTACTAATACAAAGAATGGTCAGAAGACGTCCCCGTGGTGTGGTATTATTTTGATTAACTATTTCATTATTTAATAATGGAAGATCGGTATACTCCAAGTATTGGTGTCTGGACATACTCGGAAATATCCAAAGGAAAATTCCCACTGGTATTAGAGCAATTATTATTGTGCTTAAACATTTTAATTTATCTTTACTTATTAACTCCTTTACATGACATTATTTCTTTAAACCACGACGTCATTTCTTTAAACCATAATACCCTCTTAGGATTACGGTCAGTCTAGAACAATTGATAAATATTTTAAAATAAATAAAGATAAATGATAACAGTAAAAGAAGGAAAAAATAATTAAATTAAATAAATAATTGAAACAAAACACTATGCCTTTTGTAATTTAAATATTTGATTTATAATATTTAATCTATTTGAAATCTAAAAGGAAAATACTCATAATACATGGTTTGTTTTTGTTTTTTTAAATTTTGCATCAATCCTAATATGCTATTATTATATAATATTTTAATATATAATTAATATAATATTTAATCTATTTAAAGTTTGAAAGAAAAAAAAAGTACTCATAAAAGATATTTTCTTAAATTTTTTCATCAATCCTAATACATAATTTAAGATAATCTTTTAATAACTTATTTACTGAAAAAAAAAAATAGAACAAAGGAAATTTAAAAAAAAAAAAGCACAAAAAAAGAGAAAGGAAAAAGAAAAGAAAAAAGAAAACGAAACAAATGCTAGGTATATAATTTTTTCTATTGACGGTTTTTATTTTATTATTTTTTTACTTTTTTGAATTTTGACATGGCAACAAACTTGGAACATTGACCGGATGACAAACAGACAACACTAGATACATTTGTTTCAACAAACATTTAAAAAAAAGAGAAAAATAAGAAATTAGAGTTATTCGCCCATTTCATTCATTAAGGAGGAGAAGAAGAAAGAGAGAAAAAAAAGAGAGGAAAAAGAAATAAGAAGAGAAATTATAACCACACAAAGAAAAACAGAAGCACGTCCATTTCTGATACGAAACTATGATGATGAAGTTTATGCTTCGAAATCGATGAGACAAAAATAACATATTTTTGTTTTTATTTTTCATACGCATTGTATTGGCCTTCAAAATATTAATATATTATCTTTTTTTAATTAATTTTTTTTAAAAACTTTCCAAATCATGTTACTTGTTGGGTCTGCTTTTCCTTAACCCTTTTAACATGGAAAACAACTAGGATCACCTAAATATACTCAATATGTAAGGGTGAGATGCAACTTTAGTCCACATTACTTAAAAATTTTGGATCTTGTTTATTAGAAATATCATTTGAGCAATTATCTCCCTTTGTCTATAGCAACAGAGCCTAGTGACTTAGCATAAACAGATGAGAAAACTCATGCGATTGGCTGAAGGTCTTTGACGGCGACCAATCAGAGCACACGTTACGAGGCTCAGTTTGGGCCACCAATTTTGATAGTGGAAAACTGCTACAGGCCTCTTTTAGCTGGGACTCTGGTCAAGCACGACGTGTTTTTATACAGCAGACGTCGGGAAGATGGAATCAATGGAACAGCATGGGGCCGTGGATTTTGTAAAAGTCAATACAAGAGACAGATAAGTTTAGCAAAGGCATTAATTTGCAAACCATTACACACCATTACATCATTATACAATACATTTTGTAAACCCTGCTTACATATTGTATTTCGTATGTTAAATGTTCTCTTGTTTGATAAACATATTGTTTTGTTTATAAGCCTTGTTGTGTTCATTACCTGTAATCTTTATCCTTGTCTTATCTTGTCTCTATAATTCCAACATGTTCGATATAACCTGGCCCTAAAATAATAAAAAAAAGAAAAAGAAAACAAGCTTTATTACTACATACATCTGTCCATTATAAATACTCAATAATATTCACCTTAACTGGATCGCAGGTAGTAAAAATTTACCCAACCTGTTAGCCAGGAGTAAGATGTAATACAAGGTCGCAAGTGAGGAGTATCAAGCGAGGAGCGAACCCACTAGTCAGCATTATAGAATGTCTGGAACTAGCTTACTGACCATTATACCAGGATGGAACTCCATTCTTTTCCCCTCCCCCTTCACCTTGTGACACTGGATCGAAAATATACGGCATCTACAAAGAATCAAAATCACTATTCAGTAGTAAAGCGAGACTATCTTGCTAACGATTACTACTCGATGGGACGCCCAGCTTGCTCACAGCTAAATTACATTGAAATTAATTACCATGTTTGTCTTTCATTACCCCAATAAATGAATTATGTTAATAAAATTTACTCCATTAACTCTTTGGCAAAATTTACTAAATTTTCGTGATATTTTTAAAACTTTTATCAGGTGATATTTCAAGGTTCACAATCATTTACTTCAGAACTCATTCTACTCAATCATTTCATAATATGATCAAAGAAAATTCCATCCAATTAGAAAGACCTGCTGATACACTACAGTCGGATAATTTAATTATAACAACATTTGTTAGATTTACTTAAGAGCTATAGCTATATAGTTCAATATGTTAAAAGAAATACAAATTTGGCGGATAAGCAACACATGATAATATGTATTTACATTTTTGCATTTCATCTTGGACGCTTTGGACGGCCTTATTTTTATCAAGATAATAACGGTTGTAAAAATAAGGAACACGAGTATTAATATCTAGATTACAATTTTGAAATTTAATAAATCTAAAAGGAATGTTAAAAATCTGAATAAATAATAGAAAATCTCAGGTGGTAGCGCATCCACCTTAGAATCATTAGGTTCGGAGTTCAATAATTAATCATGAGATGCACAGCTTGGATCTGTTCAGTAAATTGGTGAGTTAATGTTAGGTGTGGTGCTCCAAAGACGCAAAACAATCTCACTGGTCTAGCGCTAGTAAAAAGGCGATGTACTCCCACTTTTTTTTCTAAATAAGTGACTCCTTTTTATCATATGGGTGCTAGAAGGCAGTGGCTGCGGGTCTACATGTCCTGGGAATGACGTTAAACTCTATCTGATGGTGAGGTTCCAGTTTTGGAGGTTTGGGGAATGTGGAGCACCCCTTCATCACCATTGCTCCCTGGTCCACTGACCCGGAGAGGTAGTACCTGTTAGGGTCCCATCTATGGGTTAAATAGAAAAATGTATTCATAAAAAAATTGTATTATCCATTAACAATTGATTTATTTCAAAACGTTATCGGTATTAAATGACCCACTGAGGTTGATATGCCGTAAAACAAAACAAACCAAACCAAACCAAAAAATAAGTGAAAATTCTTTTGAATATAAAAGTAACTAAAATTGCCCCACTTGGTTCAGTTATTGCAATGAATTTGATATCATTTGTAAGATAGGGGCTGATTTAGCTCAGTCAGTAGAGCATCCGTATATGAATCGCAAAACTCCGAGTTCGACACCGGTCCCCGACAACTAAGCGCATGAGTAGCACAGATTGGGTGATCTGATATTTAAGGTAAAGTGAGGAACTGGCGCTCTATCTCAGCACAAACAATTTCTCTGTTCCTTGTGTATCCGGCTGATACCAACAATAGACCAATCTACCAACTATAAGTTTTTGTAAGAATCAGACAGGTATGTGTTAAAAACCGTGATATTTCCCAGTATTTCCGCACATCAGTTTTCTAATAACACTGGGAATTCCTTTTAAAGCAACAGAGAAAAAAAATGAATCATTAAGCTTAATAACTGATTTATAATACTTATTCGTTGAAAGGTAACAATCAAAGGGTAGGGTCATTAATTTCGAGATTCCAACACATACTACTTAGAGAATTTTAATTAATTCTTAATAAATAAAAGCAACAAATCAATAACGCTAATTACTTTATATTTAACATTTAATGAAATCGAACAAAGCGATATTTTTTTTTAATCTAAAAAATAAGAAAAACACAATCAAAAGAAGTTCTTAATGTGTGTTCATTGAATAATTTGTTAAAGGAAAAATTGGGTTGAACCTACCAGAATCTCGTCAACAATATAACTTAATATTGTTACAATAGAACATTACCATATACATTATTTAAAACTAGGGACTGGCAAAAAAATCAGCTTCTACAAGTTTTAAAAGTGAATTAAAATTAATTAAATCTATTATTTAAGGTCAAACTTTGTCTAAATCGATAAGTAGTAACATAATGACCATCATTAAAAAAAAGAAATATGCAGTTTTTTTTAAAAGATTTAAAACCATTTGTTTTTGTCAATTTCGACGCGATCCGCCATTCTGTCTCTTTTTAAAGTGTTTTAAGCGCTTGTTTACAATTTTAATATAACATTCGCGATTGGAAAATAAATTACCAAAAATCAGGTAATTATCCGATTTTAATGAAATTTTCAGTATTGATTTATCAATTAATGAATTTTATAATGCATTAGTTATTTTATTTCAAAACTTTAATTTAGTATTTTTGCTATGAAAAATGAATATATAAAATTCATTTAAAATAAAAATATTCAGATTTCAAATTTAAAATGTTATATTTTTAGATTTTAGATTTAAATATCTATTCGATGCAAACTTTTTTTTAGATACATAAAGTAATAAGTTTCGAAGAAAAACGTGATTGAAAATGTACCCCCTCCCCTTTTTAAGCAGAAAAAATATCGAAGTATTATTTTTTTCTTTTATAAGATAATAGCCAATTAAATAATTATCGAAATGAGTAAAAAAAAATCTCCAAAAAATTTAATTATTTATTATTTTTTTACATTTTACTTTTTGATTTTCGGTAATTATATTCTCATAGAATAGCCACCGTAAAAAAATGTTGGGGGTTTCTATTCATAAGTTCGGTCTTTTATGTCTTTATATATACTCTAATTAGTACAATATAAGATAAACTTGAACAAAATGTTACGCCCCCAACATAAGGGGGTCAAAATTAAGTGACCTGAAAAATATTAGAAAGTTTTAAAATAAAATAAATAATGCATTATAAAAATCATTCATTGATAAATAAACACTGAAAATTTCATTAAAATCCGATAATTCCCAGATTTTTGGTAAATTATTTTCTGTAGCCCCCCCCCCCCTGAAGTCATTTTGTCAAAAACGCATTTTAGGCTCATTTTGCTAGTAGCTATTTAAAACATATACAATCACTCTCTAAACTTTGCCCATTATTGCATAATAATCTTAAAGTGAACCCAGTATATGGAGTTATTTGACATTATTGTCGAATTGTCAGGAGACTTGATAAATGAGACGTGTTGCCGTTTCTTGGCATGGAATTTTTAAGTCAGTGTCGTTTTTAACACAACGATCTAAAATCTAGGGAAGCTTTTCACTATTGATACCAACAATTGGCCATTCGGCTGAGTTTACAATGTTAATTCATTTAAATGTAATACACATCCTTTTATCGCATTTATAAAAGAATGGTAACTAGGAAGATGATTATCATAATCAAATCATAAACAAATAATAAATAAAATACGAATGCCGATTGATAAGGACTAAAATAATAATAGAAAAATATCTATAATTTTATTTTTTTTAAATTATCTTCACGAATATGAATCAAATTTTAATTATTTTTGCTCAAAAAACAAACCCTGGTCATATTTCATGTGTATGTATTTACTTTGTCATTAATTGTTTTATTTTTTAAGTTTCCCCTCGACATACTGCCCTTTATATATGTACTAGCAGTGGCTACCCGGAGTCGCCTGAGTAGTGTTTTTTTTATTTAAAGTTAGTCCCGTGGATCCATTATTACTCAATCGTGAGTTGGATCCTCTTTGGATGCCCCATTAAAATTCCCATGTAAAAAAAAAAACAAACCTTGCATTGATCCAGCTATTCTGAAAATAAACATATAAAATAAACGTTAATGTCTACTATTCAAAATATTAAATGCAAAAAAATATTCCATTCTGTTATCATTTGAATTTTATTTTTTAATCATTTCACATATATAAATGAAATTTTTATTATTGTTGCTCAAAAACCAAACCCTGGTGATATTTAATGTGTATATATATTTACTTGGCCATTGATTGTTTTATTTTCAAGTTTACCCCGGACAATGTATTTATTTAGACCTGTTCAAAACAACCTTCATCTTCTCTCCACACGACTCCTTAGTCATGAAGAAGATTTTCACTGTAAAACTGAAATACTCGAATATCGACAATAAATATTCCATCCATCGTAACATCCTGTGTTTGTTTTTCTAAATATGCGAGGGAATCTGAGAAATTGGATAACAAAGGAAAGTATTGGCATTATTTTAACCATAGTAATGTTGGTTTAAGAGAGAATAATGTGGAGATTAATGATGCAATTACAAGTTCTTTGAATTTAATTTTCGAGATAACTACGCTATCCATTGTATCTATTGTAATTGTTAGCACGAAAGTAAGAAACTATACAAGATTGAATAATTAGAGATTAAACCTGGCAACACAAACAAAGAGAAGAAAAAAAAAACAATAAAATAATACAGATATGAAAACAGGTGCATCTAATTCCCAGTACAAAGAGAACAAATGAGAAAACTGGACTTAGATACAATGAGCAAATTTGAAAGAAGAACTTGAAATACCATTAATTTTAAACTATACCAATTTTATAGAAACAAACTAAATTATATTTTGGAGCAACCATATCAAACTGAGTAGCCCCTAGGATAGCATAGATTACACATGTCTGTCACGAGGGCAGCACATGACAACTAATTCTTTAAATTCTTCTTTATGGGGCCGGGTTAGCTCAGTCGGTAGAGCGTTCGGCTAGAAATCACAAGGCTCCTATTTCGATACCGGTCCCCGCCAACTCAGCGTATGAGTAGCACAGGGATCTGTGCGGTAAAGTAAAGAGCTAATGATAGGTGTGGTGCCCCACCTCAGTTGCTAAAAACAATCTCCTTGGTCTAGCACTATTGAAAAGGGGATAGACTCCCTAGTTGACTGGCTGACTGGCTGATACCGACTTTAGGCCGCCCCGTCGACTTTACCTTACTTACATTCACTGAACAATGCGAGAATTGCCATCATTAAATATTTTATAATTGATTAAAAACCAATAAATACATATCTAGAAAAAGTGTTTTGTCAAAAAGAAAGGAAAAAAGAATATTACTGACAAAGTTCAAATAATAAAATGTACAAGTATATTTTGGAGCAGCCATATCAAACTGAGTAGCCCCTAGGATAGCATGGATTACATATGTCTGTCATGAGGGCCGCGCATGACAACTAAGTCTTTAAATTCTTCTTCTCCATTGACAGAACAATGCCAGCATTGCCATCATTAATTATTTTATAATTGATTAAAAACCAATAAATACATATCTACAAAAAGTATTTTGTTAAAGAAGAAAGGAAAAAAAAAGAATATTACTGACCAAGTTCAAACAATAAAATGTACAAGTATCACTATCACTTTCAATTAAAGCCGTGTGTTGATTGAAAGCAGGAAAAGTCAAAGATCAAAGTGGGTAAGACTCTCACACTTTAGAAAAAAAAAAGATAGATCAGTGGCGTATACGTCTTTATTCCCGAGACCCACTTTAAAGCAACGCACGAGGAAGAGATCAGTTATGCTTACAGTCCAAAGGGTTCTCTCGCCGAAAACGTTCCCACATATTGTCCGTCACGTGACTTCTTCAACTAATATCAAAATCCTATTACAGTTCAAACCGGGGTCAAAGCTACTCTGTCGAATTTATTTTAATTTCTCTGTATTTTCCATCACTATACTTTATGAAACGTCAAATCTTAAATCATACACTACATTACAAAATGAATGGGCTAACCTATTCAGTATGTATGGGATTCCTTGGACGCCAACAATTATAAAATGGGCAAAATCGTTTAATAACGGTAATCTTGAACTTTAAGTGACTAAATTCCTACCATGAAATTCTACTTGTGCATTATTTGAAATGAACTTAATTGTTATTAAAAAGACATTTTTGATAATTTGAAGTTAAAACATGCATTGAATAAGATTATAAGATATGAGAGCATCCGTGGTTATACTCCCATATCTAATTCTTTATTTTACTTACTCGTTTTTCAGCTAAACTGTATTGTCTCCCATTTGGTGAAGTTGTAAATTACCATAAAAAATAATACAGACCCAAAAGGAACTAAAAAGCTGCAGGGTAAGTCAAACCATCATACTCATTCGTTTTTCTAGTAATGATTGTTTACGTAATCAAGTCTCAATAAATCCATTTACACATTCTTTAAATCTCATAGCGTATCTTGAAATCTACTTCAATATTTCATTTATACCAAGATGGAATTATATTATACTTTTTTATTTGAATGTTGATGGCTGCATAAAACAATTTGTGCGTATGTGTGTGTTTATGTAGTCGTGTATGTGTGTGTGTGTGTGAGTGTGTGCGTGCGTGTGCGTGTGTGTGTGTGTTTGAGTGTAGGTGTCTGTAAACAAAGATTCGGTATTAAATCAACTACAAGAATTGCTATGTCTTTACATACTAATCAACCTCGTATTGAACGGGGCAATGAGTGAGACTCGAACTCACTAATAATGGCTTGTGAGACTAGATTTCTTGCCATGTCATCTCTTTCGATATACACACACACACACACACACACACACACACACACACACACACATATATATATATATATATATATATATATATATCAACCTCTCCACACGAGCAGGATGCGACTCAAGATCAATTTATTTGGCAAAGTTTAATAGATTTGAATTGAGAGTTTTCCTTTTCCTAGAATGTTTGGCCAGCCAAGAGCCTAGTCTGCCCTACTAGTTGCCCATATTTGGAGGGAGAGTAGTCGGATGCATACTTTTGCTAAGGGTATTAGCGCTATGTGAAATGTAAACCTCCGAGACCGGGATTTGAACTCTGGTTGACAAGTCCATTTCCAACGTCTCTAACCATTACATTATGCACCTTCACATATATAAGTCAATATTGTTTGTTTGTTTTTTTACGGCATATCAACCTCAGTGGGTCATTTAATGCCGATAAAGTTTTGAAATAAATCAATTCTTAATGGATAATACAATTTGTTTATAAATACATTTTTCTATTTAACCCATAGATGGGACCCTAACAGGTACTACCACTCCGGGTCAGAGTGGACTAGGGAGCAATGGTGATGAAGGGGTGCTCCACATTCCCCAAACCTCCAGAACTGGAACCTCACCATCAGATAGAGTTTAACGTCATTCCCAGGACATATAGACCCACATCCACCGCCTTCTAGCACCCATATGATAAAAAGGGGCTGGGGCTTGCCGTAAGGGCAATAGGGTTGGGGAAATCATATAGGTGCTAGGGCTTGACATGATCAGCCGATTGATCGGAAGGGGCCTCTCCGACCGCCCGTCTAGCCAAAGATAGGGCCAAAGTGGAGTATTGCAAGTCATGAACTGCTCATCCACCTGGGCTCTATCCTCAAGCATCACGGGTCGCCACCCATGTCTAACAGGTGGCCCCATTGGGGGAGTCTTACCCCTCTGCAGAGGTGCAGTCGGTGCATTCTAACGCCCCAGCCAATAGGGCGGTTAGTAATTGATAAGCAAGACTATCTTGATGACAGTTATAGCACAGATATCTAAATAAATTAATGGATTTTGTAATAGGAAAAGAAGAACAACAAAAATGTGTAGGAGGAGTTAATCGGATTTTATTTCCTTATCAATCCACGTGTAATTTTAAATTCTCACTTTCTATTAAGTTTTGTCGTGTACATTTTAAATGTTTGCTTTTATTATTTAATAGAATGTCATTGCAGTGTTTACGAGAAGAATGTTTTCTGTCTGAATACAAGTAATGCGTCTCAATCGTAATTTAAATTCTCATACGCTGTGAATATGGAGATATTATTACTTGATAATATATTCATTCACATAGGCGAACTCAGATTATTTCCATATTTAGCGAGAGAAGAGACTTACCTGGTGGAGCGAAGCGGGTAAGGACATGTCTCACGTTTAGGTCTATGATTTAAGTGGGTTTTTTTTCCCAAGATAACAACAACAAAAAAGATCTTTAAAAAAATTTAAAAAACCTTACTTAGAGGCAAATCAAATCTGGATTAATAGTTAAAATAAAATAAAAAGAAATGATCAGATACACAGACATAAGCACGTACGCGCGCGCGCACACACACACACACACACACAAGCACGCACACACACACACTTACACACACAAACACACATATAAACAAGCACCCTCGACCACACACACACACACATAATTTGGAAGACCCGAGACAGACAAAATTGAGCAACTACTAGGACCACTTCAGTTCGAGTATTCTTCTGATTATGGGATTTTTCATCCCCAAATATTAAGAATAAAGTGACAGGTTAACAAACAACATCATAGTTACCTTTTTTTTTTCTTTACACTTGCATTGTGACAGCCTTCAAAACCAACCAACAAAAAAAAGATGTTTTTCTGTGCTGCAGAGAAAATATGACTTGCCTCCCGTGAAAATTAAAAAAGAGGTTCGCGAGAGGAGACTAGTTCAATTATACGATTAGGAACTCATGATTAGGAAAGAATTCTAATTGATGAAGAATCGGTTATTTTTCGATCCCGGCTGGAAATAAAATAATAACCCAAGTATATTTCAATGGTGTAAGGCTACACGATGAATCAGTCATGTCGGCTGGGACAGTAAAATACACCGACTGCACCTCTGCGGAGAGGTAAAATCTCCCCAATGTGATCATCTGTTGGTCGTTAGTGGCAACCTGTGATGTTTAAGGAGGGATTTCTAGTGGTTTAGCAGTCCATACAATACAATACTCTATTTAGGACCTTACTTAGGCAAGACAGGTGGTCGGAGATCACCCCTTCATCAGCATTATTCCCAGGTCCACTTGGAAACAGAGTGGCAGTTCCTGTTAGGGTTTCAGTTATGGATTAAATTTCTATAAAACTGAGTAAAAAAATCAATTTAAAAAATGAATTGAATACCCATCAAGCTTTAATAGAACAAAACGTCTTCGGCATAAAATAACCCAAAAAGGGTTGACATGCTTTAAAATCCAATAAACAAACATTAAATGATAATTAATACATTATGTTATACGTTGTCATGGAATTTTCCATTAGAACTATTAAAACCCTTAAAAAAACATAAATGCCAGAATTCACCCTGATACAACATCATGAAGCTAAGAGGTCCATAAGAAAGCAACGGCAACAAAGCATCGGAACATCATCATCTACAGGGACAACCTACAAATGCAAAATCTGTGGTCGAGAATGTTTCTCAAACATAGGACTTCATAGTCACAGGAGGCGCTGCAACTTCAGGGGCACACAAAAACTTTTATCATAGTCTTTCGAGACTGAATTGCCAATGAATGATACGTTGTTATGGAATTTTCCACTAGAACTATTGAAACCCTTGTCTTTATTTTAGAAGTTTGTTTTCTTATTTAAAAAGAATCACTTGGATTTTATTAATTAAAAGAGTGATGGTCTACTTCTTTACTACTCAAACCTGTACGTAACACCAAATGGAAGATTAAAGTCAATGCTTTAAATCGAACTAAAAGTGTTAAACTTTATAACTATCTGCCTGTCCTCAGAATACCAGAGAGAGAAAAAAGATTCAAAATAAAAGTGAATAGTAACAAAATAAAAAGAAAGAGACCAATTCTTTGAAACAATAGAAATGATAAAAAAGAAAAAAGAAAAACAGTTCGGCAGATAATGATATTGGGCATGGCATGAATTGTCTTAGAAGAAATATTCGTTTAGTAACAGATTAAAAAAAAGAAAAATTAAATGATCACTGATGTTATCTTCTTGTCACTATTCTGTGTCTGTGATTCTGACAGTTTTCAATTTGCTAATGAGTCTAAATTCTTCCACTGCAACATAATGGTGTCTGCGATTCGGCGTCTAATTTCCAAAACGGTGGATTGTTAGGCAAGTTCTATGATGCCAACTTTGTTTTTTTTTTTTAAATTGCGAATATACTAATCAAACAAATCCATTTAAAATATGAAGGAACTTTTGTTTGTTTATTTTGTTTTGTTTTACGGCATATCAACCTCAGTGGTTTATTTGATATATATATATATATATATATATATATATATATATATATATATATATATATACTTCGGCAGCATTTTTTCTTTTAGACAAGTTCGGTTAAACGCCACAGACAATTCAAGTCTGAGGAGTTTTTTCATGGTCCTTTCAATTTTTCTTGCGATCTTTTTTGTGTTTGGGTGGAGAAGTTGTAATAGTCCACCAAATCCTTTTATTCGAGCGCTTTCGGCTGGTTTATCAGCCATCATCAGGTGGGGAAACGATGTTAAGTTTTTTTTTTCCAAGTGCCTCGTTTTTATAGAAGAACGAGTAGTAGCTTAAAAAGTTGTGGTGGTAGTTAGTACGAAACAATGGATTAATGTTTTTTTTTGTTTTTTTTTTGAGGGGGGTACAGAATTGTGAGGAAGGGAGGGGGAATGGTTAGAGTGGGATTGTTTATAAGCATTTGCAATTTTTGTTTGTTTTTTTCTTTATGGAGTGTGAGTGTGTTTTCTGTTAAAATTTTTCTGTAGGTTGAGGGGGGCATGAATGTGTCTTTATATATATATATATATATATATATATATATATATATCTTATTATAATGGAGATTGTGTGTTTTTGAGTCTGTAACCGAATCTATATTCCTACTCAAGTCACAATTCTCTTAGTTATTGACATCACATTCTCCATGATTATTATTTTTATCTAAACCTCAATTATTAATAAAATTGTCTTACATTATTAATACTGTTAACTATGTCTACATACTGACAACATGCAATTATATTTATATATACAACAAAATAGCGGTTTACAGTGTGAACGAGAAGGCTAATTTGCATATTAATATTAAAAAATCGAATTTAATAAATATGTGCTTAGTATTATTGATTACTAACTGTTTGGTTTTATTTAATGAATATAAGCAAAAATCTCTTCAATGAATCTTAAATGAAATCCATTAACAAGAAAGAATAACTGTCATTTTATTCTTTACTTCCTCTTATAACTAAATACTTAAATTAGAAAAAATAACAATGAAAGACGAGAGTGATGGAAGAGTAAGTTTCAGTTGTTCCATTTTTTATTATACTCCCTCTGTTTCAAATCTTTTATTATACCCCCCTCTGTTTCAAATCTTTTTATCTGTATTCTTATTTAGTTTCATTAGCCTTTCTAATTTAATACAATATTTTATTACATTAAAAATTAAATACTTGCACCCGGAGGGTGCATATATTTGCTAGTTATTATAATGGAGATTGCGTGTTTTTCTGTCTGTAACCGAAACTATATTACTACTCAAGTCACAATTCCCTTCGTAATTTACATTTAATATTTATATTTAAACCTCAATTACTAATAAAATTGCTTCACCTTTTTATTAGTGTTGTCCATATCTACATACAAATAACATGCAATTGTATTTAAATATACAAAAAATAGCGGTTTGCAGTGTGAATGGGAAGGCTAATTTGCATATTGATATTAAAAATGTGATTTTATTAAATATGTGCTTAGTATTATTGATTTCTAATTGTTTTGGTTTTATTTTAATCAATATAAGCAAAAATCTCTTCAATGAATCTTAAATTAAATCCATTAACAAGAAAAAATAATCATTTAATTCTTTATTTCCTAATTTAACTAAATAGTTAAATAAGTAAAATTCAGCAATAAAAGACGGGAGTGATGGAAGAGTAAGTTTCATTTCTATTTTTCTATTATACCCCCACTCTGTTACATATCTTTTTATCTGCCTTCTTATTAGACTTTCTAATTTAATACGATATTTCTTTACATTAAAAATTAAATACTTGCACCCAGAGGGTGCATATATTTGCTAATATATATATATATATATATATATATATATATATATATATATATGGTGTTCGAAAGAAATTTGACAGTTTCATAAGGAAAGTGCTTGGTAAATACAAAATTTAATGGATTGTAAAG
>CM042146.1:16742441-16747441 GCA_023376005.1 Doryteuthis pealeii
TGAATCAAGGACGACCAACCAGCAAGACAAAGTCCAGACGCTAGAAGAAGAACGTAAGATACCAAAGATGAGCAGAAGAATAATAGAAGTAAAGAAAGCGTATATAATAATAGTAATTGGTTGCAGGGTTTTATTGAACACTCGTTATGTAGAGCACTTTCAAAATTCGGGATATTTGGTTAATCCTGGCAAGGGCGGTCAAAGACATCATTAATGTACAAGGTGATTGTAAAGTAACTCCCTGTAAAAAAAAAAGACTTTTAATTTATTTCTGAATCATAATTCTTACAAAAAAATGAATATGAGAAGAATACACATAACACGGATTTCTATTTACAATTCTTGATGGTCACCGGCATACGCTTTCAGCATCTCAAGCTGGCCGGGAATTGCATCCACTGACATTCTCAGAAACTCCTCTGGAATGGCCGAAATAAACTCTCGTATTCGTACTTTAAGTTCTTCCAAAGAAGTGACGGAGATCGAGAAAAGAAAAAGAGCAAGACATTGTCTTGCCTGCCGGGATCGAACACGCGTCCTCCCGCATGCAAAAACAAATGCGATTTAGGCACTGGTCGGGCGCGAGGTTCGACTGATGTGCTCGGATATTTGGGTAATATGCCCATAAATAACCAAAGCGAGTCGAGCGTCGGGGACAAGCAGCGAAGCATTCGGCTTACGTGAGACGGCAGTCAGAAAAGATTATTTTGACGATGACGGATTTTCAGCTACTGATCGAAGACGAAGACTGTGTTGACCAAAAGAAAGTGACGGTGAACTCGCTTCTTCCTCACCCCTCAGCAGGAACTTGTTGACTCAAATATCTATTTCCCCCTTCTATTCTACCCCCCTTCTATAGTTTCGAAGAGTAGACTTGCTCCTTCAACCAATCCCAAAGAAAAAAAGTCGCAGGTTGTTGAATCAGGGATTTTGAGTGGCAACTCATACAGAGTACGTCTACCATCCCATCTTTAGGCAAAATGATGATTCAATCATTCACGAACAACAATAGATAAATGGTGAGGAGCACCATCTTGCATAAAAATCAAGTCTTCAATATTCTCCAA
Organism: Doryteuthis pealeii; assembly: GCA_023376005.1. Taxonomy (NCBI): domain Eukaryota; kingdom Metazoa; phylum Mollusca; class Cephalopoda; order Myopsida; family Loliginidae; genus Doryteuthis; species Doryteuthis pealeii. The sequence goes on from CM042146.1 coordinate 16,743,509, forward strand.
AATATTTAACAACTGGACAAATCTCATTTTTCCTTTCAGAATTCATGTGTTTACTTTTAAATCACCCTGTAATTAATTTTTTACTTCTGTTATCTATGTTTTTATCAAATTTGAAGAGTCTATTATTTTTAAAAGGGGGGTGTTATAATTAAATAACTTTAATAACTAACACTTAACTATAATAATAAAAAATAATTTAAATAATAGACTCTCCAAATTTGATAAAAACATAGATAACAAAACTAGAAAATAAACTAAAAACCAAATTACGTAACCCCATGATGACGACTGGCGAAACAGTCGAAAGCGCTCGGGATAGTAGTATGGGAAATATCATGAATCAACTGGATCTAAACTCAAAAATGATCGCCAGAAGACTGGAAAAAATATTAATACAAAAAATGAAAAAGGAATACTTCGTATGTTTAATAACCCATGCCCTGATATATATATATATATATTATATATATATATATATATATATATATATATATAACAGAATTGATTAAACGGTTAAACATTATTTTAACTTTACAGTATAACACCTTCAAAATATTCAAACCTCAACATCTTGAAAATAAACTCTCAATTGTCTCACAGGAACCGCTTTAATATCTTTGGACAAACCATTCTTTTTAGTCGATGGAAAATATCCCTGGTTTGAGCAGTAATGTCGCTATGACCCCTTTGTATCCTCTCGCAAAGGTGTGGCTGCACAATTGTTCCAGCTGCCTAAGTGTTTAATCGCCAAATATTAGATTCCTTTCAAGCGTGCCAACTTTATGGCCGTTCAAACGAGTTAAGGGTCAGTCGATGACACAGACTTGGCTTAGTGGTGTGGCCATTTGTCAGTGGAGCTTACGTCATTATATTACGCTGACGCCAACATATTTCTATTTGTCAGTATTATTAGTTTTTGGTTATTGCTATTATTATCCAATCAGCACCTTTTGTTTTTCCAATTCTTGTTTGAACTTGAATGGTTTATTAATTTGTTTTGAGGTGAAGTCATTGTAAGTGTTGTCTCAATTTTCATATCAGCAGATGAAATAATGTTATTTCTCAGATGGAAAATACAGTTAACGCTATAAATGCTTTTGTGTCTTTGATGGCAATTTCAAAAACTATGTAAATAACGCTGCCTTTTGCATTCAATAATTGAATAACTGTAATAGGCCACTTTTCATCTAATTCACAAGAGAAAATAACCATTATTTCATTCATATATTTAGTATTAAAAACATTGCTGTAGGATCTCAACAGTGGTTCTCATAGTGGTTCTCAACCGGTTTCTAGATGTGCCACGGGAATTATATTATATTTTGGGGGATCAATTTAAGTAAAAAGTATTTAATCACAAAAAATACAAATCTTGGCATAAAATAACCCTTGACGGGTTGACATCTCTTATTATAATGGAGATTGTGTGCTTTTCCGTCTGTAACTGAAACTATATTCCTACTCAAGTCACAATTCTCTTAGTTATTGACATCACATTCTCCATGATTTTATTTTTGTCTAAACCTCAATTATTAATAAAATTGTCTTACATTATTAATACTGTTAACTATGTCTACATACTGACAACATGCAATTATACTTATATATACAACAAAATAGCGCTTTACAATGTGAATGGGAAGGCTAATTTGCATATGAATATTAAAAAATCGAATTTAATAAATAGGTGCTTAGTATTATTGATTTCTAACTGTTTGGTTTTATTTTAATGAATATAAGCAAAAATCTCTTCAATGAATCTTAAATGAAATCCATTAACAAGATAAAATAACTGTCATTTTATTCTTTCACTTCCTCTTTTAACTAAATACTTAAATTAGAAAAAATAACAATGAAAGACGAGAGTGATGGAAGAGTAAGTTTCAGTTGTTCCATTTTTTATTATACTCCCTCTGTTTCAAATCTTTTATTATACTCCCTCTGTTTCAAATCTTTTTATCTGTATTCTTATTTAGTTTCATTAGCCTTTCTAATTTAATACAATATTTTATTACATTAAAACTTAAATACTTGCACCCGGAGGGTGCATATATTTGCTAGTACTTTTAGAATATATCAATAAAAATGATCCAGATCTTCAGAGCAAATTTTTATGAATGTGTATGTATATATTACAGCCGTAACAGGCGCTTATTAGCACAAACTATACTATTTCTCTATTTGTCCGTAACCGAAACTGCGTCACTGCTTACGTCACATTACCCCAAATCGTCATAACATAGAATAAATATTAAAAAAAAACATTAATATATATGTATATATGTATCTATCTATCTATCTATCTATCTATCTATATATATATATATATATATATATATATATATATATATAGAGAGAGAGAGAGAGAGAGAGAGAGAGATAGATAGATAGATAGATATAGATATAGATATGTGTGTGTTATTTACCACCTGACCCTTATTAATCCCATATTTCTATCCCTCTGTCAATATATTAGGGAAATATTTTTTTCACATTACCCCAAATCAATTGAATCCGACATTTTTAGAAACGGGGTCTTTTTTTAAAAACTAATATCTCAGTGGAGCGAATATGACTTTTTAAAAAATATTAAACGTTTATTTTATTTATATATTTTTCCACACACCACACTCTGCTTGGGGGACGATTATTGCTAGTTTTATTAAATGAATAAATAATAAAACAATTTGAAATGGAAACTTAGTTTTGATAACTTTAAATATAAATTGAGATAAAACAAATATCTGAATATATAATACCAGGTATTTATTTAAAACTTGTTTTTAAAACAGTGAGAATCACATGCTCAAACTGTGAGTGTATTTTATTCTATGTTATGAGTGGGGATTTAATGACCGTTGTTAATTTTGTTCTTTTTTCTATGTTTTGGTGTAATGTGTGTGTTTAGAATGCTGTTAAGGTTATGACGTACTATATGCGGGGATTTGAGTTTTATTGTGGAGTGGTTATTTAATCTTAGTCTTAAAGATGTTGATGTTTCCCCGCATATTTTCGCATTGTGTGTATATATGTATATGTAATTATGTTAGGGCGCGTTGGATTGTTATGTTCGTGTGTATTTATGTATACTATATTTTATATATATATATATAATAATATATATATATATAATTATTATATCATCCACAGACACGTGTTTCGACTTATCAAGTCTCTTCAGTGTGGCTAGACATTTTGTAAGCTACCTACAGACAGTTATTGCTCTATTTGCTCTCTTTAGGTATCGAGAAACTCTTTCTATTATCTTTCAGTGGCTGATATATATTTTTTTGTGTTAGGCTTTACTAATAGAAGTAATATATATATATATATATATATATATATATATATATTATATGACCATACAGGCTACAGCATCAGAAAATGAATATACATATATGTTCCTACAATGTGTGCATGAATTAAGAACATCAGATTTAGTCAACACTTCGAGGTTATATTTTAAAATCAGTTGCCGGTTTCCATAACAATAAAACATTAACCTTATATTCCAAACAATATGAAGTGTACTTGACTAAGGACAAAAACGTAATAGATTTCTTTGTTTGATGAAACACGTCTCAAGAAATAAACGTTTCAGTTTGAATTTAGTGGGACCCGTACTCGAATTTCCATCTGAACCTTCATTTCCATCTTTAGAGGACGACCTCGCTAAATTAAATCTTTAGTTCGGGATTGACTCCTCACTTGAACTTGACATTTACTGAGATGTTCAGTGTCTCACACTTGGGTAACTCGTCAGTTAATTTAAATTAAAGCCCTAGTCTTCTTCTCTCGACAAAAATGGCGGGGATCGAATAAAGACTTCCAGAACGAGGCAAATGCAATTCAACAAATGGAGGTTTTAACTTACGTTCGCGCTGAAAATGCCCTGAGTTACTGATAATCAAATTCAACCCTCAAATTAATTCT
>CM042146.1:16752441-16754941 GCA_023376005.1 Doryteuthis pealeii
TTTTAAATTTTTATTCATTCTTTATTCTCTTTTTTTTTTCTTTTTCTTTCTAACTTTCACTAGCGATTGTGAAACAAACATCTGCTCAATAGTCGCTGTTAAACAACACAATGCAAATATTTTCATTCTCATGACATTTCAGCAAAATAAAGTTAAAATATTTTTTTTTCTCCATTTGCCGCAACACATTTTTACAGTATTTTTTGTTTACTTCATTCTGTATTTATTTGTATTTCTTTTCTTTTAAGTTTTACTTTATCATCTATTATTATTTTCGACTTTATATGTTTGTCTAGAATTCACTCATTCAAAATATGTCGACTGAATTTAAGGCTTTAAAGAAATCGGAAATTTTGACGATGACGTCATTTAATAAAATACGTTTAAAAAAAAACAGCTCAGCTCCAAAAGTTTATATTATTTTGATTTTTCGGACTATTGCCCTCATTTTTATTATAATATGTAAAATCATTGAAATATTTTTTCAAGCTGTTTTGCAGTTTAGCTGAATAAGAATTATCTTTATATTATTTTTCTGATTTTTTTTTTTATATATATAAGGCTGAATTTGTATAATTATTGATTTTTCGGACTGTTGTCCCCATCTTTATAGTAAAAAAAAAAGTAAAGTCCTCAAGGCGGCCTAAAGTCGGTATCAGCCAATCAGCGAGGGAGTCTATCCCCTTTTCACTTGCGCTAGACCAATGAGATTATTTTAGCGTCTGATGTGGAGCGCCACCCCTACCATCAGCTCCTTACTTTACCGCACAAATCCCTGTGCTACTCATACGCTGAGTTGGCAAGGACCGGTATCGAACTAGGAACCTTGTGGTTTCTAGCCGAACGCTCTACCGACTGAGCTAACCCGGTCCCTATTCAACGTTTCATTCGCCGTATCCTCTTGCCTTCCTCAGGTGTTCCCTCTCCCCTCGATCAAAGCTATGGTCCATCCTGCGAAATCCTTTTGAATAGATTGACTATTGATCTGACATGGCACTGAAAAACTTTTCAAAACCTTCCTAAATTTAATAAATAAACATTTCTCAGTTAACCACACTCTTCACAAAATCTTTAACAAGAACAACTTAAAGATTAGTTTAACCTGTATAGATGATATAAGAAAGGTAATTAAAAAATAATAACAAAATAATTAACAATCATTCAAATGATAAAAACATGGTAAATATATATATATGTGACTTTTCCTTGTCCTAGTCATATAAAACCACCCTAAGTTGGGAGGTGCTGAATCTCAGTACTTCCTAGCAACTCCTGCGGCACCGTCGTTGCCAAACCGCATTGGTTCCTACCTTTCCTTTGGACCACAACGACTGTGCAGAGAGGGAGGATCGGCTGCTCGGGCCACAGCTGATCCTTCATAAAAACCTGCCCAGGCTACGTAGTTTTCCACTACAAAATGGAGAGGACCGCCTCGCTGACAAGAAAGCAACCGGGAGTGACGGCGTACCAGCAAATATCTTGAAGGCATGGTGCAGCACTGCTTCAACCACTACACTAGCGACTCTGCAATTGCTGGGAACATGGACACATCCCCAGGACAAGCGGGATGCTACCATCGTCCCCTTATACAGGAATAAAGGAGATCGGCGCGACTTCAGCATAGCTTGACAAGTCTTGCGCACGTTACACTGGCGTGTCTGCAGACTTTTCATCTTGCACCTATACAGGAACACAGTGTGACTTCCGAGCAAACAACTGCAGGAGGCGGTGCCGGGAGAGCGGATACCACTCTGCACCGCACTGACGGACCTAACTAAGGCATCCAACCTGGCCACCCGAAGTGATCACAGTCACTGAACCAGAGATTCCAGATATTGTCATTCAAAATTGTGCCGCTCAACCACCCACGCACTTGCAGGAAGAAAAAATAAATAAAAAAAGTGGACTCTACGCCATCGTCTTTAGTAGACGGGAGGATGCCAACATATATATATATAAAATATTATATATATATATATATTATATATATATATATAGAGAGAGAGAGAGAGAGAGGGAGAGATAGAAGATAGATAGATAGATAGAGAGAGAGAGAGAGAGAGAGAGAGGAGAGGATATAATATATATATATATATATATATATATATAAAGGATATCTACTGAGTCAGACGAACCTACTATTAGTTTCGCATAAAGCTCTTCAGGGCTAAAATCTGAGTCAGATTTTAGCCCTGAAGAGCTTTATGCGAAACTAATAGTAGTTCGTCTGACTCAGTAGATATCCTTATTACTTGGCTCTACTTAGGTATCGAGCACTTTTTACAAATTAGCTTCTCCTAGCGGTTATATGAATATATATATATTCTTATATACATATATATACATATAAATTGTTTTTTCTTTTGGCCAAATACTGTACCAATAGATTATTTTTTGTTGGACGAATATCTTGGTTTCTTTTTTTCAAAAATTTTTTTCTTCCTGGTTGATGTTTGGTAGTATTTTTACAATCAAACTCTCTGCCGGGTTTTTTCTCTCC